>QEPC01004110.1:1164070-1195534 GCA_003113815.1 Sphenodon punctatus
CAAATCCTGCCGATTCACCCTCCATAACATTGCTTGGATCCGCCCCTTTCTCTCTACCTCCTCGGCCAAAACCCTTGTTCATGCCATGGTTATCTCTCGCCTCAATTACTTCAACCTCCTCTTGCTGGCCTCCTTCGCTCTCACCTGTCCCCACTTATCGCAATCCAAAACTCTGCTACCAAGGTCATTCACTCTGCCCGTTGCTTCGACCATGTGCAGCCTCTCCTCTCTTCACTGGCTCCCCCTTCCTGAACGTATCCTGTTTAAACTCCTGGTATTCACGTTCAAAACACTCCACAACCAAGCTCCCCCTTACCTCTCGGACCTAATCTCCCTACGCACTCCTGCACGCGCTCTCCGCTCTTCCTCTGTCCCCTCCCTCACTCTCCCTTGTTTCTCCTGTTCACCTAACCGCCTTTGACCCTTCTCCCTTGCTGCCCCCCATACCTGGATCTCCCTCCTACCCACATCCGGCTTGCCCCCTCCCTCCGCTCCTTCAAATCCCTCCTCAAGACCCACTTTTTCCTCGTTGCCTTTCCCAATGCCTGCTAGTCGTTCCCCGTATACTTAATTTCTGCCCTCCTCTGCAAACTGCTGCAACCTTCCTGATTGTAACCAAGCCAAGCACATGCACCTGAGACTTCGCATCCGCCTGAATGTTTGTTTGTCTTCGTCCCTGTCTCTCCCATTGTCTTCTCCCTGTCTCCCCCTCCTTGTCTTTTAGATTGTAAGCCACAGGCATGGACTACATCTATTTCTATGTTCTGTACAGCGCCAGGTACATGGCTGGCGCTATATAAATGTTTGTTTATTAATTATTTATTATTATTATTATTATTATTAATAATAACTTTATTAAATACTAAAAATAATGGCCTCAAACAAAATCTACGCTTTTCAGGTCATTCTACAAATCTGTAGTAACTGACAGACCATGTCAGCTGTATGCTCATCCTTTGTGTTAGTGCTGTGAATTCAGTTTCTTACATATGCAAATTCCCTTTACCCGATAAGCTGTTTATTTATATTTACTACTGTATACTTCTACCCATGTGTTTCCTTTAGCCTCATCCTCTCTCTGTATTTACGATTACCTATTGTTTCTTCGGCTCTTACACCAATGTATTTTTATTTCTTTGTGTCTGGCATCTCTCTTTTCCCCGCCCCATCTACAACCCCTTCTCTAGTTACTTTCTCCTATCCATTCTCACCCAGGTCACTGCTGTGCGTCTTCATAAATACTTGTCCCACATTTGGTAGTTTATATATTTCTGTCTGGCTATGCTGCATGTCTGAGGAAGGGCTTGGTGCGACCCAAGCTTGCATATTCTCACAAAAAAAAAAGTTGGTCCAATCACAGATATCACCTGAACTACTTCATCTCCATCTTTTACATTTGGAACCAAAACAGCAACCACACTCTAGAACATCCCTTGAAATTCTAGAACTGTTCAGATGCAGTTTTCAAGAGTTATAACATGACAGGCAGACACACCCAGGCAGAGGAATGCTGCGGAGTTGAGTTTAGATCCTTTGTCTGCGCTTCTGATGACTGGGAACGGGGAGAGAAAAGGAACTAGCGGACACTTGTTCCAAACACTGACTGGAGTGAAAAGAGGAGGGCAAACAGGGTTTCATTTGAACCAGGTCTTTCCAGAGCATGCTACTTAGTCTTGCTACTCTTCAAAATCCTATCCAACCCATGCCATAATTCAGAAACACCACCAGGAAGGGTGGGACTCCAGACAAAGAATTGGTTTCATTTTTGGATCCCCTGTGTCTTGGATTTATTGGTGTCGGTTCTTTTTCCCCATTGATTTCAATGGGAAAGAGAACCCTCGGCGACACAGGGAACCCACCGAAAGAAACCCCATCCCACTACCGGTCTTGGAGGGTGGGGATCCATTGCCCCTAACACACACACCCCGAGGCCTTACCCACCCCCCAGGACCCCTGTATTTCACTTACTGTTGCATGTCCAGAGGGTGGGGGTGGGGTCACAACTGCCAGATGGGCTGCCAGCTCTGCTACCAGTGGCCAAGCCTCCTACTGACTGGTGTCAGGAGCTGGCTCTGCTGCCAGGCCACTGGGCCTTCTCCGCTGTGGGGCGGCGAAGGCCCGAGCACCTGGCAGCGGAGCCAGCTCCTGCCACCAGCAGAGGAGGCCCAGCCACTGGCAGCGGAGCTAGCTCTGCTGCCAGGCCACCGGGCCTTCTCTTTCTTCTTCTAATCTTCTAGGTCTGGAGCTTGAAAATGCTGCCGGATGAGCAGAGGCGCAGCACACATGTGCAAAATAGTCACCAAGGCCATTCTGCACATGGGCAGCCCTAATCCAAAATGGCGCTGGCAGTGTTGGCGTCATTTTGGAAGAGGGCTGCCATTCTGCGCATGCATGGGGAGCCAGACCAGCAACAGTAAGTAAAATACAGGGGCCCCGGGGGTGGGGTGGGTAAATCTAGGTCCTGCCGGGTAGGGTAGGGGATGTTAGGGGTAATGGATCCCCACCCCCACCCTCCAAGGCCAGAAGTGGGGTGGGGGAGGTTTCCCTCTCTTCCCATTGACTTCAATGGGAACAGAAGATCCAAGAATTGGGATCCGAGAGGGGTCCAATTCTCGGATCTCTTGGTTTTAACTGAGACACTTTTGGCCTCTTTCGGTTAAAACTGAAACTGAAAGTCCCATTCCCTAACCACCAGCCTCATCCCAGTCTCTCTCCTGACAAGACTGGGGTTGACTGACAGTGTGAAACAGCTGATCAGCAGAAGCAGCACTACGAGCCCCAGCCTTGAGCAAGGGCTGCAAAGTATGGGTGAGAAAGAACAGGGGCTGCTGGAGTGATGGCGCCTAGCAGGGCAGCTCCACTAGTCTCTCTGAATATTTATTATTATTATTATTTATTTACATTTATTAGCCGCCCCCTCATGCCCATGGCATTTCGGGGCAGCGGTGGAGAATAGCCTCCCCACCCCATACACATACACACAATGCTTCTGGGTAAAGGGATGGAACTTTCAAGACAGTCTTGAGCCTAACACTTTTCCCCCCTCCTCCTCCTCTTTTTTTTTTTTAAAAAACGGCAAGGATCAACAGGTGGCACTATTATTTATTTATTTATTTATTTATATGCATTTATAGCCCACTCCCTCCTGCTCACAATGGCAGCTCGGGGCAGCTCACAATGAGATTTAAAATACAACAATTCAACAATTAAAATCAGATGCATAAAAATTAAAACTTATTAAAACTTATTAAACTCATGAAAGACCACCAATTGTTAGCCACCACCAATAATATAGCGTGGGCTGGGTGACTATTACTCATTTGTAGGAAGGCTTCTAATTGCCTCTGACTTATGATCCTCTTTTGAACATCGACGCAAACCTTGGCTATTCCGCCTGGCGTGGGAGATGGGTATGGGTGGAGGGCTGAGGGTTAGGGAGGGGGTTTCTGTTGTTTTGTGTGTGGTGTATGCTCCACCATGGGTTTTAATTTTATGTTGATTATTGTTTATATTATTGTATATGATATATTTTATATTTTAATGTGTGATTGGTTAGCCATCCCGAGCTGCTTTAGCAGGAGGGGGTGGGATATAAATGATTAAATAAATAAATAAATGAAGGCACACACAAAATGTCCCCTGCTCAGTGAAGTCAGAGGGAGCAAGGGTCTGGGTATAAATTAACCACGTCGTTATCAGTACTCATAAATGATTCAGTTCATTGCCTACTTGCATAAAGGCTTCTTGCATGCTCACCTGTACATGGTACTGCGATGTCTCGTGCATGATGACATTGGAGTTGGAATATTTCTTCCTTTGTTCTGTAATAAAGCAGGAAACAAGCCTGGGTTTTAATAGCCATTAATTATTGGCAAAATCAGATCTAAGGGCTGTCACTCTCATGACTGGGCTCAATTGCAATTTCTCCTCCTGCACTTATTGAATTAGTCAAAACAATAGCAGCAATCAATGGCTAAGTTATATTAAGATTTTTATTACAGAGACTGGCAAACAATTTGTCTTGATTTCTGATTCTGTTGATAACTTGATTTCTGCAGTCCAGGTGGAGGGAACTAGTTTGCTGAAGTAGAAAAAAAAAGTTGAAAGCTGAATAAGCAAACCATGTAGCTATCAGAAGAAACTAGCGAGTAAAGATTTCCTACTTGAGAGGCATGGTTGAGGACCACAGAGGAAAGGTAATCTGAAATAGGGATTATGGATATTTCACACACAGTGCAAAATTTAAAAAGATAATCATCAGTACAGAGTCACAGCCTCATGAGCCCTCAGTTTTGTAGGAACTGGCTTCTAACTGCCTCTTATCCATGGAATGAAGGACAAAGGGTAATTTTAGACATTACGAGATCACGGTCAACCACAGTGAATCCCCTGTGGTGGCCATTTGTCCCATAACGTCTATTTGATTTCCACCAGATGCTCACCATGGTGAACATCCGGTGGGAATCATATTGACCACAATTCTGGACCTCCGGCCGCCCGGAGGTCCAGAATCGTGGTGGGATCAGGCCCCAAATGTGGTTGGATTGGCCACGATCGTGGTCCTGACCACAGGACGGGATCGGGCGCAGCATCCAGATTGGCCACTGCGCCCGCCCGTCTCCCGGAAGGCGGGTGGCCGGGAGAGTGCGGGACTGTGCGGCCGCACATCATGCCGCGCAGCCCCACCCCACCCCACCCCCTCCCCGATCCCCTGTTGGAATCAGGCCGGCACATCTGAAGGACGGCTGGACTGATTCCTGACTGGGATCCGAAACGGATCCCGGTCCATAATTGAGCATGGCGGGCCTCCGGGCCCGTCATGTCTAAAATTACCCAAAGACAAGACACTGGCCATAAAGGTTACAGCAGAAAAACCCTACTTTTCCTTTCATCTAGGTGCGATTTCAAATGGATAAAAGCTGGTCAAGTAGTGGGAGCCTTAATTTAGCACATATAACGCTGGAGTTGCAACCCGCTGGTCTCCTCCAAGAGCCACTGAAATCAGTGCCTTTCTGTTGATTTTTACGAGCTTGGATCAGGCCTAACGTGCATTTGGACCATCAGTCTTGGGTCCATTACAAATTCACTCCTGCCACAAGATGGGGTAGTTACATTGTTGAAACTTTCTTAGAGAGGATATTGCCAGATAATGATAACTGGCTTCTTTCACTTGCATTGCCTGGCAGATTAACTCTTAACTTGGCTGGCTGAAAGATGTCTATAGTGTAGACAAGGAAGAAATAGGGTAGAGTTGAGGTTGTGTGCATATAAGCTGAACAGTTCCAAAATATTGCTTTTACTGTCATCTAAGAAGCAATAACTGTACTTCATATATGGAGGCAAGGTAAAATACAGATATACGAAATATCAATATCACAACAATTAGATACACTTTGGTGATTAGGACTTCAGTTAGGATGTTTCTAGGTGAGTATCTGTGAGGTCCTGGATGGACCTAGAAGGGGGGAAGGGGAGGCAGGAAGGGTACAACCACACACACGTTCGCTCGGCGACAAGGGTGCCTGTAAACAAACCCTCAGGATAGCATAGGGCTGCAAGATTAGTAATCCACAGCCTGTATCATCACAGGGTATTTGGGAATGAGCGCACGCCTTGGAGTCGCCCCTTGACGCACATACAGGGTACAGGGTAAGGGTGGAGGTGCGGAAGGTGAGGAGCCCCAGGGAGGGGGGAGCGGGATAGGGCTTTCACCACCAGGAGGGCCCCAGGGATAGTGCAACCTAAACAGTACAAGGGATGCAGTCTTACTGGCTCGAGACTTGCACCTTACAAACACTCACTCACCCACACAGTCCAGTCACTCCAACACAGTCACGCACCCACACGATCCACAAGCAAAGCAATACCACACGTAATCCAGGCAAAGGCAGAGGCCAGTCTCACAGGCGTTGCAGCACTGATCACCAGCGCTGTGCATGAGGCGGGGCGCTGCTTATATCCCCGCTGACCAGGCGGCGGCGCAGATGCTCTGAGCATCGCCGCGTCGAGATTGAGGCTGGGGGCGTGGCCTCTGCACGCTGCGGCTCCGGTGCTCTGCCCCTAGGGGCAGTCTGACGGTGTGGGGGCATGGCTTGTGTGTGCGTCCCTCGTAGGGGCACCGGCGGCGACAGCAGTGTCTCCCTGGTAGGGGAAGCTTCAGTGCTGCCCAATGGGGCCAGGGAAGGGTCTGTTGGGGGCGAGGGAGGTACTGGCGCCCTGTGGGGAGCGCGCGCCCTGGGCTGGGTCCTGACAGTATCTCTTCATACCAGTAAGTCAAATATCCGAGTAACCCCACCCATCCTGACACTATTTATGAGATCATACGTTAACATCAGTGAAACTTATGAACCCATAAATAGCTTCAGGATTGTAGCCTAAATTATTAGCAGATGACCCAAGGGGGAGAAAGAAAAAAAAGCAGCTAGGGCTAAGTTGCGGTCCAGTTAACCAGCCACTGCTAAAACGTATCCACTGCTAAAATGTAAGGTCCATGCAAAAGCTAGAGCTGCCATGGCTTCCTGAGTTGTGACATTTCCTGAATAGCAGTAAGGGAGAGAAGTTATTGCTTGGGTTACTTCAGTGGCTGTGGAAAAAAGTGTATTTCCATTCTTGCTGGGGTTTGGCTCAAAGGTTTATAGGTTGTGTAGTAACCTTAAGTCATGTGCTACATGGTTTTTGTGAATTTATTTCTGGTCATCTAGCAAGCATTCTCTAGTCATCTCTCACATTGACTAGTGCAACTTCCTTCTTACCGGTCTTCTCGACTCACCTTGACCCTTTCACCTTTGTTCAAGAATCAACATTCCTCTGTCATGGTCATCCACCTTGCCTGCTGCTTTGATCATATTCAACCCTTTCTCCACTTCCTCAACAGGCTCCCTCTCTCCCATCTCATCCAGCACAAGCTTTTTCACCTTCAAGACTCTTCAGGCCTTGTTCCTCCTCATCTTTCAGCCCTCATCTCCTGCTACATTCCCACCCTGGAAATTTGCTCCTCTGTCAATTCAAGGTATCCTTCTCCCCTGTAACTAAGCTAAGCATGTGCACGTGCAACTTCACAGCTTCATGAATGTGTAAAAATAGCTAGACCCTTCAGATTCAAAACATTTTTAAAGAGGATACACAATTAACCTTTGAAACTCATTGCCATGGGATTTTGTGAAGGCCAGTGGCATTGTACATGAATGACTGAATTAAACAGATATTAGTCACAGGATGAGACCATTGCCAGGAGCTGGGTGTGAATGGTAGGGAATGGATCACTACATGTACGATCAGATTGCTTCTCTGAAGCAATTGAAGTTAGCTCTTGAAATAGACAGGTTGGTTGGTTGGTTAGCTGGACCAGCAGCTTAGCCCTAGCTTCTTTTTTTTTCTTTCCCTTGGGTCATCTGCTAATAGTTTAGGCTGCAATCCTTAAGGTATTTGTGGGTTTGTAAGTTTCACTGAAGTTACTTTATGATCTCATAAGTAGTGTCAAGATAGGTGAGGTTAAATCAGGAAGGGGTGTGGCAGCCCCTTTGTCCCACCCCCTTTAACATGGTCCTGCCTTTTTGAGGCAGTCCCGCCCACTCCAGGTTTTCTTTCATGGGGACATGGCAACCCTACTTCCTGCCCTATGATCTACAAATGGCAAGAGATGCCTGATTACAGGCTAGAAGTGTCATAGTCATAGGTGTTGTCACAGAGGACAGATTTTATGCCAGGCTGAAACGGATAAAAAAATGAGTTGCTGAATTAATTTTCTCAGCAAAGCAGCTGTCTGAGGTAGTATGGCATTAGTACAGGCTTCACAAGCGACATGTCCTAGGTGCAATGATAGCTGGTGGGCTTTTAGGTTGGTGGGCAGGGCCAGCAGGTGGTGGGGACAGCATTAAAATTTCACACTTGCATGATCAATGGAATAGAACACACAATAAATGAAAAAACCACAAAAACTACACAATGGTGGTGGCATGCAATAGTGAGCAAATGCAAAGTTCAATGAAAAAAATCAAAAAGGGAAAACCAACATTTGCTCCTGTAGATTAGGTGCAAGAAAAAAATTGGCAGGTCAGGGCTTCAAGTCTGTTTTAAATAAGGGGAGAGTATATTTAGAGTATGCATGATTTCATTCACTTTTTAAATTTGCTATTTTAAAAAGAAGAATCCACTCAGGAGAGAAACTCTGAATATGTCATCGATGCGGGGAAAGTTTTAGGAGAAGTTGGGACACTGAATATACACATCAGAGAATCCACACAGGAGAGCCCACACTGACCTCTGACTGAGAAATGCTACAGGGTAAGCTCAGCACTCAGTACACACTAGAGAATCCACCCTATCAGGTAAAGGCCCTATAAATGCCTAACTGTGGGGAAAGTTTCAGTGTGAACTTCAGTCTTAGTATACATGAAAAAACCCAAAACAGTTCCCTCATTCCCACCCCTACCTCAGCTACAGCTGAGAGAGAAGGCATGAACAGAAGAGTTCACTTTGGAGACAGTACAGGGCAGAATACTTTAGGAAGCAGTATAGTAGACCAAAAGTCTAGCTACACTGATGGTGCAGCATTTCTAATCCCTCACCTCAGATTGATCTCATGATTTTGGGGGTCCAAGTCACGATCCTGGAACATCTGAACTTGGCCACCTTATACACGGAGTTTGTGTACATACTTGTACACAATTCCCTCAAAGTGCTGAGTTGGCTGATGTCACGATGTTTGACTTTCCCTCTTTATGTCCCTGTATTAGGCAGAGCCATCAGACTCCTCTTAGGGAAATTAATGACTCTAAATTTGGATTAAGTAGAAGGGGCAAGCTTTCCCTGCCAGACCATGCAGGCAGACTCTCAACTAGTTTTTATTTGGCCCTTTGCAGTTCCTGGATTTAGCCTCTGGATCCAGTCCCTAGCCCCACTCACTGAAAGGCTATGATCAGGGGAAGTGGGCAGAGATGAGGATATACACACAAGTGAACAGATCCAGGGCACAGATATTAACTTGTACTAATTTTTCAGCTGGTCCCCGGGAGGGAAAGGTTCCCCATCCATGATACAGCACATTCAATATCCTTCCTACAAGCTCCCAGACCACTGGACAAAAACAATACATGGAAAAATCCTTAAGATCCCAAATTCCCAATAGCATCAGATTGCTAGTAGAATGGGGGACAAAATTCAAAGGGGCTAATGTTATTTTTCCCTTTTCAGAAACACTAAGGCCACACAAGACTGCATGCAAATTGCAAAGCAAGTATTTTTGAAGTGTTCACGCTACAGCATAAAAATTGAACATAACAAGTCACCCAATAAATCCTTTGGAAAAGCTTCTATATTCTGCCTGTAAATTTCTCCACTATATGAGCCCACCAAAATATCCTACCCAATAACAAAAGGTTTCTCAATTGTCAGATCACTCAGGAATAGGGACAAATTCACTATAAGACTATAATGGTAACAAGAAAAGCAAGTTTTTGAAGTATTTACACTGCTGCAAAAATATTAAGTATAAAGGAGTCTGAAAGTAAAATTTTTGGAAAAACTTTAATTCTGTTTGCATTTCTCCCCCTACTGCACTCAGTCAATGCACAAAATATCCAAGTCAAATATCTAATATCCAAACTAAATACAAACAAATACAAACAAAATCAAATATATTGAAATATCCAAAAATATAAAATATATTCAAAAATGTATTCAAACACACAAGATATCCAAACAAAAAAAAGAAAAAGAAAATCAATATATATATATTAAAAATACCCCCAAAATATCAAAGCAACCAAATATCTGAGAAACCCAACTAAAAAATAAATCCAAAATAAAATAAATACATCATCCAGGGAGGGGAAACAATGAAAAGGGATAGTGAACAATTAAACCATAGTAAAGAGCAACAAAAGTGTGTGTGTGTGTGTGTGTGTGAATAAATAAAAACAAATAAAGAAATTCAAATAAATGATCCACCGAAGTAGAGCAATCAGTCTGCTCTCTGATGCAGCAGCCTCCAAACTGGGCCAGACCAGTTCGAGGCTGCTGCTGGGGGCTGTTTCCCCTTCCCCCTCTCCTAAAGCAGCGGGGGGGGGGGCTCATCTTGGACTCAATTGGTTTTAGGATGTCTAAAAAATCATCCAATCCTGATTGCCTGGATTACTTCATATGGCTCTCAGGGAGGTGCTCTCAGTTGCTACCCCAGTGCTGTGGAACTCCTTTTCCCCTAAGGTTTGTTTGAGCCTGGGCCTGAACGTCTTCCGGATGTGGTGCAAGACTTTCCTGTTTGAAAAGGCATTTAGCAGGCAGGGATAGGGGTTGCGGTAGGGGCGTGAGGTGGGTTGGATGTAGGGAATGGGGAGGTGGTATTGGGTGAGTTGTGGAGGGTTGCGGGGTTATGTTTCTATTTTAAATGTTTCCATTTTTAAATATGTTCACACACACACACATTATATTGTTTATATTTAATTTTTGTAAGCTGCTCTGAGCCTTTTAGAGGGAAGGGTGTGATAGAAGTTTAAATAAATAAATAAAATAAATAAATAAATAAATAAATTTGTGCCTGGCCTCTCCCCTTGCTTTTAATGCACCAGTGCCCTGCAGACAACTATCCCACCCACCCTTGTCACACCACCACCTCAAAAGCAAGGAAAGGGACCCTGCTACTGCCACAGCCCCTCCCTGCTTCTCCCTCCTCCCCCGTGCTCAAGAAGAGCTAGTTGCACATGCCCTGCATCCAGCAGGACACAGGATCTAGGGACAGCACCGTTTTCTGCTTTGGTGAGTTGCTGCAACTGTCTTGTTTCATACAGTTATTTATACAGAAACGCATCTTATCGCAGTCAGGTGTGGGAGTGACAGCGAGAACGCCAAGCAGAGTTTAGAGGTGGAAAAGCTAGCAAGGAGTGTGGAGGAGAGGCTGAAAGGACACAAGTAGGGTGTTAGATGTACTGTAGCAGAGATGCTGGTTAGGGTTAGAGCTTAAGGAAAGAGGCAGAGTTATGAGAGAGAAGACCAACATTCAACTCAACTCAGCTTCAGCTTTATTGACGTGGCCGCAGCCATAGCCATAACAAAACAAATAAAATGAAGACCAACATTAAGGCTAGTGGAGATGACATTCCACAGAGTATGAATAAAGGAGAAGGAAATGAGATCCGAGATCAAGGGAGAAGAGAGCATGGAGGGGAAGACAAGGAAGTTGAATGTGATGCAAAAGGAGACAGGAAACCAATACCAGGGATGTGAAGGGGTTAAACCAGGAAAATATTATATTCTGTAGGGATGGGATTGGGAATTGTTTTCAGAACTGCTCGGAACTGGCTGTTATGGATTAATCCAAACCAACCCATCATTTAGGGCTCCCAGTTATGAATCCAAGTTTCAGATCCATATTCCCTACCTCCCCCCCCCCCCCCACAACTCCCATTCCCCAGGGCTCTGGAGTGTTACTTACCAACCTTGGAGAGCTTGAATGAAGCACCACTACTGCTGTGGTGGCTCCTACAGGCTCCCTTGCTACAGCGTCCTTCCTGCTCCTATCATACATGTGCAAAATGGCCACAGGAGCAGTTTTGTGCATGCGCTAAATGGCTGCTATCCTTAACCAAAATGGCAGCAACATCATTTTGGCTGTTGCCATTTTGGTTATGGGTGTTGGCCATTTTGCGCATGTGCGATAAGCAGGGAGGACGCTGTAGTGAGGGAGCCTGCCAGAGACCCCACAGCAACAGCGGTGCTTCAATCAAGCCCTCCAAGGCCAGAAAGTAATACTCCAGGGCTCCAGGGGATCTTTGTGGGGAAAGGTGGGACAGATGGGAGTATGGTTCAGATTCCCATTGACTTCAATGGCAAAAAATATGGAACTGAAAATCCATATCTGTAAAAATATCTGGATTTTCAAAAGAACCAAACCCGGGGGAGGGGAGGGTGGGGTGGGGGATGTAACAGAAATTCCATCCAAAGTTCCACCCCTAATATTCTGGGAACTGAGGTGAGACAATGAAAGGCCCAGACAATGGGCAGCCCGCATTGCAATGGCACATGCTAGCTTTGCCCTCTCCTTTGTCTCCTTTATGGCAGTTGAGGGTAATGCCAGGTAATCTGTGCCTGTTGTATAATGTGGTATCTGCCAGGTTATCAGGTCAGCTATTCCTTAAGGTGTTTTTAAAAGATACCAATCACTGAAGCTGCTTATACATGACAAGAATGGGTTCTTATAAGTGCTTGAGATAATACCGAGTGTTATAAATGCTGGCGTTTAGTAATGT
Source organism: Sphenodon punctatus (assembly GCA_003113815.1). NCBI lineage: Eukaryota > Metazoa > Chordata > Lepidosauria > Sphenodontia > Sphenodontidae > Sphenodon > Sphenodon punctatus. Next base: position 1,176,313 of record QEPC01004110.1, read on the forward strand.
GTGAACACACTGTTCCCCTTTTTTGCAGTGAGATCTCACAGCCTTGTAAGACCCACCAGATGTGACTCTTACAAGGCTGCGAGATCTCGCTGCATAAAGGGGGGAATAGTGTATTCACATATTACAAAACTCCAGCATGTATAACACCTGGTATTATCTCAAGCACTTCTAAGAACCATTTTTGTTATGTGTAAAAGTGGCCTAAGTGTTAACAGCAAGGGTGAATCACTAGCTCTTTCAGGCTACCCCTATTGTTCCCCAAAGGATTCTCACAAAAAAACCCCAAAGCAAACCTATCTTGCCAGATTACTCAGTAAAGCTACAGCCTGGCCAGGTCATTATCTCATCAGGGAATTGTGAGAGATTGGCAAGGACAGCAGTGGTAACTGCAGGAAGCAGTGCAGGGGTAATGAGAGAAAGTTATTGAGAGCAAATGAAGGTGGAGCCTACAAAAAAAGACAGATTTCTGGGGGTCAGGGGGTCACCTCTTTAACTGAAGTCCTGGTCACACCTTCTAGGCGGTTACAGGATTGTAATAAGCTTACTTCAGATCTCAGCTAGTCCTTGTTGAGAATGGCCACCAGACACTTCTCTACAGCAATAAACGGTTTACCCACATCTTCTCCTAAAGCTGACCCTATATTCACATTCCTGCAGGGTGAAGGCCTGGAAGTGCCATCCTTGCTGAGGGTTTTAGTTAGGATCAGCTCATTTATTGGCCAGTGCAAGCGAATGCCTCTGTCACTTATTCAGACCTGGCTCCTCACTGGCCATAGCACAGTTGGCAAAATTCATATTTTCTGACTGGATCCCCACCCGGGTCCAGGGCTGATATTAGACATAGGCATCGTGTGGGGACCCTAGAGAGGTGGCAGACATGTAGTACTGAGAAACCGAGTCTCTGTCCCCTGTTATGAAAAGAGTGATGTCAGCTTGGATACCTCAAATCCCTACCCGAGGCTGGGCATGGGCAGTGCTATCCAATGTCCACAGTTCCTTCCGGCTGCTGCTGTCTGGCAGGGTGGGAGAACCTACAAGTGCAGGCTCCCAGCACCTCCATTCCCTTAACTAAAGTCTGGGGGCAACAGAAGTCAGTTTCACTTATAGAAAAGGGTTGAGGAAGCTATTTAATCTCCGAGGCCACTTTGAAAATTAGTACAAACTCTTGAGGGCTGCACAGAAGCTCGGGACAGGGGGTGCTTAATGGGTGCACTCAGGAAAAGGAGGATCCAGGTCATGAATCAGTGCCATGGATCTGTCCCCTATCCTTGTGTACATGCCCTCATCTCTGCTCCCTTACCCGGATCTCACGCTCTCAGTGTTTGGCAGTAGGAACAGGATCCTAAGGCCAGATCCAGGAACTGGAAAAAGGCCAAGACTAGCCACGGGCTGCACTTGGCTCCCGGGCCCAAGGATCCTTTCTCCACATAGAGCTGAACCTCACTATAAAAAACCCAACTTATAATGAATATCTGTTTATAACAATCTCGACTTCAAGAACCATTTCTATCCATTGCATATTGGTAAGCTTACAGCCAACACCTGACAGAATTAATTTTTTTCCTCAGCCCTACTGGGGTTTGTTATACTGAAACTATACTGTATTTCTAAGCAGCCTTGAGCCCTTCCTCATTGCCGCCGACTCACAGACTATGAGGAATTAACTTTTGCCTCCTTAGTTAGAAGGAGATTTTAAAAACAAAAATTCTAGAACACTGTGCACATACAAAGGAAGGAACAAGGCGATCTTGGAAATGTAATAAGATGAAAGATACCAAACACCAGCCTTGATGTGGGCTGATGAAAGCGGATTTCTAATAATTTTTATTTTAAGCCTGGGAGGAGACCTGTAAGCCTAATTTAGTGGCACATACTAAGCCCTGCAGCTCATGTTTGCTAGAGAAAACACAATAATATTTTGGATCAAGGATAGAGAGGGGGTAAAAGCTCCAACAGCTTGCTTCTAATCCAGGAGGTATTCACACTTATTGGATGTTTAATCCAATACTCTGATTGTGCTGGAGAGGCCCTGGCTATTTTTGAAACTTGCTCCAGGAACCTTGTACTGATGACCATCTGTTCTCTGATACCACCTGCTGTTTGGGTATCCATCTCACCATTGGACCTTAATTTGGCAACCAGGGGCATAGCTAGGTTGGATGAGCTGTGGTGCCAAGGATGGAATGGACTGGTCCCCCGCCCACCCCACAGCATCCCCCAACTGGCAGGGGACACAGATGCACCAAAGAATGTATCCTCTCCCCCCCAGCTGTAACACCTGTCCCTATTTTAGCCATGCCCTTGGATCGGGCTTTTGCTGTGGTGGGTCCCTCAGTGTGGAACTCGCTCCCTCCAGATATTATTCTTAGGGCCTCCTTCCTCACCTTTAAAAAATGCAGATGATGTTTTTTAGTTCTTCAGACCCTTTTAGGGGATTTACGGTGAGATTTCATTCCCCCCCCCCTTTTACCCATCCCTTTAAATTATTTTTTTTTGTATTTTTTTTTTTTTTTGTAACGGACTATGTTTCATTCTGTTTTTATTTATCTATTTTGTGAAGCACCCTAACCACCATTTGGCAGGGGAATTTGTTAGAAACAGCCAGAAACCATAAGTAGAGTCAGGATCAGGGCCCCTAGGAACACTATCAGGAAGCTATAGGGAAATGTTAGGTCCCCCAAACTGGGAAGAGAGAACTGAGAGAGGGAATGGACACAGACACAGCAGACTACTACAAGGCAAACTGAGACTAAGGAAGCCAGGTCCCACCTACAGGGTTAACATTCCCTCAGGATCTAGTGATGGCTAAGCTCTAAGGCTCTGGCCTAGATCAGGGATGTCAACCAGCACCGATTTTCAGTTGCAGATTGGTTATGATACAGTTTATTTCCCCCCCCCCGACTTAATTATGGATAAGTTAAATTAAATCCAACCACCCCCACCCCCCGCAAACAAACCGATTTTTACTCCCGTCCCCCAGGGCTCATCTTTCCACCCACCCCCACCCCTGGTATGGTACTTACCAGCCTCAGAAGGCTTGATTGAAGATCCGGCAAGCTTGACTTGACGGTCTGGGGGGCTGCTCCTCTGTGGAGGAGCCCCCCGGCAGGCTCCCTCACCACGGCGTGCTGTGGAGGTCCCTGTTCCACAGTGCACATGTGCAAACTGGCCACTGGGGCCATTTTGCTCAGGCACAGCCCTTTTCCAAAATGGCACAGGCATCATTTTGGAAAAGAGCTGCTGTTCTGTGCATGTGCGAATGGCACTGTTTATGCACAAGCAGAACTGCAGCCTTTTTCCAAAATGGCACCAACGCTACCGGTACCATTTTGGAAAAGGGCTGCACCTGCGCAAATGGCCCTAGAGGCCGTTTTGCACATGCAACCTGTGGAACAGGGACCTCCACAGCATGCCACAGGAGGAGCCCACTGGACTGTCAATCAAGCCCTCTGAGGCTGGTACGTTCCATACCAGGGCTCCAGAGGGTGGGAAACCAGGTCCATAGCAGCAGTTCTGCAATTTGAGAACTGCTGTTACAGTCTGGTATGGATTACTCCATAACAGCCCATTACAGGCAATTACAGATTAATCCATACCCAGAGATGGCATCCCTAGCCTATTATATTTATTTTCCACATTTTTACCCCACCCTTCTCCATAGACTCAGGGCGGCTAGCCTAGATCATCATTGGGAACCTCCCAAGTCCAGAGGCCAAGGGAGGAAGTAGGAACGAGGACACAGGAATGCAGAGGAACTCGGAAGTAGGGCCAAAAGAGATTAGGCAAGGAAGAAATGGGAGGAGACAAGAGACTGTTCAAGAACCCAAGGAGCCAAACTTAAAACAAGGAGTGACGATGAAGGAAGGGAACAAGCAATAAACAAGACTATGACTAAACAAGGCAATGAGGGAAAGCAGACACATGGCAGGACAGGAACATGGCTGTGGCTGGAGGGAAGGCATGCCAAGGGGACAAGGGAAACAAACAGTAAGCAGGGCTGTGGCAATCAAGGCCCACTTCAGAACTATGACTGGGGGCGGGGTGGGGGGGAGAGGAGGGAAATTAACACACAAGAAGGAACAAGGCCAAGGCCTAAAAAAATTGAGGAATCAGAGGATAACCCAAAGGGATATAGGGGCATTAATAGGGAGGCTAAAACCATGGGAGAAGGGAAGTACTCACAGTAAAAGAAAGGCTACTGAGCAGGTAAAAGGGAACACAAATCATACATGAATAATAAGGGAAAACATAACCTAAAGCTGGAAAGGAGGAAATCCAAGAGTCGGCTAGAACACAAACAGCAGCAGGCTGCTCTACCAACCTCCTGTAGCTCTTGGAATGCCTTATATAATCAGGACGTTGGTGGACATGGCCACATACAGGAGAGAGAACAAACAATGCAGGGGAAAAGTTCCCACCCAGGCAGTGAAGCAGCAGGGAAATGTCTATCACTCAGCCTGGAGGCCATGGGTTCAAAGCCAGTCCCTGACATTATTATATAAATACAATTATTATTATTATTTATTAAAAAATCATGAGTTAGTCCTAACAGAATTAGTATGTTGGCTTAAAATCATGATTTTTTTTTAATTTTTATTTTTAAATCAGGTTGGTCTTGTTTGTTTACTGGCTCTTGGAATTCTTAGGACGGACTGTAGCTAAGGACCCCAAGCAGGATCATGGATCTGTGGATGGGATAAAATACCCAATTGATATTTTATGTATAGATGTTGACTGGGTTCATGGGGTGAAATTGAATTCTCAAAATGGGGTGTCATAGGCATAAACTTTGCAAAGCAGTTCTTTATGATGCACTTGAACTTGAGTCATGGTGTGAAGAGCATAAAAACTAGGATTGAAATGAGATTTCTTGAAAATCTAATTGAAAGAGTATTTCTCGAGAATCTTGCGAGAGTCTCGCGTTCTCATGAGATTCTCACAAGATCCCTGCAAACCTCAAAACAGCCCCCGAAAATGGTCTGCGTATGTGTGGCCATTTGCACAGGCGCAGAACATTTTTTGGGTATTTTTGAGATTCTCGAGAATCTCACAAGACCTTGGCAGGGTTGCAAGATTCTCACGAGAATGAATTTCATTCTCATTTCAGCCCTACTGGGGACAGACATTAACAGAAAATCTCAAATTTGAACCTAAATATCTAAGTCTAATCTGGTGGTTCCCAAACTTTTTGCCTGTGACACCTCATTATGAGATTTAAATGTAATCCTGTGACTCCAGACAGTAACACACCTCGCAACCGTCCCTATTAAGGAGGGTCAGTCTCTCTTTGGGTGCTAAAATTAGAGTCAGAGGTTATGAAGGCCCCGTCTGGTCTGGTGTTATGGGATCAGTTTCAGTTGATGACGCCTGCCAATACTGGGGATGTGCTGGGGGCGGTTAGAGCCTCAACTTGTGAATCAGATCTATCCCTGTCCTGGCTGGTGAAGTTCAGCCAGGAGACTTTGGGGCCGTTGCTGGCCAGGGTAATCAATGCCTCCCTATGGGAGGGCAAGGTGCCGGACGGCCTTAAGAAGGCCTTGGTTCAGCCTCTACTCAAGAAACCATCACTTGACATTGATTCTCCTGCTAGTGCTTGACCTTTTAGGGAAGGTTATTGAGCAGGTGGCTGCTCAGCAGCTCCAGACACACCTGAACGCTATTGGTTTTCTAGACCCAGCGGTCTGGCTTTTGTCCAGGGTATGGCACGGAGACTGCGCTTGTGGCCTTGGTCAATGACCTTTGTCTAGAATTGGATAAGGGAAATTTGACTTTATTGATTCTATTATATCTACCAGTGGCATTGTATTCTGTTGATCATAAGGTGCCGGTGATTCGCCTGCGGGACATAGCTGGGGTGAACGTAACTGTGCTTCAATGGTTCTGTTCTTTCCTGGCCAGGAGATCTCAGCGGGTGGTGCTGAGGGACTGTTTGCCGGCTCCCTGGGGCTTCCCATGTGGGGTCCCGCAGGGTTCTATTTTGTCCCCCCTTCTGTTCAACATGTACATGCAGCCGCTGGACGAGGTCGTGAGGGCGTTTGGGGTACAGTGTCATCAATACGCTGATGACACCCAGCTCTACCTCTCATTTTCACCTGACCCAGGCCTGGCAGTCTCAGTGCTTTCTTGGTGTTTGGCAGCTGTGGGGAATTGGATGAAGGCAAGTCGATTGGAGCTGAATCCCAACAAGATGGAGGTGATGGTGGTGGGCAGGGTCAGTGAACTGAGGGTTAGGGGAACTCCTATTATAGGTCGGGTTCATGCCCGCCCCCCACGTGCGTTACGTAGGTCTGGAGCCTGGGGGTGCTCCTGGATCTGCAGCTGTGCTTGGATAGTCAGGTGGTGGCTGTGGCTGGGGGCGCCTTTCGCCAATTACATCTGGTGAGGTGATTCCAGCCTTATATTTCTAATTCTGATCTTGCCACCATCATCCATGTCTTCATCACCTCGAGACTAGACTACTGTAATGCCCTCTATGTGGGGCTGCCCATGGTGATGGTCCAGAGGCTGCAGATAGTGCAGAATGCAGTAGCCCATCTCCTGACGGGAACAGGCTGATATGAACATAATACTCCGATTCTTTGCGCACTGCATTGGCTGCCAGTAGCCTTCCGGGCTCGATTCACGGTGCTGGTGTTAACCGGTAAAGCCCTAAACAGTCTAGTTCCCACTTCTCAGAGGGATCGCCTCATCCCCCGGGGCTTGGACTGGCCTCTGCGATCGGCTGGAGGTGCCCTCCTGGATGTCCCGTATTGTAGATGGATGGTCACTATGAGGAGGGTGTTCTTGGTGGCCGCTCCGTTGTTGTGGAACTCCCTTCCAGCGGAGATTAGTCTGCCTGGATCTGCTCACCTTCCAGTGGCAGTGTAAGACCTGGTTGTTCCGTCAGGCGTTTGGAGGAGGAGATAGGGAGAGGGGGGTTGGGATTTGGGGGGGAGGGGGGTTTGAGGGAAGGAAGGGGGTTTTATTGGGTTTTTATGTCCCTGTTTTTTATGTATTTTACTAGTGAGCCACCCCAAACTGCCTGAGGCAAGAGGGAGCGGGATAATAAATACTTGTATAAATAAATAAATCCCACTGTCGCTCTTTCAGGAAATATAGACAAAACACTGGTATTCAAGCACCTCTTTCCTGGTTGCCTCCCAGAAAAAGCACTTCAGAGGACAATGGGGAGATGATGGAATGAGATGATACTAAGTGGGATGGAAGCAGGAAAGCTTCTGTCCCTCTTTATGCACCTGGAATGTTGGAAGACGTGTGTACACGTATGTGAGGGGATGGAGCTTATTTGGTGAGGGGTTGGGGGTGGGGCCTGTCCCCTCTTTTGCTGCTTAAAATGTTGGGAGGTATGCAGTAATAAAGGCTGCAATCCACAATCTACATACCCCCCAAAAGCCCCACGGACGTCCTTGACAATGCTGTATTACAAGATATTTTGGGTCTGCAATCTGAAGTTGTGGCAGGGGCCTAGTGAGAGGGGATGTGTGCTGTACTGACTCAGGAAATCAGAATTTAATTCTCAGCTGTAAGGCTGCCACTTCTCCAAGTTTCACCCAGACTCTTTGGGCTCTGGGGAAGCCCTGATTTTTCCAGGCCAGCCAGGAGAAGCTGGGGCTTCTGGGGTGGCAATGTCAGAAAGGGGGAGGAGACTTTCCATAGCCCCTCCTTTCTGACATGGCCCTGCCCTATAAAGTGTCATGGTTGTAATAAGACTCTGTAAAGAATGGGCTTCTTTCAGAAGTGGCATGGCAGCCTCTTTGCCCTGCCCCCTGCAGAGCATTCTGATAGCACAACACTCTGTAAGAGACAAGGATCCATCAGAAAGGGGCATGATGGTTCATACGACAGCGAGGGCCATGGAAAGCGGACGGTATTTTCGGTTAAAGCTATGTTTGCAACCATGTGTGGTGGGAAAATTCTGGACAAATTAAGATGTAAGTATTTCCAAGTAAGTAAACGGTTTCCACCATTGGCCACACAATCTGTCTTACTAAAGTTTGGCTATTAGCTTCGCTTTCGTCCCTTCTCCCTCGCTGCCCCGCACGCCTGGAACTCCCTCCCTGCCCACATTTGCCTTGCCCCCTCCCTTTCTACCTTCAAATCCCGCCTCAAACCCCACCTCTTCTGCTCTGCCCTTCCTAACTCCTGCTAATCATCCCCACCCAGGTTTATCCCCCACCTGTTATCTGCAAACCCATCTGCAAATTCCCCATCTGCAAACTCCCAACTTACTGAAACCAAGCCAAGAACGTGTACCTGAGCTCTCGCATCCTCGTGAATGTCGCATCCCTTGTCTCTCCCTCTGTTTTCCCCTTCCCTGTCTCCCCTCCCCGTCTTTAGATTGTGAGCTCTCGAGCAGGAATCATGTCTATCTTGTTCTCCGTAAAGCACCAGGTACATCGATGGTGTTGCATAAATGCTAATGCTAATAATAATAATAATAATAATAATAATAATTTGTCCTGCCCCTGTCGGTGTGGCCTCACCCTCTCAGGTTAAGGCCCAGAGAGGTGGTAACCCTAGCTGTAGCACAGACTCAATTATTCATACTGGAAGTTCTTGTTGCTGTGGGATTGATGTCTCACATGAATTAGATTTTTTTCATACTTTCTTGTTCATGATTCAGCACTCACCATTTTAAATAGTGCACAATTATAAAAACAGGAACAGCTCCAGGTGAAAGATAGATAATAAATGTGGATTCTGAAACCACCTGTCCTTCCATTTAAAAGGAAACTTGATCATACAGTACAGGGCTGTAAATATATTTAGTCCTGTACTTCATGAACAAGTTTCCTTTTAAATGGAAGGACAGGTGGTTTCAGAATATATAAATAAAAGTATACGTTGTATGATTTATTATTTATTGTTTATATAGCACCAGCAGTGTGCCTCATCCTCAACAGTTGTGGGGCTTACAATCTAGGATGGACAAGAAAGGGGAGACAAGGGGGAGGGGAACATTCATGAAATTAAGCAACTGCAGCCACGTGTCCTTAGCTTACAAAGGCAGGAGGGACTATTATTGCATGATATTTGAATTGTATGCTAGTCAGGCGGCATACAAACCTACTCATTGGAAATTTTCTGGAAATTTTTTTTCTATCATTTCTCTCATCATACTCCTGCACCTTTATTTTTCCATCCACCTCCACTCCTTTATAATGTAAGTTCCAGCCTGGGGCTGGCAATGCAGACAGGGGATTCTCTAGAGCCAAAATGAACTGCTGATCACAGGGTCAGGAGAACTGAACCCCATCCAAACTTCAAGCAATGGCCTTGAATTTGTAATGCAGGTGGAGGTAATAATGCAGCTTCCTATAGATGAACAGTGGAGAAGAGGAGTCCTGGACTGGCTTGTTGAGAATGCACCAGGCATCTAGGTGAACCTCAAAACGTCTGCTGCCCTATGCAAAGTGTCTGTTCTGTCCAATGGGTACACTGATCCTGTCTTTACCAGGTCAAAAAGTATACTTACTAGAGGTAAGGAGAGGTGAATGGATTTTTGCAGCCTTGATGTATGCATATTGACAAGACTACAAATAGAGACTGCTTAACTACAGAACTGTTTGTAAATTAGATAGGATTGCCACCCCTCCAATTTCACTCAGAAACTCCAAGTTTTGCCTCCACCCCATATTTGGAATTTGCAGAGCAGCAACAAAGCCTTCTTATCCCCAAGATCATTTATTTGGGACTCTGGCACTATAAAATCGAGCACATCACTGGTTATTTGATGAGGCAACATTCTGTGAGAGGGAGCTAGGAAAGTAGCCAGAGAGTTTGCTTTTCCCTTTGGTTTCTGATATATCTCTGAATATTTTTTGCCCTGTGAACCCTGCCAACTCGGCCTCTGTCTTGGAGGAATGCTTGAATGATATAAGCCTGCTGGATGCATCAGAGCTACCTTGTGCTCCCAGTCCGGGGAAAACTGAGGTGATGTTGGTGGGGAGGGGCGGCCATTATGAGGATGCCCTTGCCTCCCTTGGACATCTGCATGCAGATGGGTTCCAGGTGGAGGTATGGGCCAAGTAAAGAACTTGGGCATCATATTCAACCATGCCCTGCCCATGAAAACTCAGGTGTTGGACATGGTCCGAGATGTTTCTTCCAACTACGCAATTTGCGTTTAAGCTACACCCTTATTTATCTCAGGCTGACCTTGCCGCAGTGATCCATGCCCTGGTGACCCGACCAGCAGGACTGATTTTTATAATGCCCTCTTTTACAGGCTGCCAGTGGTGCTCATCCATCACTTGCAGCTTGTTCAGAATGTGGCAGTGTGGCTGCTTACTGTTTTGGGCAGCCATGATCATTTTACACCCGCCCTGTGTTCTCTGCCTGTAGAGCGACGGATTGAGTTCAAGATTGCACTGCCCGTTTTCAGGGCCTTCTTATCCCCAAAATCATTTCTTTGGGACTCTGGCACTATAAAAATCGAGCACTACATCACTGATTATTTGATGAGATGAGAGGGAGCTAGGAAAGTAGCCAGAGTTTCTTTGGTTTCTGATATATCTCCAAATATCTCTTGCCCTGTGAACCCTGTCAACTCAGTCTCTGCCTTGGAGGAATGCTTGAATGACATAGGAATGCTTGATGATACGGTATAGGACCTTACTATATGCCAGACCTGATCCTGGAGCCTCACACTGATAGGTATCTGCCCTCGTAAGCCACCTGCTGTTTGGTGATTCCACCATTGCGTCTTAAGTCAGTGGACAATCTGGACTTTGCTATGGCAGGCCCCTCAGTGTGGAACTTGCTCCCTTCACACGTCTGCCTCGGTTCCTCCCTCCTCACCTTTAAAAAGCATCTGAAAACTCATTTAATTTCTAGGTGTTTTTAGGATCCACTGCTGGTTCCCCTTAATGTAGTTTGCCCTCCTTCTTGTCTTCCACTTTTAAATTGATTTTATATTGTTTTATATTTTTGATTGTAAAGTGCTCCGAGTGCCATTCATTATCTATTATTAGTGACAACCGTGGAGGTAGGATTTATCCTTGAACTCTGAACATTTGTATTGGGCTGAGATTCCTGAAGTCTGCACGCTATTTGTGACCATTTCTGTTCCAGAATTGATTCATTGAAATAAATAAACCCAGTTACATACTTGGTATATATCCAGGTTTTATGTTACTGATTGTTTTTTCTTCCATTGGGAAACAAAAATCAACAGCATGAGCAATGCTGGTGTTGGAAGAAGCTAAAGGGACAGCAGCACATTCCTTGCCAGAGCTAGCCCTTAGAGATGTCTCCGTCTCAAATGGGAAAAGAAGGCTTGCCTCTCATTTCTTACTCTGTCTTTTAGTTTGTTTATGTTTATGAGCCATCACTTTAATCATTTATGCAGAATCTGGAAACCCACAGGGCCACTTCCCCTGATAAATAAATAATTGTTTTATTTCCACTGCTACAGTTAGAATATCAAGCAGTTAGAAAAATGAAAGAATAAAACGTCCCAGGTCGCTTTGAGGCTCCAGGAAGCGTGTTTGTGTTAGCTTGAAGTGCCACACGGCTAGAACAATGTGGCTTTTGTTAGTATCCCAATGCCAATCAAATGAATTTCTAAGAAGACTTTCCTAGCAGCTGCCCAGTTAGATATTTATTTGGATTTATAACCCACCCTATCCCAAGGCTCAGGACGGGTGACATCACATAAAAATAACACACAACCATATATGTGAAATAAAATAATAAATATACAATATGTAAATAACTGCCTAAAACCAAAACAAATCCCCAGCTACCAAATGCCTGGCCAAAGAGGGTGTCACAGACAACATTTTGGGACCCTCTGGCTCTAGCAGTTTGAAGAGAGGCACTCTAGCAGTCTGATTCTTTTTTTGACTAGAATCCTAGAGCTGGAAGGTACCTTCAAGGATCATCTAGTCTATCCCCCTGCTCCAGGGCAATATGCTATACCCAGAGCATAGAAGACAGCTGTTTATCCAGACGGTTCCTGAAAACATCCAAGGAAGGAAATTTCACAATCTCCCTGGGCACCCTGGGCACCCTACTCTACTGCCTAACTGTTCTTACAGTTAAGAAGTTTTTCCTAACATTTAAGTGAAATCTACTTTGTAGCAATTTGAGCCCACTCCCTCTCATTCTATCTTCTCCATCTTTTGGGGGGCATCCTTTTAGCTATTTGAAAACTGCTATCACAATCCCTCCCTCCCTTCTTAGTCTTTTTCTCTATCCTAAACCAACCCAATTCTCTCAGCCTTTCCTCCTATGACTAGAACAATAGTAATTCTGATGTTATACGGGGTGCGTGTTGCACTGGAGGAGAAAAGGAGCAAAAAACTGGGGGATCCAACGCTGGCTGTGTTAATTTACGGTCTAGTTTGTTCAGCGTAAACAGGCAGCAGCCACTGCACTCTTTCTACACAAGCATGACTGTGTAGTGTGTACGTGCATAAGGAAACACAAAGCCAGTGTGTGAAAAACAGCTTTCCTTATCTCCATACACTTGAGCTGGTTAAAAAAAACCCACCCCAAAACTTGTAGAGTAGGATTCCTGGTGGCCTGAGCATGTGATCATGTACTTTCTCGGTGGGAAGTGTGTGATCCTATGCCATCCCAGAGCAGCACAGAGACAAGGTGCAAGCAAACCCAAGAGAGTTTTCTGTGAAACTATGCTATGTCTCAATGAAATTGAAATTCTTCTTCAGGTAGTAAAATTGAGCCAGATTTTCATCTGGTGGAAACCAGCATCCCTCTTGTTGTCTTAAATAGAAAAAAAGAGTCCAGTTTACACCAGCAGAAACTCTTGTCCCAAACTGGTACCAGGTGTTGTTCAAGAGGTTACGTGCATCTATTTGCAGTCTCAGTTGTGATGGGTCCATGCGCACAAAAGCAGAAAGAGAGTGACAAAGCTCCACACCACTCGAGTGTTCTCAGAATTTCATGGAAAGTTTCCGTTTCGAGCTGAGCTGTGGCTGATCACTTGAGAGTGTGTATGAAACTCAGTTAGTCAATGCCACTAAGCTACACCTAGTTGTGAGTCACAATCAAATATGCAGTGTCTGATCGAGCACTGTTGTGTTCCACTTTATGCTAGTAAATCTCCAATGAAATCGATGGGAGTTCCTACGACATGAAATTGGAATAACAATGTTGAATGCCACACAAGCTGCAACCAAACCCACAAATGGAGCTAGAAGTGGGCTCCTCGTCAGGTTTTACCCGGAGACTCTAGGTTTTGACCCAGAATCTCCAGGCTCTGAGGAAACCTCAATTTCTTTTGATCAGTCAGAGGTTCCCTTGGTAGCCTGGAGAAATCAGGCATTCCAGGAGCAGCAGGAGGCAACTATGTCAGAAAGGGGGTAGGCCACAGGAACTCCCCATCCTCTTTTTGACAATGGCCTTGCCCCATGGAGTGTGTATGACACTCTGTAAGGAGAAGGGGTTATATAAAAAAGGACTGTGACAGCCCCTTTGTCCTGCCCCGTTTCCAATGTGACTTCACCCCCTGTGAAGCACTGAGAGATCACAACGCTCTGTAAGGGGTGGTGTTATGCCAGAAGGGGGTACAACAGTTTCTTGACCTGCCCACATTGGCATAGCCCCACCCCCTTCTGGTGAAAGCCCAGAGGGAGATTTTCCCTGGAGCAAGGATTGCCAAAAGAGTCTCACTCACCAATGACGTGCTCATTGAACCAGATCAAACTCGAGTTTGAACTTCAGGTTTTCCAGTATCAGAGAAAACTCACCTACTACACCTGGATATTATTAGGAAAGTTTCATGCTACTATAACTGTACCTGAGACAGTGCTTTCTCAGAAATCAGATTAAGGCCATGGAACTTGCTTTCAGTCATGGAAGGAATCGGTAGTTGTTGAGGGAATCAAGTCAGAGGCTAGGGATTAATTTGGCTGTAGGGAGGGGCATATTTTAGAAAAGCTGTGGTGGAAAATGTGGCAGAGGACAGGCTTAATGTGAGGAAGGAGTCAGGACTGACTCCCAAGTTACAGGCATAGGTGTGGTATTGTCTCAGTCATGTTTGAAAACTGGAGTGGTGAAGAGGGCTTGTGAAGAAAGAAGGTGGGCTTCTCAGGCAAGTGGAACTGAAATTCCAGTGTGTCACCCAATGTACAGTGTCTGAGAGAGATGATTAGGAGGAAGAGGTTTGTTGGTTGTTCTCAGTCTAGTTTCTAGAAAGGTAGGTCCCCATACTGGTTCCTAACAGACAGGTTACAGATTGACAGAAATGCCTCTCATTACAAGGAGGTGACATCCCCACAGAACAGCACTGCCTTGAGGGTCATGATTGTGGGCGTATGGAGAAACTTGTCCTCCCGCCCACGCTGGAAAAAAACATTTTATTCTTTACATGCTAACAATACAACACCTGTCACCTCAACAAATGGATTTCAGAGTAAGCATCTGGCAGACTTGTGATCATAGCTGACTCTGGCCACTTTTAGACGAGTGCCCGGCTCTAGCACATTGAAAAACGTGCTTTGAAAAAAAGCGACTTTTTTCAAAACGTGTTTTTCAACGTGCTAGAGCCGGCCGCTCGTCTAAAAGTGGCCTCTGTCCGATGTAAATCTAGTTCTGACTACTTTCATGCTGGAGGAAGGTCCCTGTGTGGCCTAAGAGCTTGCATACTTTCATCCAACGTACAATAAACCCATGGAACTCCATGTCAGATGAAGTTGTGCTGACCGGTAGCATAACTAGCTTCAAAAAGGGATTGGGTGAATTTTTGGACGCCAGGTCACAAAGGGCTACTAGTTATGTTAGTCAGGGGAACGAGACCCGTGACAGTCGAGAGCTGGGGAGCATGGCAGGAACTGGATTACCCCCACTGTAACCTGCTGCGTACCCCCCTGAGGCTCCCCTGGTTCCTGCTGAAAACAGAATGTGGGGCTAGATGGTCCATTGGTCTGACCCAGTAATAGCATTTCTTATGTTCTTATGTCCAATAAAAAAGATCATCTGAACTACTTTGTCTCCATCTCATACATTTGAGACCAACCCAGCAACCATACTCTCTCTCTCTAGGTTTAAAATCATAAGTCAGACTAGTCCCATCAGAATTCATGGATATTACATAGGCCTAGATCCTTTGTAGATGCTAATTAATGTAGTTCCATTGAAGCCAATGGAACTGTGATGAGGATCGAGCCTATAAATTCAGTATACAGTACCCTTTCTAAGAACTCTGCTGTTAGGGCTTGTTTCTTAAGAGCAAGGGTAGTTACAGCAGACTACCTCCCTCTGTTTCTCTTCCCACAAGGTGGGGAAAACAGGAGTTAAATAGCTCTTTCCCTACTCCTGCTTGGAAACTTGCAAGGAACTGCCAGAAGAGGAGGTTACAGCAACAAGCAGACAGTGAGACAGAGGGTGTTTTCAGATGCGACGGTGGCCGGCTTTAGCGCACTTTATTCCATGGGTCACCGTGACGCCCGCAGGATGTTAGCATGGGATGGATCCCAACTGTGGTGGCGGCTAGCCCCGAGTAATAGTCTGAGATAGCTGCCACCACAGTCGGGATTCTGCTGCCTAACCAGGAGTAAAGTGAGCTTTCATGTTTGAAACCCCACTTTACTCACCCCAGTTCGGAACAGCCAGGGAGCTGGGCACTATGACAACCAACATAGGTTGCCATGGCCACCCGTCAGGGCGTGGAGTGGGCCACTCAGCGCAGTGTGGGGGCAGGGCTGGGCAAACACACGTCCGCCCAGCTCCCTGCCCTCCTTGGTGGCCAGGCTGCCATCACGTCGGGGGCCTGACCGGATCTCGACCGCTGTGGCAGCCCCACTCTGGAGGGGTCCATAGTGGCAGCTTGTCACATTGGAAAACACCCAACGATGCTGTGAATTAACACCAAAAAAGGAGGTGCTATGAAGGAACCCCAAAGAAGACAGGAGTGGGGAATCCTTTCCCTTCCAGGGGCCACTTTGAAAATTAATATAAACACAGAGGGATGCATAGAAATTGGGGGAGGGGGTGCTTAAGGGATGTGTTCACGAAGAGAAGGGTCCAGATAATAGATCAGTCTTCCGATTCTGTCCCCAATCCTTGTGTGCATGCCCTTATCTCTGTGCCCTTCCCCATAGCTCAGTTTTTCAGGGTTTGGGGGTAGGAACTGGATCCAGGAGTCATAACCAGGAACAGGAAAGGGGCTACATAAAAACTAACCATGGACTGTGTTTGGCTCCTGTTCCTGAGCTTCCCTACCAGGGGCGTAGCTAACTGGGAATGAGCCCCCTCCTGGGGCACTCTACTCCAGTGTGTATGCACTCTGCATGCATGTGGGGCTTCCAGGCTCGTGGGCCTGGTGCAGCTGCACATATTATAGCTACACCCCTGGTTCCTACCACCATGCTAAGGTTTTCCGAGACAGGAGACCAGGGAGCCTGAGGGTAGGTGGAGGATGAGGTAGGACGTTTTCAGATGGACAAACTATCCAGTGCTTATTATCGAGGGATTACAAAGTGGTACCTGTTTAGACAGACATTTCTATGCCAGGATAACTTAATTCCGGGATAGTCCATCTGAACAGAACATAGCTGTTATCCCGGGATTAGAGTCTTTGGGATGAATATCAATCTCATGGTGCTTTTTGTCTGCGCTCAGCACACTGATTTCTGGGATTGAAGAAAATATGATTTTCTTAATTTTTCTGATTTCTGAGTTGAAGAAAATTGAAACTCATCCCTTTGTTCTGTGGGTATTTAAACTTGGCACTCCACGATGCATTGTGGAACGATGACGGTGGTAATACAATCGCCTCGCAATCATGTGCTCCTAGATACAGTATAGGCAAAAAATGCCTAGAGAGGTTTGTCAGGTTGGACTCTGTGGTGCTAATCACCAGGATAGTTGACTATCCCAGGATAGCCATTCAGACGGACATAATCCCAGGATAGTTTAATATCTGGGTGTTATAAAACCTACAAAGTTAGGTTTTATAACACCCTGATATTTTTGTTGTCTCCGGCTAATAATCACTGTTGACAGCATTTAGATAGACATTGCATCCTGGAATTAATACTATTATCCGTCCATCTGAAAACGCCCATAGTGACGAAGTCTCCTGGAATAGGAACCTCTGTCCCCACTTGTTTGGAAAGGCAAATTCCTCCAGTTACTGTCACTTTACGCCCTGCTTATCGGAACACAGGGGAGGCCAAAGTGAGTTTTAGGAGGTACTTACACCAAGTCCTAAGAGATTTTTCTAGCTTTACTTAGGTTCATCCTTCATTCCTTTCCTGTGCAGCAACCTTTTTAACTCTCCATACTCCAAAGGTGTGAGAAAACAGCCAACGTGTTCTAGAAGTGTTATCTTTTGCAGATATCTATTGGGCAAACATGATTTCCACATTGCTTGGACTAGATCATATTGGTGCCAATGTGCACACAAGGAATTGGAAGAAACTCAGACTACATGAGAAGATAGTAAGGTGAAGTTCACCCTAATAATCTACATGAGAAGCCACGCTGAACTGCCAGTGATGAAATATTGCATGAGGTTAATGCTTCCCACTGCTGGCCATGGAGAGAGTCATGTTTAATTTTCTGCAGATAAGGTGGAAGATGTAAAAATAAATATGATTAGCTCATGACCCTGGTGAGGCACGGTTTCTGTCTTGGCTAAACAGTAAAATTATCTTGTGCTTTAAAGTCAGCTTCTATTACCATTTACCAGGAGTGGGGGATCTCTGGCCCATGCCTGTTTTTATCTGGGTGCTTAAGGAGTGTGGCTAGGCCGGGGAAAAGAAGGGAAGGGATCCAGATCATGGATCTATGGCTGCCATGGATCCATCCTCTATCTTTGAGTGCATGGCCTTCAGGGCCAGCTTTAACACAGGGCAATCTGGGGCAATCACCCAGAGCCCCACTGCGGTCCCTGTTTTCACCAGGGCAGGGCATGGGGGTCCCACTCCCTCCCAAAGGGCCCCCAAACACAACCACCTTTAGGGTCTCATGGAGGGTAGGTTTGCCAGGGGCCCCACATTTTATCTTTGCCCTGGGTCCCACAAATTCTAAGGCCAGCCCCGATGCCTTCATCTCCATTTTCTTCTCCTGAGCTCACTATTTCAGTGCTTGAGGATAAGTACGTGATCCATGGTCCAGATCCAGGAATTAGAAAGGGGCTAGATTAAAGATTTATTATTTAAGAAACAGCCATGGGCTAAAGGTTCCTCACTCCTGTCCTAGGCAATAGAAAATCAGCAGCAAGCATTGTTGATTTTAACTTGCTTTGCTTTTTCTTAAACTTGTCAGGGTTTTTGTAGGTTTTTTTTTTATTTCACTCAAGCAAGTTTTCTGATTCCAGATGCTGGTTTGGTCATGACATTCCATCATTAACATTCCCTCCCTTTCTCATTATATGGCTTTTATTTTCGTAGAGTTTTCAGAGACAAGGAATTTGAGCAGCCACCTATTGATAGGACCCAAAAGAGAATTCTAAGTTCCACTTTCCACTACATTTGCATTTATGCCATCGATGGAAACAGAAACTTAACTGCAGACTAAAAGTATGCAATCAGTCAATTTCAGTCTTATTGTAAATAGTTGTTATAGCTGCAACTGGTTACACCAGATCTTAACATGCCCCATCTCTTCACCTTTTAACCCACGTAAATTGACTGTGCCATCACAAATTATCCTCCCGGTTCCTTCCCCATTTTTACTTTTCACTTACGATAATGAGGGTAGGGAGCATAATTATGCACAATCTAGATAGAACAGCATGCAGCGCTAACTACTATAGTATCAATAAAATAGCACTCACTGTGCAATGTAACCAAGGAAGAAGGTCGAGGGAACAGTAGGTTCGTGGTGGATATGCCAAAATCTCCCCATGAAAGATGGAGGAGATAAGAGAACAAATAAAAATAAATAAAAAGTAGTTCAAATGATATCTTTTATTGAACCAACTTCTGATGGTGACAGTGTGCAAGCTTTGTTGCAGAGTAATAACTGATTCGCAATCAGTAAGGACAAATGCAGCTGAAGGTTTAAAAACAGAACTTTACTTAAGCTTTCTCAGGCACAGATCCTTAGTTGCATCTAGCTAGTAAGAAGACAAAATGGAGACTGAGACAAAGAGAGAGAAGGGAAGAAGGAGTGGTTACACCAAGGAATTCAACTGTAAAACCCCATCTCCCTTCCATGTACACATAAACTTAGGAGCGCCAAGGCTCTGTAGTCAATTACTGTTCTTAATACAGCAGGCATTAACTTATGGATGTTGCATATACCAACA
>QEPC01004110.1:1212695-1240761 GCA_003113815.1 Sphenodon punctatus
GTCTCTCCCCCAGCTCCTGTCTCTCAGATTGTAAGCCCTAGGGGCAGGGACCGTGTCTATTTTATTACTTTGTAAAGTGCCAGGTACACTGTTTGCGCTATATAAATGTTTGTTAATACTACTAAAAAGGAGCCAGTGGCAAGGATGTCTGCAAGATGTGTGGAGACTTTAAAAACACCATCTTGGAAGCCCAGATTAATTGTATTCCTCAGGTTAAAAAAGGTAGCAAGGGGACCAAATGTTTGCCAGCATGGCTAAATGGTGAGGTGAAGGAGGTTATTACAGCCAAAAAGGCATCATTTTAAAAATGGAAAGCTAGTTCTAATGAGGACAATAGGAAAGCGTATAAGCACAGGCAAATTAGATATAAAACGTTAATAAGGCAGGAGGCCAAGAGAGAATATAAAGAGAGAGACTCTAAAGAGGCAAAAATTAATAATAACTTTTCAAAATACATCAGAAGCAAGAAGCCTGCTAGAGAGTCAGTTGGGCCATTAGATGACCAGGGAGTAAAAGGGGCACTCAGGGAAGAAAAAATCATTGCAAAGAAGCTGAACAAATTCTTTGCTTTCATCTTCATGGCAGAGGATATTGGGGAGATATACCCACGCCGGAACTGTTCTTTGTAGGTGATGAATTGTAAGAGCTGTCTCACATCAACATGATTCTGGAAGAGGTTCTTGAGCAAACTGACAAACTGAATAGTAGCAAATCACCAGGACCAGATCATTTACACCCCAGAGTTCTGAAGGAAGTCTAATATGAAATTGCAGACCTACTACTGGTAATTTGTAACCTATTGTTAACATTTGCCACTGTACCGGAGGACTGGAGAGTAGCGAATTTAAGACCAATATTTAAAAAGAGTTCCAGAGATGATCCTGGAAACTACAGACGGGTTAGCCTGATGTTTGTGCCGGGCAAAATGGTGGAGACTATTATTAAAAACAGAATCATGGGGCATATTGATAAACATGGGCTAATGGGGGGAGAGTCAACAACATGAATTTAGCAAAGGAATGTCATGCCTTTCCTTTGCTAAAGGCAAAGGAATTTTGGAATTTGAGGGTGTGACAAGCATGTGGATAAGGGGGAGCCGGTGGATATAGCGTATCTGGATTTTCAGAAAGCATTTGATAAGGTCCCTCATGAGAGACACTTGAGGGAAGTTAAAAAGCCATGGGATAGGAGGCAGTGTCCTATTGTGGACTGGTAACTGGCTGAAGCATAGGAAGCAAAGAGTAGGACTAAATGTTCAGTTTTCATAGTGGAGAAAAGTAAAGAATGAAGTGCCCCGAGGACCTGTACTGGGACCGGTGTTGTTTAATACGTTCATTAATGATCTGGAAAGGGGAGAAAGGACTGAGATAATCAAATTTGCATAGGATACCAAGTTATTCAAAGTAGTTAAAACATGAGCGGACTGTGAAGAATTGCAGGGGGATCTTGTGAGACTGGGTGACTGGGCATCTAAATGTCAGATGAAATTTAATGTCATATAGAGAAAAACAATCCAAACTTTATGTACACAATGCTGAGTTCTAAATTAGGAGTTACCACTCAGGAAAAGGACCTTGGAGTCATTGTGGATAATACATTTAAATCCTCAGCTCAGTGTACGGTGGCTGTCACAAAAGCAAACAGGATGTTTGGAATTATTCGTAAAGGAATAGAGAATAAAACTGAAAATATAAAATAAATATCATAATGCCATTATAGAAGTCTATAGTGCGACCACACCTTGACTATTGTGTTCCAGAGGCGGCCCTAGCCTGAGGGCGCCTGGGGCAGTGCCCTGCCCCCGCTCTCCCCCGTCCCCGGTCTAACTCGCTCATTAGAAAATAAAAGTGTTACTACAATTTTGGATGTTGAGCTAAACATAGCTTCCCCTTCAAGGGTCAGGGCTCCTTGCATTGCAGACCCTGAAAGCCCATATGTTACTTCTGGACACGTGCTGGGGAAGGGAGGCCCTACTTAATCTTCCAGAGAAAAAACAGGGCTCCTTGTGAAGCCAGTGTGTGTTTCTCATATTCATGTTGTCATTCTGAGTGCCTCAAAATGAGGTAGGAATGCTTCCACCCTCCATCCTGTTGTTGCAATTACTATGAAGGGTCAAAGGATCCAGTCTGGTAGAAAGGCCAGGGTTCCCCATGTTTGAGGTTTCAAGGATCTGTATTTTACACCAATGTTTCTTGCAGTCATGTTGTCATTTAAGTTTATTTCTAGATCCCATGTATTTATGGCTCCTTCAAGCGTCCCCAACACATAGGGCATGCGTGGTCGCACTGTCTGCAGTTACTATTCTGGATACGGCCCTGTGTGTACCTATCCACTTCTAAAGTGCTGTCCTAAGTGCACTAAACAAACATTAGTTAAATCGACATACATGCAAGACCAGATGCTAGCCACACGTGGCATATCCATGTGGAGAACGTTGAATTTGGAGGTTGTTAAATTATTTGATATGCCCATTCATAATGAATCCATTTGTATTCATGTTAATGTCACATGGCAGTTCAGTAGCAATAATTAACAAGCCATACTTCTGTACAGGACGTAACCATTAACTAATGCTGAATAGTCACTCTTTTTTTGTACAGTGCACTGGGTAATCAATAATTAATGGTTATTTACAACAGTGTTTTAAGAGACCAGTATAATCTCAACTCTATTTTTTTCCATCTTCAATTTTGGGAGAACAGATCTTGGCTGGAGTGAATGGGCTTCCCAAACCTCCTTCAGATGACAACATTTTCTATGGGGGAAGTCCTATACACTGCTTTCAGTGCTGGCTTTGCCTAAGGGGTGGAGAAGGGATGATATGAGAATTAACCTTTGGGCTCATTCACACAACACTTTTAAAGTGGACAGTGGCACAAATCCACATTCTGAGTGCTGTGTGAAAATCTTACCACTCCCTGTGCTCTTTGATGATTCTTTGTTCTTTGCACCCGATGCAAGGGGTGGGCCAGACAAACTAGCAGCTGTGTACTACAAAGCAAGGCTGTCATGGGCCACAGACTGGGGCATGAGGGTAAACACAGGATGGTTTCTCAGGAAACGCAATGGGAGAGTTTGTGTAGGATTGGGTCCTGAGACTTGGTGCAGGGTCGGGGTCCAACGTCCAGGAAATAGCGTTGGACTGGGATCCAAGTCGAAGATGTAACAATAGGAAAGTGCTTGCAGACACTTTCAGGAAGCACACTGTTTCCTGGGGTGGAGCTTTTAAGAAGAGAACCTACAGAACTGGTGAGAGCCAGGAGCAGCCCTGTTGTGTTAAGCTATGTAGCTACAATAAGTTTGTTTGTTAATCAGCTCTGTCAGTTGGAGATCTGAACCACTACTGGATATAGATCCAAGGTATCATGAAACATGGTGGCAGCGGTGACAAAATCCTAGATGGCAGAAGAGACCCAGTCCAAGCTTCAGAGCAGAAAACAGAGTACTGTAATTAGGGGTGGGGCTCTGAACAAAATTTCGGTTTCGGTTCCCCTGTCTCGAATCTCCTTTCAGTTTCAGATCTATTGATATTGGTTCTTTTTCCCACTGAAGTCAATGGGAAATTTTCCCATTGACTTCAATGGGAAAGAGAACTGTCAGAGCCCCAAGACACAGGGAGCCACTACCAAAAACAACACGGGCATCCCCATCACCCCACTTCCAGTCTTGGAGGGTGGGAATCCATTATCCCTAACACCCCCCATCCCCACCCGCTGGGGCCTGGCTTTACCCCCTACCCCAGTCCCGGGGCCCCTGTACATTACTTACCTTTGCAGGTCTGGGTTTGAAGGGTCGGGGTCACAGCCATCAGCTGGGCTGTTGGCTCCCCTACCGGTGGCTGGGCCTCTTCTGCTGCTGATTGGTGTCGGGAGCCGGCTCCGCTGCCAGGCTGCTGTGGCTTCTCCGCAGCCTGGCAGTGGAGCCGGCTCCCAACAGTAGAGAAAGCCCAGCCGCCTGGCAGCAGAGTCAGCTCCTGATACCAGTCAGCAGTGGAAGAGGCCCGGCCACCAGCAGCAGAGCCAGCTCCACTGCTGGACAGCCGGGCCTTCTCTTCCTTTTTCTTCTTCCTCCTCCTCCTCCAGGTCTCAGTTCCGAAGCTTCTTGAAAACGCCACTGCCAACAGCGGCACAGTGCACATGCGCAAAATGGCCACTGAGGCCATTCTGCACATGCGCAGCCCTAATCCAATATGGCGACAGCAGCGGAAGAGGCCCGGCCGCCGGTAGCGGAGCCAGTGGCCCCGCTGGCAGTCCACCCTCTCGACTCAGACCTGCAAAGGTAAATAATGCAGGGGTCTCAGGGGTGGGGTGGGGTAAACCGGGCCATGGTGGATGGGGGTGGGAATGTTAGGGGTAATGGATCCCCACCCTCCGAGGCTGGGAGTGAGGTGGTGGGGGTGGAGGAGGTTCCCCGGCTCTTCCCATTGACTTCAATGGGAACAGAAGATCTGAAAATTGGGAACCAAGAAGGGTCCAATTTTCGAATCTCTCAGTTTTAACCGAAAGAGGAACTTTCGGCCTCTTTCGGTTAAAACCAAGACCGAAAGTCCCATCCCTAACTGTGAGTATCAAGTTTGTGTTACAAGGCAAGGCTGATAAGAGAAAATGGAGGGGTGAAGCCTCCTGGACCATTAAACAGGAAAGCTATAAATTTGGCTGAGGCATGGAAAAATTGGAAAGAGGAATTTAATCTCTGTAGAAATTGCCATAGCAGATAAAGAGGAGGCTGTGAAAATAAAATTATATAAATACCTGATTGGAGAAAGGGGGAGGGAGATATGAGAGACAGTATGTGTAGAATACTCCAAGATTAACTGAGCGTAGAAGCAGTAATGGGCTATTTAGTCCGAGATACAAGGCTCACATGTCAGAGAGCGGCTGCTTAGATGAGCAGACTTAACTCTGGAGAAAAGTTTGGAAATATGCAGGGCTACAGAGTTATTCAAAGAGAGGATCAGAACCCTGGAAGGGCAAGCAGCACAAACTGCCCATGCCATCCAGAGGAAAGGGAAAGACAAACTGGATACAGCAGATAACAGTAGTAGAGACACATGCAAATGCTGTGGGAGAAAACATGCCAAACAGAAAGAGAAATGCCCAGTTTATAGGGGGGAAATGCTATATCTGTGACAAATTTAACCATTTTGCAGTCAAACATTTGTCCAAAAAGATGAAAAATAAACCCAAGATACATACACTGACTGAAGAGAGCGACAGTAACTCTGGGGACATTATGTGCATGACAGAGCAGGTGGTGAATACTGTGCAGAAAGACCCTCATAAGCACCAGAAACAGCTGCATGCAGTTATGCTACTGGGAAAGAAATTGGTAATATTCCAGTTAGACTGGTGCTAGTTGCAACATTATTCCAATCAGTCTTGTAAATCCAGACATCCCACTGGAGGAAACTAACCAGTTGTTAACCACGTATAATCCTACCACACTAAAGCCAGTGGGGAAATGTAAACTCGAAATAAGAAACCCAAGAAACAAAAGAGATACAGACTGGATTTTGTGATGATTAGGCATCAGTACCACTTCTGAGCAGTAGGGGCAGCCCAAGCCATGAATTTAATAAAAAGTACAGTTCCAGAACATAAAGAGGATAGCATAGTGACTAAAGATGATTTGGATGGTATAACTAGGCCTGAAACAACATGCAGCAGTGTCCAACAATTCTGTCGGAAACCTCCCATCTGTTGCCATTTTCCTGACACAACATGGACACGGCATCCCCATACTTATTCCGATGCTTGTTGCCGCTTTCCTGTCGCTATTTCTCAGCAGCAGAGAAATTGTCAGAAACTGTCGCAAAACCCATAAAGCGTTGGAAAATGCCACAAAGTAGCGTGTTGCTAAAGTGTTAGAAAAACTGTCCAAACTATCTGTATAACTCTCTGATCTGTTGGAAATTGTCACTATTATCTTAAGTGCTGCAAAATACCTGGAACTGTCACCAAAATGTTGGACAGTGCCGTAAATTGATGGCAAATGCCGTCGGAGCAGTGGCAAGACTGTAGAAATGTCGACAGTAAACACCAAAATGGCAAACAATGTTGCTACTTCAGGCCTAGGTATAACCTGGGACAAAGAGATGATACAGAAGAGGTTTCGAGATGTACTTTGGGGATATGGGCAGTGTCTATAAATAGAGATTGATACAAGTGTGGCACCAGCTATATTACCAAAAAGGAAAGTACCCGTTGCCTTACTACAGCCACTAAAAGCTGAACTGCAAAGTCTACAGAAGCATGGAATTATATAGCCAGTATAGAAAAGAATAGATTGGATAAGCAATCTTGTGATAAAAAAAACCATCTGGAAAGCTAAGAATCTGCATAGATCCAAAGCCTCTGAACAAAGCTTTGAAAAGGAGCCATTTCCTTCTACCTACAGTAGAGGATATATTACCTGACCTGTCCAAAGAAAAAGACTCTTCACAGTATGCAATGCAAAAAAATAAATAAATGGATTTTGGCATGTTGAACTGGATCCAGGAAATCCTAACCTGACAACTTTTGCAACTCCTTTTAGGAGATACTGATGGGTTATGGAGGCCAATAGGAATCAGTCCAGCACCAGAAATATTCCAGAGCTGACTAACCCAAGCACTAGAGGTGCCAAAGGGAATTTGGACAACAGCAGATGATGTATTATTGAAAGTGGGAAAGGGTGATGACTTAGAACAAGCACAACATGATCATGACCATAAATTAATACAGTTCTTAAAGAGATGTAGAGAAAAGAATATTAAACTGAACTTGGACAAGCTCAGGTTGAGAGTAACAGAGATATCATACATTGGACATTTGTTGACTTCAGAAGACTTGAAAATGGATCCAGAAAACGGGCAATTACTAAAATGCCAAGACCGAGAGTGATTTCAGACGAGACGGGGCGGCATTTGCCCCGTCCCGGAATCACCCAAATGATTCCCCGCCTGGATCACTCCGGCACGTCCAACAGACGTGCCGGCTGATCCCGGTGGGGAATCAGGGAGGGGGCGGGGCCATGTGGCGCAATGTGCGGCCGCACAGCCCCACCCCCCACGCTCCCCTGCCGCCCGCCCTCTGGGGAGATGGGCGGGCACCACAGCCAATGCGGCCGCAGCACCCACCCGATTTGACCACGGCCCGGAATCCCGCCGGGGATTCCGGGCCATGGTTCCCGGCCAGACATTACTTTTTGTTGGTTCCTGCCGGGGATCTCTTTGACCACGCTTGCAACGATTGTCCCACGGGGAGCCCCAGAAGCGTTGTTGAAATTTCCCCCTTGTGGGAATTGACCGTGGCAAACATCTGGCAGCCGCCAAACAGACGTTCAGGGCGCTTTGACCCCATGTGGGTATTGACCGGGGTTCACTGTGATCTCGTAACGTCTGAAAATACCCAGAGTGATGTTAAAGGGGTCCAAAGATTCCTGGTAATGGTTGACTGTTTAGGTAAGTTTTACAAACATCTGTCCGACAGCTGTAAAATCCTGAGACAGTTGACACAAAAATACCTTATGGGACTGGACAAACCAACCGGAGAAAAAGCATTCCAGGAAGTAAAAAGATGATTATTAAAGCTCACACTCTGAAATATTACAGCCTAGAGGAGCCATTAATGCTGCAGTATAATGCATCAGGCATGGGTATAGGGGCTACTATGCTATAAGGAGGACAGCCTGTTGTACCATCCGTGACAGAGGAGGACTATGCTTAGATTGACAGAGTTGTTAGCAATACTATTTGGAATGGACAAATTTCACCAGTACACCTATGGTCGCCTTGTGGATGTACAAACGGACCATAACCACTAGAACACATTTTAAAGAAACCACTACTGAGAGCACCAAAGCATTTACAGCGAATGATGATGAGACTGCAGAGGTATGACATATGGGTTTACTATTGCCCCAAGAGAGACTTGGTGTTGGCAGACATCCTGAGTCAGAACCCAGCAGGGAGGGTTCAGTAGAGGCTAAGGTGGAAACAATCTATACGGTACAGTACTTGGTACTGTACAGCTGCCCTGAACCTCTGGGAAGGGTTGCATATAAATTTAAAATAAATTGATACTTGCCTATCTCAGAAGAAAGGTTAAGAGAGATACAGAGAAGCACAGAGCAAGACAGAACATTGCAGAGACTGAAAATTATCATCCTACAGGCATGGTCAGCAACAAAGGCCCTCAAAAGAGAACCCCATTTTTCACATAAGATAAGAGTTGTGTGTACAGAACGGCATTATATTCTGAGGGAGAACAATTATTCCAGCAGCTCTCAAGAATGAGATTATGCATTAAGTTCATCCATAGCATCAAGGAATTGAAGGTTGCTTAAGGTGAGCCAGAGAAACAATATATTGGCAAAGAATGAATGAGGAACTAAGGACATGCATGGAAAAAGTGTGATATTTGTAAAGCCTGAGAAGATCATCAACAAAAAGACACACTGTGGCAACATGAAATTCCAGAAAGACCATGGGCAAAAGCAGGTGTGGATTTGTTGACCTTTGGAGATAAAGACTACATGATCATTGTGAACTATTTTTCTAATTTCTGGGAGGTAGACTATTTACCGGAGCTAGAACAGTCATAAGAAAAATAAAAGCACACTTTGCACGTTATAGGATACCAGATACTGTGTGTTCAGATAATGGCCCACAGTTTAGTTCAAAAGACTTCTAGAAGTTCAGTAGGAACTGGGGCATTGATCACACAACATCTTCACTAGGGTATTCTCAAAGCAATGGCAAAGCAGAATCAGAAGTAAAAACTGCTAAAAAAAGCTAAAACTGCAACTGGTGACTCAATTTAACATTGCTTGATCATTGAAATACCCTGTCACCAGGCCTAAATTCAAGTCCAACCCCAAAAAACTGATGAGCCAAAGAACAAAGACACTCTTGCCAACAAAGATTGCTAGATCCTGGGTTCTTCGGCGGATCCCTGGGTGAACTATGGTGACTCAATTTAACACTGCTTGATCATTGAAATACCCCGTCACCAAACCTAAATTCAAGTCCAACCCAAAAACAGATGAGCCAGACAACGAAGACACTCTTGCCAACAAAGATTGCTAGATCCTGGGTTCTTCAGAGGATCCCTGGGTGAACTATGGAAAAAACAATCATTTTACTGTAACAGATCAGCAAGCGATCTGCCAGACCTCCAGACAGGTGACAAAGTACATGTACAGTCACTGACAAAATAGGACAAGTTCCATCACAAAGGAACAGGGATACAATCTGGAAACCAAATATAATATTAAGTGCAAAAGGACAATGGACAGATACTGAGGAGAAACCAAAGACACCTCTGCAAAATGAAATACACACACACACACACACACACACAGAGGCAATACTGGGGAGGGTGCTAGAATGACAAATACAAACTGTAGTAAACATAGCCTGAGCAAAATTGCCAACATTAAGGAGGTGGTTGTTGGAGAAGAGTATATGTGGAATGGTAATTCACATTTCAAAGTAAGATAGGCAATGCAGTAGAGGTGAGAGGTGTGGAGAGTGAAAGCAATTACTGGGAAGGGTCAAAGAATCCAGCCTGGTAACAAATTAAGAACTGACCCATACCTTATTCCATAGGTTCTCAAATGGGGGAGGGGGGCAGGCCCAGAAGGTGTTCTGGGGGGCGAGAAGGATCTCAGCTGGCAAACCCCTAGCTCCACACTCTCACCGAGTTCGAGGGAACCTCTGAAACAATGGGGTGGCAAGGGAGGAAGAAGAAAAGCAATAGAAAGGGTGGGAATGAAGAGAGGAAGCAAGATGTGGGAGGGGAGGAGCCTCAACTATCACAAACAAATGGAAAGGAGGGGAAACTCAAAGTCTGAGAACCAACACCTTATTGTACCAAACCTCCTCTCTTGACTCGGCTCAGGAGTCGGCCTGACCACCCCTGGTTCCTCTGGACTTCTGCTTTATTCCCACCCAATTCTACAAGACACTGGGGCTCAGAACATACATGTTCTAAAGAGCACTGGCTCTATTTGATAAGAGTGTCAGCCTTGTTCTGTGCTTCTGAAGAAATCTATCAATCCTGTGGCTTTTGTAACTGTGGAGACCTTGAGATCTGTCTGGGACTGGACAGGTTGTAATTTAATCTTTGACTAGCAGCACATTTCACTTGGTCAATGCTGGCGTACATTTTTCTACATACCAGGAATTCTACAGCAACGCTCTCCATGGAGACTGCATTACTAGCAGTTCTGTATATGAAGAATTCAGTCTGCCCTCGTTAAACATCTTGTGGGTACCACACATCGGCCTGTGCCTCAAGCAGAGCATCATCCATTGGACACCACCTAGAAGGCATCATTAGGCAGGAAGGAGTGGCCAATATACTGTTACAGCACCAAAACTTCTCTCATGTTTCAAACAGTCTCTCTTGTCAAGTGATCTTGCCTTGCAGGCTGCCCTCTTCAATTAAATATTGGCCAGTATCTCTTTGTCAAGTAAAGTTTTTGGCTCTCTCAGAGACAGACAGTCACTTCTTGTGACCAATTCCACTTCTATCCAGTGTGAGTTAATTGGCCCAGGTCTTTCACAGAAGCAGGTATATCCATTAGGATAGTGGATTTCAAACCAGGGAGAGAGCCCATCCACCCTCTGGGGGGGAGGGGGGTGCCTGAAGTAGCACAGCTTCCATACACCTAGCTCCATTCTGGCTAAACAAGGAGAAAATTCCAAAACGATGGGGTAGCAAAGGGGAGAGAGAATCAGAGAACAAAAGGGGACAGAGAGGGGAAGCAACAGGAGAGTGGGAAGGGAGAGAGGGGGAGCAGGATGTATGCACATTGACGTGGTGGGTTGAGGGGCCTCAGCTACCATAGAGAAAAGAAAGGGGTGGCATAGTTTTAAAAAGTTTGAGAACTATATCAAACTACCAAATTAGGAGAATATATGGCTACGTGTAAAATCAGCAACCATTAAAAGTCAAGGAAGCTGAGCCATTGAATTAATGAGTGTAAGATTACACTCTATGAACTTATTCATAGAGAATTGCTGACAGCCAGTGTAGCCTAGTAGCTATGAGTTTAAATCCTGCCTTAGCCATAAACTCACTGATGTCCTTGAATAAGTAACTGTCTCTCAGCCTCACTTCCCCATCTGAGAAATGGGAACAATAACAACAGTATTATTGGGAGGGATCAACTCGATAAGGCTTGTAAAGCACTTTGAATGCTGAAAGTGCTATAGAAATGATAAAATAATCATAGTGTGATTTCTCTCGTTGCTTGATCCAAAATCTACTGGAATCAATAGACAAACTTCCCATAGGCTGCCATTCTCAAATCACTTAACTTGCATTTATTTTCAACGGAACTGCTCTGGAGCAAGTGATTTCAGGATTGCAGCCAACATTTTAAGTAGCCTTTTCATTATATTATATTATATTATTATTATTAAATTTATATAGCACTAGCAATGTGCCTGGCACAGATCATGAATTGGAGTCAGGGCCATGCCCCAGGGCGGTTCACAATCTAGACCACTGTTCCCTCCATGGCAGAGTTTATTTATTTATTTATTTATTTATTTTTCAGATTTATACCCCGCCCCTACTGCAACGCAGCTCGGGGCGGCTTCCAACAATAAAAATACACTAAAATTCATTTTTAAAACAATCAAATATTAAATATAAAATATAAAACAGGGCTAGACATAAATAAATAAATAAATGGGTGGGGGACTAAAATCCTCCCTCCCCACCCTCCCTCCCAAAGGCCTGGGCAAACAGCCAGGTCTTACAGTTCCGCCGAAATGTTAAAAGGCTTGGGGCCAGGCGAGCTTCCTCCGGAAGGGAGTTCCACAGCCGCGGTCCCACCACCGAGAATGCCCTCTCCATCGTGGCCCCCCGTTTAACACGGGGGACCTCCAGGAGGGCACCCCCGGCAGACCGCAGGAGCCGCTCTGGGGCGCGAAGGGCGAGGCGGTCCCTAAGGTATGAGGGGCCAAGACCGTATAGGGCTTTATAGATCATCACTAGGACCTTGAACTTGGCCCGGCACACTATCGGCAGCCAGTGCAGAGCTCGGAGCACCGGTGTAATGTGCTCCCGGCGACCCGTCCCCGTAAGAAGACGAGCCGCCGCATTCTGCACCAGCTGCAGCCTCCGGGCCAAGAACAAGGGAAGCCCCACGTAGAGCGCGTTGCAGTAGTCGAGCCTCGAGGTGACGAAGGCATGGATGAGGGAGGCCAGGTCCGGGCCAGAGACATACGGACGCAGCCTACGTACCAGATAAAGCTGGCGGAAGGCAGCCTTAGCGACTGCCTCCACCTGCCGCTCCAGCCGCAGGTCTGCGTCCAATATGACCCCCAGACTCCGGACCTGCTGAGCTACAGGGGGGCAAACCCCCCCAACCAGGGGGGCCACCACCCCCTTCGCCCTCCCCACCACCATCACCTCCGTCTTATCTGGGTTGAGCTTCAGTCTGCTCAGCCGCATCCAATCCGCCACGGCCTCCAAACATTGGGATAGCACCGAGATAGCAGGGTCTGGGTCAGTAGAAAAGGAGAGGTACAGCTGAGTATCATCAGCATACTGGTGACATCGCACCCCGAACCCTCTCACGACCTCCCCCAAGGGCTGCATATAGATGTTAAATAATAATGGAGACAAGATCGATCCCTGCGGAACGCCACACGGTAAGGCGCGGGGGCTCGATGTTTCCTCCCCCAACACCACCCGCTGGCTCCTCCCCGAGAGGAATGAACGGAACCATTCAAGAACAGTCCCGTCCAGACCCCCCCGGTCACGCAGTCGTCTCAACAGCAGCCCATGGTCCACGGTGTCAAAAGCGGCCGAGAGATCGAGCAGGATGAGAAATGTCGAACATCCCGCATCCATCTCCCGGCGGAGGTCGTCCACCAAGGCCACCAACGCCGTCTCGGTGCCATAGCCGGGGCGGAACCCAGATTGAAAAGGGTCAAGGAGCCCGATGTTATCTAGATGACCCTGGAGCTGGAGCGCCACTGCCCGCTCAATAACCTTCCCTAAAAAGGGAAGGTTAGAGACAGGTCGGTAGCTGGCGAGCGCGTCTACGTCCAACGATGGTTTTTTCAGCAGGGGGCGCACCACAGCCTCTTTTAAGCAAGGCGACAACCTCCCCTGCCGAAGGGACGCATTCACCACCCTCGCCAGCACCGTCCCCAACGTCTCCCCGGAAGCTTTTATTAACCAGGACGGGCACGGATCTAGTTGACAACACGTGGCCCTCACAGACCCCAGGACATCCACCACATCGGCCGGCGTCACTTCCTGAAACTCACCCCATAAAGATGGACCAGACGGACCCTCCGCCCCCCCGCGCTCTTCCCCTACTGCTATCAACCCAGCGTCGAAATCGGCCTGAATCCGAGCGATCTTGTCTGCGAAGTAGATGACAAACTCCTCACAGCGGGCCCGGGACAAGTCCCCATCCAGGCGGAGGGAGGCCGGACTAACCAGCCCCCGCACCACCCGAAACAGCTCCGCTGGACGCGACTTCGCAGACGCTATGAGGACGGCGAGGAATTCCTTCCTCGCCGTCCTCACAGCCTCCACATAGGACCGCAAATGGGCCCTATGGAGAAGACGATCGGAGACAGACCGAGTCCGACGCCAGCGTCGCTCTAGCCTCCTGCCCACACGCTTCATACACCGCAGCCCCTCAGTAAACCAAGGGGTCCTGCGGTGACGAGACCGAGGCAGAAGGCGCCTCGGAGCCACCCTGTCAATGGCCTCCTCCAGCAAGATGTTCCAATGCCGGACCAGCTCATCCACAGAGTGACCGTCCACATCCAGGGTAAGCTCCCTCAGGACCTCCTGGAACCGCTGGGGTTCCATCAGCCTCCGAGGGCGGACCATCCTAACTGGTCCCTTCCCCTTCTGGAGGGGGCGCGCTAAAAGACCGGCCTGAAGGAGGTAATGGTCCGTCCACGACAAGGGCACCGCTGTCACCTCCCCCACAACCGGACCCCCCGCCTCAAGGCCAGAGCCGAAGATCAGGTCGAGGATATGTCCCCCCACGTGGGTCGGGCAGATCACCTCCTGGGACAAGTTCATAGTTGCCATGGCGGCCATGAACTCCCGCTCCGCCCCAACAAGGCCGGCATCGGCGTGGACGTTGAAGTCCCCCAGAACCAAAGTCCTGGGGGAGCCCAACACCACCTCCGAGGCCAGCTCCGCTAGAGCGGCAAGGGATGCCGCCGGGCAGGAAGGGGCCCGGTACACCAGCAGCACCCCTAGCTTGCCCCCAGCCAAATCGAACACCACGTGCAGAGCCTCTACACCCATAATCTCCCGCACTGGATACCTCCTAACAGGCCAGTCTTCCCTAAAAACAATAGTTTGATTGGTAACCCTTCAATAGGCCACACAGTCTTCTCGTATTAAGTCTGGAAAACAGTTTAGACCAGCCAAATGCTGCCACAGTTAATGCAGCAGACAAGGCAGCAACAAGCCCGTTGTGTAAAAGCCTAATTATTTCAAAGCTTTTCATATCCAGCCTCTATTGGATTTGCCAAGACAATAATGGCGCCCCCCTCCACTCCCCCCACCAATGAGGACCTTTCATCTCAGTTCATAACAGAAGCCAGTAACCAGAGAAGCTCCTTTATTTATTCATGGTGCGCATTAACATTTATTCAGCTGGCGGCTGTGCATTGAATAAGGCAGCAACCTGATCTCCACCTACTGTACCTGTGGCCAGGGATCTTTCTGTAAGTGCATCTGGTGATTCTTCCAGAATAGAGGGCAAGAGCAAATGAGATACTGTGTGTTAGTTGCTAAGGAGCATTCAGTACCCTAATTACAGCTTCTCCCCCACCCCCAAGTAAGAAAAGCAATATATTTGTGGGGTTGGAGCAAACCATTCATCCTTTGTCCATGTAAGAAAGATTAATCTGCTCTGGATTCTACTGTGGTAGCTAAATCTGAAGGGGACTATTTCTTTTGCTTGCATTGAAATGGCAATGTGGGTCACTAGGAGACTCAGACAACTCCAGATCCCCTGCCCCACCCATGAGGCAGCTCTTGCACAGAGCACTCGTAAGTGCCTGTTAGAATCTTTGCGATGAGACAAAGTCAGGCTGAGGCCACAGTAAGAGTCAGAGCAGAACCAAGGACCAACAGGTATCTGGTCCATGGGGGCAGGTGTGAGGTATAGTTAGAAAGCCAGGCAGGGGCGAGAGTCCAGGGAATGAGTCCTAGCAGGGTCCAGAAGGAGACAGAAGCAGCTGGGCTGCGGGTGGCAGGCAGCAAGGCAAGGAAGGTGGGAGAGCTAGGTTTCTGTCTGGTTGTTCAGGCCAGGAATTTGCTGTGACTCAGAAAGTGTCCATGGCCAATCAGAGGGTGTGAGTCATCAGTGGCCAATCAGTGTGTGATGTTTTATTAGCAACTTTCTAGTCATCTGGGACAGAGGTCAATATTTATTGGTAGGTTCCATATCGTTAGTAGTTATGTCATTTCAGTTTCTTGAGAACTGAATACCCTCTATTTCTTGACTTATTGCTGTTTATTTTCTCATTAAAACCTCTTCTACTGACATGTCCATTTATAACAGTTCTTCAGATCAGTCACTTAGAATAAGGTCAGATACAGATATTTATTTATTTATTTATTTATTTAATTAAATGTCTATGCTGCACTTTCCCAGAGACTCAGGGCGGCTCACAACTTGTAAAAACATTAAAATCATTACAAAAAACACCTAAAAGCCCACTCAGTCCTCCCAATACCATTTTCCCATTTCCCCAAACCCAACCCCCATAGCCCAACCCCAAAACCAACCCAATCCCCTATCCTCACTCACCAAATGTCTTTTCAAACAAAAAGGTCTTACACCACCTCCGGAAAATGCCCAGGCCTGGGCTCAAATGAACCTCTATGGTGAGGGTGTTCCAAAGCAGCAGGGCAGCAACCGAGAACACCTCCCTGCAAGCCCTTGTTGTATGAACAAGACTAAGACAGTACCCACAGGGAAGCGTTCCCGGCCAATCACAGGGGCTGCAATGGGGCATGGAAGGACAGGCGGCCTTTCAGATATGTGGGGCCCAGATTGTTTAGGGCTTTAAGGGTCAAAAACAGCACCTTTAATTGTGCCTGGAAGACTACAGGAAGCCAATGTAGAATTTGGAGCACTGGTGTAATGTGCTCCCGGTGCCCCACCCCCAAAAGGAGGCAAGCTGCCTCATTATGCACCAGCTGCAATTTCCGAACAGGCATCAAGGGCAGCCCCACATAGAGCGCATTGCAATAATCTGGCCTCGAGGTGATGAAAGCATGGATGACAGTGGCCAAATCCAAATCAGAAAGAAAAGGCCACAGTCTCCTCACCAGATGGAAATGGTGAAAAGCGCTCCTGGCCACCGCTGCAACCTGACAATTTAGGCACAGCAAGGGTCCAGAAGCCCTCCAAGGCTGCAAATCTGACTGACCAGAGGAAGCCAGACTCCATCAATAACAAGAGTCCCAATCCCCTCCAGGTCACAAGGCCAGCCAACCATCATCACCTCAGTCTTGTCTGGATTCATCTTCAATAGGCTCATCCAGTCCGTGACAGCAGCCAGGCAACAGGCGAGCACAGAGACTGCATTGGATGGATGAAAAAGAGAGGTAGAGCTGGGTGTCATCAGCATACTGATGACACTTTACCCCAATCCTCCTAACGACCTCGCCCAGTGGCCTCATATACACATTGAACAAGAGGGGAAACAGAACAAAACCCTGCAGGACCCCACAGGAGAAGTTCCAAGAGGACAATGAGCAATCACCCATCACCACTCTCTGGGACCTCCCCGAGAGGAAGGAGCAGAACCTCTCAAGAGCAGTCCCGTGCACCCCTGCCAAGTCCCACAGTCATGTCAACAACACCTCATGATCAACTGCATCAAAGGCCACTGAGAGATCTAACAAGATCAACAGGGTTCCCCTTGTCAACCTCAAGGTGCAGGTCATTGATCAAGGCCACAAGCACAGTCTCCGTGCCATACCCAGGATGAAAGCCTTACTGAAACAGGTCCAGGAATCTAATGGCATCGGGATGGGCCTGGAGCTGATGGGCATCTACCTGTTCAATAGCATTCCCTAAAAAGGGAAGGTTAGAGATAGGCCGATAGCTGGCCAGGGATTCAGCATTAGTTGACTCCATTTTGGAGCGGAGGCAGATATCTTCTTGACATTGTAATTCCCACAGGAGAACATTAATTTAGCTTCTCTGCAATGGTCTTCTCCTCACTGAGATCTTCTTTCACACCTTTATGGCCTGGGAGTTCTGTTGCACTTTAAAAACTTCTTATAGCGAATTCACACGTGCAGCAATTATCTGGATTTTAAAAAACTGGTTCTCAATAGTTCGCTGTTAACAAGTCCTGTTGCATTCACATGCATGCCATACCGATTTTAAGTACAGCGAAATAATGCATTCAGACCTTCTTGTAGTGCGTGCTTACCCGGCTGCTCAGTACGGTTCAGTTACAGGAAGTGGCCTGTGGGGAGCCAGAAGGTTGCTACTTTGTAGCAAAGTACAACTTTGCTACAACCTTTGCTGCAACTTTGCAAACTTTGCAACAACCTTTGCTACAACCTTTGTAGCAAAGGTTGCTACTTTGTAGAATCAGGGAGTAAAGAGGGAGAGCCTGAGGCTGCTGGAAAGAAGCCCCTCGCATTCTCTCCCTGGTTTCTTTCCGGTATCCCGCTGCTGCTACTGCTGCAGCACTACGGTAGAGGCAGAGGCAGATGATTGAAAGTCCCTTGGAGGGAAGAACTTTTTTGGGGAGAAGCATGGAGGGGAAACATGGAGGGGAAGAACTTTTTTGGGGAGAAGCTGGCTGCAGCCTGCACCCAGCGAGGCAACTACAGGGCTCCAGCTGGTCTCACTGCTTCCGGTAGGGGCAGGAGTAAAACAGCGCACTTGGAAGCACGGTTGCATTCACATCAGAAAAGATTACACACTAGTTAAAACCAGTACGATGTTGCTTTCACACTGCTGTTAAGTGCGGATTTATTGAAAACGGACAGCAAAAAGGTAGGTTTGAGTAGCTTTTCAACACGCATTGCTTTAGTGCGATATTGACTCCATTTAATCGAATTTAAGTGTTCAGACAGGCATGAAACATTCGTTTTTTTAAAAAAATCGCACAAATCAGAACGTCTGAATCCCCCCTTAGTGTTAGTTTTTATTACTTTAGTTAACTGATTTTCAGAATTGCCATTCAGGGAATCTTATTACATTTACCTTTGACTTGCCAGAGACTATGCTAAATTTTCTTTATTTGGGCACTTCCCCAATTTATTTTTGCTTCTAATACTTTCTTTTACACTGCTGTTTAGCCACGCAAGTATTCCTTTGGTCCTCTTGATGTCTTCATGTGAAGTATACACTTACTTTGAGGGCAGTATCCTCCACTCATTGAAGTCAATGGCAAAACTCCCATTGACTTTAATGGTGGAGAATTCCAGTCTCTGTTAGGGTGTTCTAAGTAGTCTCCAAGGAGAGGGAAACCTATGGTTCCAACTCCCCCTTGATTGAGCTGATCCAGAGGTTTGACTTAAGGGTCTTGAACCAGGACTCACTTTCCGATCCCCTGGGGGGTTTCACCGTTGTGGGAACCCAGGGGAGGAGCAAGATTGATTGGGTCCTGGTTCAAGCAAAAGTTCAGGGGACCTATGATAAGGTTGTACTCCTACCTAGACCTGAGAGTGACCATGTAGCTTTGACCACTAGGATAAATGTTTGAAGGCAGGGGAGGTCTGCTCAGAACTTAGATGGGGAGATTATGAGAAGAATGAGGAAATTTTCACCAGGGGAGCTTACCTGTGAGATGGGGGTTGTTATGGCCACAGAGAGAATAGTCCAGTTGGAGCATCCGATTCATGGCTCTAGTGATCCCACCACAGTAGTTTCATCTTATGAGGAGCTGCTGAGGTGGGTCCAGGATTCTTTACTGTCTACTACCTCTAAGCCTGGTTCTGGCCTTAGGTGTAACAACTATTGGTATAATGGTGAGTGAAGAAGGGTTAAAAAGTGCTTGGTAGGACTCAAAAGGAAGTGGGTGAAGGATGCATTGGAAGTCTCAAGGAAGGAATTTATGGAGGCAAGGGCTCAGTATGCTCTTCTGCTGAAAAATAGTAGGCGGGAATATTTTTCCCGGCAGTGGGCCAAGATGGCAGTGGATGCTGCCACTGGCAACTGGGGGGGGGGGAGAGGGGGGGTTGTTATCCCTAAATAAAATCATAAAACCGAGGGGAGTCTTGGGGAACCAGGTTATTTCTAATTCCCAGTGGGAAAGGTTCTTTGGGTATCTTTATGCAGATCAGGGCGTAGGAACTGAGGATGTTTCCCAGGAACGGGTTGGTTCTCCTCTTGGGGATTGGAGGAAAGAGGACTTTCCCAAGGATGAGATAGTTGGGCTGATTATGGGGCTTAAGCTTGGTAAAGCCCCTGATCCAGATTGGTTAACGGCAGAAGTTCTCCAGTCGGCTCCACATTGGTGGACCCGACTGTTTTCAAATTTATTTTTGGTAGCAGCCAAGAATGAGGAGATTTCCCAAACATGGACTGACAGTATTATAGTACCTATATATAAGAAAGGGAGCCCCCAAGACCCGGCCTGTTACTGGCCTATTAATCTAACATCGATTGTTGGGAAAATATTTGGGAGAATACTTCTTAGGGAATTGGAGAAATGGGTAGAGAATAAAGAGGTGATTCCCAATGACCAGTTTGGATTTAGGAGAGGGCGATCAACTATTGATTGTTGTTTTGTTTTGCAGCATATTATTTACAAATATCATAAGGTAAGGAAAGACAAGTTATACCTAGCCTTTGTCGACCTTAATAAGGCTTTTGATTCGGTACCAAGGGCTCACTGGGCTAAGTTACGAGTCCTTGGCATCGAGGAGAAGTTTTTGGTGGCAATTTCTGGCTTATATACCAATAATTTGGCTAGGGTAAGGGGGTCTGGTGGATATTCCCAGAACGAGGCAATTCCTATAAGGAGAGGGGTGCGACAGGGGTGTGTGTTGGCACCCCTGCTTTTTAATCTATACCTCTCGGATCTCCCTGAGGCAATTGTGGGGGAAGAGATTCATGCTCTGCATATAGGGGCTACACGTTTGGCCTTTCTCCAGTTTGCAGATAACGTAGTCTTCCTTTCACAAATGGAGGTGGCAATTAAGAGGGTCCTGGAGAAATTCAATCATTATTGTGGAATAAATGGCCTACTTCTGAACACCTCTAAAACTAAGATTATGATTTTGGGGGGGAAAAGAGTCCTTGATAGTTGGAAGACTGGTGCAGGACAGATAGGACTGGTTAATTCTTTTAATTACTTGGGTTTTACATTGAACATTAAAGGTCCTTGGAACCAGCATGTCCAGATTAGGGCTACAAAGGCGCGGAGAGCTGCGCGTGCTTTGGTTAGAGCAGCTAGGTTATCCAAGGGGGTATTACTGTCCTCCCTACTCAAGGTATATGATGCCAAAATCCCACCAACTCTGGTGTTTGGATTGGATTTGATTCCATATGCAGATATTGCACCACTAGAAAAGGTCCAGAATTGCTTTCTTAGGCACCTGTTAGTGGTACCTGTGTCTGTTCCTGCTGCTATTCTTAGGACTGAGGTAGCCAGATCCTCCATTAAATCTTTGGTTAAGAGGGCTTATGTTCGATACTGGATTAAGTTAATAAATCAGCCAGTTACAGCCCTCCCCCTATTGTGTCTCCAGGAGGAGCTTTCGTATCAGGGATTGCGAACTTATCCCTGGTTGGCCTATTTGGGTCAACTATTAAGTGAAACAGGCTTCTCTCTCCAGTATTTTAGTGGGAAAGCACTGCAGACCATTAGATCGGAGTTCTTGGCCAGGATCCAGGACACTGCATCCCAGGAGGACATTGCCCAAGTGGGAGAATGGAAGGTAGCCCCTCTTCTTCAAATGCTGAACAGCCAGTTCCGATTCGAACCCTACTTGGATCTTTTGGTAAACCCCAAGCTTCGTAGAGCTTATACCCAATTACGATGGCAGTTGGTAAAGACAGCGGTAACAGAGGGGAGGTTTAAAGGAATTCCCAGGGAGTACAGATTGTGCTCTTGTTATAAAGGAAAAGTAGAGTCAATTGATCATTTCTTATTACGATGCCCATACTCTGAGGTACCTAGGGAGGTGTGGATAACCCCTCTGTTCTCCAGGGAGCTGTCTCCCTATGAACAGAGCGATATGTGTTTGTTCCTTCTTGCGAAGTCTCATAGGGAGGAGATGGTGGCCTTGGCATCTTATACCTACTTGGCTTGTAGGGAAAGGCAATTAATCCAGGGTAATCTGCTAAGAGGGAATATCACAAGGCCAGGGGCTTCTCTATGAGAACTAATTTAACTTAGCCTGGTCCATAATTTTGGCCACCTTTTTCCCCCCGTAACGATGCTGTAAGAGATCCCTGTATTTCTAGTAATTATACTTATGCATGTCATAATTGCTGCTTGTCCCCCCAAACCAAATCTATTTTAGTTATGATTACTCTTATGTATTGCTATTGCTGTTCTTGAAAAGGTTATGGCAGAAGTTATTTGTTAAAATAATTCT
The DNA here is from genome assembly GCA_003113815.1 of Sphenodon punctatus. Classification (NCBI taxonomy): domain Eukaryota; kingdom Metazoa; phylum Chordata; class Lepidosauria; order Sphenodontia; family Sphenodontidae; genus Sphenodon; species Sphenodon punctatus. Next base: position 1,234,259 of record QEPC01004110.1, read on the forward strand.
AACCCAGTCTAACCTGGCAGTTCACCTGGATGGCTGAGAGAGTTAGTATTGATACCTATACACATATGTTATGAACCTGGAGGGCATGTGTCCTGGTAAGAACTTAAGAGTACTGAAGAGATGAATGATTGTTTGATGATTGATGACTAATACCATTTCGTATTTTATTTATTTTTTATTTAAGTGTGGAAAATGTGGAATTTTATCCTGTTTATGTTGTTTGTTAGGTGTTGGGTCATGGCGTGAGCCAGTACCCGTAATAAAATAATAATAATAATAATAGTAAATTCATGATTGGTGGATGATAACATCCACTGCTTAGTTTCCCTCTCCTTTTTTATAAGTAGGATGCACGATTTAGTATTATTTTGTATTTTATATTACTTTCTATCTATGTATTTATATGGTTTTTGTATGTTGTTTGTCTGGGCCATGGTGAGAGCCTGTGCCGTCAATAAACTATGACTATGACTAAATAGTCTCCAAGTAGACTGCCAGTATTTTATCTTTCAATAGCTCCTTTTAATTTCTAACTATAATCACATTTACACTAAGACCCCTTTGTGATCCCGGAATTATATAAAAGGTTTTAGGTGCAACTGAAAACAAGGCCCAAAGAGTCTAATACAGAAACAGGTTTTCTTTTTCCCACGCCAGCACGCACCACATGACCCAGGCAGCTTAAAAATGCTGCCACTAAACTTTCCCACCGGACAGAAATTAGGTCACAAATGGCCATCGATAAGTAGCACAGCACTGATCTCCTTTTATTTCTGTATATTGCTCTCTTGCAGCTAAACTTGAATTATTAATGGATACTTTGTTCAGCACTTTATCCGCTAAGCTAAGTGCTCAGCCCTTCAGCAAAGGAGGTCACTTGCGGTGACACCATCTTAGGCTGAGGTCACTCCACAGTGACAAATATCCAAGCAACCAGTCTGTAACCGAGGTCAGTCCACAGTGACAGAGAACCCCAGCAACTTGTCTGTAACCTCACTCACCTTACAGCAACAATGTCTCATAAGCAACTAATCCTATTGCTGCAGCAATCCTGCAAAAAAACAGGTGCACTGCTAGCTTGTTAACTTTGGGGCTAGAAAATAAAATGTGAAATGAGATATCTGCTCTGGGAATCGTCAAATGATATCTTTTATTGGACCAACTTCTGTTGGTGAGAATGTGCAAGCTTTTAGGCCACACAAGGCCCTTCCTCAGGCATGTAGTGCAGTCAGTCAGAAATGTTTACCTGTCCTACATTTGCTCAGTTTATATATGAGGAGGCATGGAATCACATGGGTAGGAGTGGCTAACACAAGGTAACTGGTGGGAGGGGGAGTTAGATAGAGAGGAGAGAGAGAGAGATGCCAGGCATTTATAACAATTGGAAGTGGCAAACACATAGAGGACAAGGCTTAAAAAAACATATGAGTTGGGGGTATGGTAGGAAACAGCTTGTCAGGTGAAGGGAATATGCATATGAAAGAAACTGAACTCACAGCAGTAACACAAAGGTTGAGCATACAGCTGACAGAGTCTGTCCATTACTACAGATTTGTAGAATGGCTTGAAAAGCTTAGGTCTCTGTTAAGTCCACTATTTTTGGTATTTAATAAAGTTAATTTTAGTTTCCAGGCCCATCTTTTGAAGGTGTTATACAGGTTTCCTTTGAGGATGAGGACTGAGAGATCTTCATGATGGAGATGGAATGACCTTTCTAGGAAAAGTGACTGCCCACTGTAGAGTCCTTCTTTGTGCTCACAATTGTATTTCTATGCAAGGTCATTCGTTGGTGTAACGGTTACTGGGTTTCACCAACATAGTGTATTTAATTCAATGCATGAAATGCCCCCATGGAACTATATGTTTTGGGATTTGCAGGTGTAGTTCCCTTGAATTTTGAATGGCTTTCCATGGGGGTGTTGACAGTAGTTGTGGTAGAAACGTGTTGACAAGTTTTGCACCTGCTGTTCTGATAGGGTCTTGTTCCTGTCAAGGTTGGGCTGTCCTGGGTGGCAGGGAGTCTGCTCTGGATGATCAGTTGTGAGAGGTTCAGTGGTTGCTTGAAGGCCAGAAGAGGTGATTCAGGAAAGATCTCTTAGAGTCTTGTTCCCATCAAAGTCCAGTATGGGGTGGTAGGTGACAACATGAGGTGTGTGGTTAGAGGGTTCTTTTTTTTCTGTATTGTAGCAGATTCTCTTGAGGGATCTGGATAGCTCTGTCTATTATACTGTCTACTTCTCTGTTGGAATACTCGTTTCATGAAAGCAGTTTTTAGCATTGCAAGGTGTGCATCACGGGTCTGCTCTTCAGAGCAGATTTTGTAGTGTCCGAGTGCTTGGCTGTAGATAACAGATTTTTTTTAGTGTGTTTTGGGTGGTTACTGGATCAGTGGAGGTAAGTATGATAGTCTGTCAGTTTCTTGTATATTGCTGTCTGTAGGGTACCATTGGGCATGCTGACACTGGTGTCCAGGAAGCGGATGCTGGTGTGGGAATATTCCAGGGTTAGTTTAATAGAGGGGTGGCGACTGTTGAAGTTAGAGTGGAATTCTAAGAGTCAGTCCAGTTGTCTGTTCAGATAATGAAAATATCATCTGTGTACCTGATTTCTCAAACCAGGGTTGGGCTTAGGAGACAACTCAAGGAATTTGCCTCCTATTGTCAGGTTAACAACTTAGAAATTAATTATGGAAAATCTAACGTGGTGGTGTTTTTGAACTCTAGGAAGATTCATCGTTGGGATATTGAGGGGAAAGAAATCCAGCAGGTTTCCCAGTTTAGGTAACTGGGGTTGTTATTTCAGGCATCAGGCAGATGGACATCCCATGTCCAGACGGCAATGGACTCTGCCAGACCAACAATTAAAGCTATAGCCAAATATTTTTGCGATTCAGGTAGGTTGATGGCAGTACCTGCGTTGCAGGTTTGCAATGCAAAAATTCACTCCGAACTCTTATATGGGGCTGAATTATGGAAGCCACTCACAAAGGCTAGTCTGGGAGCTCTCCAGTTCCATTTCTTTCAAAAATTATTACATATTCCCCCTGGTACCCCAGTAGCAGCGGTTCGTCTAGAGGTGGGACAAATGAGTTGGGATGTACTGGGTTGGGAAGCAGCATTTAAATTATGGTTTAGGATACCTAAAGGTGTTCAGATGGGTCTATTGCCCTTTTATGGTGATGACAAGTTTAAGGACTCATGGGCCTTGTCTCTGACCAAGTTCCTGTCCCTTTTAGGTATTTCTGTGGCGGCTTTGCAGAACCAGCCCCTTGGGCTGGCTAGAAATACTCTTTTGACTAGACTCAGGGATGTTTCCAGACAAACCGATATAGCGTCAGTGAGGCAGACATTACATTTAAGAGAGTATATAGATTATCTACCTGATCCGGGCGAGATCGCCTATTATTTGAAAGCAAAGGCTACCGCACACGGGAGATACCTGTTGATGTGCGCTCGGATGAATGCTCTCCCATCTACTGTGCTACAGGGCCGCATATTGGGGATAAACTTCGAGGACAGATTATGTCCATTCGATTCCCTAGAAGCTGAGTCTGTCCAGCATATTTTCTTTGCCTGCCCTATGTATAATTCCATCAGAACCCAATATCTCTCTTCCCTACTGGCGAAATACCCAGGAAGGACTTCCTTGAATTTGCTTTGGTATGCTCTAAATGTCCCGGAGTTTATGCAGGACACTATACATTTTTTAATACAGGCGTTTCTTATTAGATCTAGGTTCATGAAATCTAAAACCTTGGAGGACACACTGGAGGATAATCATGACACATAAGTAAGGATTCTATGGCTCAACCTTGTCAAGTTCTGGGGTATTGGGCAATGGATGTATGAGTTTCTTGTAAATTCTTGAAGGGTATAAGCTAATTCTATTGTTAATTATTGTAAAAACACTTGCTTTTATATACCCGGCTTGGATATTTCTTATGGACTATTGAATCTTCTTTAATGTTGTTTTATTTTGTATATTATGTATGTGTTTTGACTGCTATGGCCTACGGCCACGTAGAACTAACTCTGTGTACCTGAGGTATAAGAATGGTTTGGTTGCCCATTTTCCCAGGTATTCTTCTTCAAGATGGTCCATAAAAAGGCTGGCATATTGGGGAGCCAATTTTGTGCCCATAGCTGTCCCCATGGTTTGCACATAACGTTCATCATCAAGTTGTTGTGTGTAAGGATGAAACGGAGGAGCTTTGCAATGTGCTTGGGGTGTATATCTGAATATTCTCTTTTGTCCTGTGGGTATTTCACGCAGGCTGCAATGCCATGAGTGTGAGGAATGTTGGTGTACAGCGAGACAACATCCATTGTTGCAAGGATGGTGTTGTTGGGAAGATTTCTTATGCTGTGAAGTATGCAGAGGAAGTCGATGGTTTCTTGGATGAAGCCTGCCCTTTCTTTGGCAAGTGGTTTGAGAATGGTTTCTACGAGTCCTGATATTCTTTCGGTGAGTGTGCCAAGGCCAGATATAATAGGCCTCCCGGGTTCCCTGTTTGTATATATTGAGAAGCATGTAGAAAGTTCCTGGAATGGGATTGTTGGGGATGAGATTAGATAGTTTCTCGTGGATTTCCCTGGGAAGAGCTTTGATGATGGTCTTTGAGTTACAGTGTGAATTGTAATGTGGGATCTTCTTTGAGTACTTTATAATAATTGTAATCTGAAAGTTGTCTATTGGCTTATGCAGTGTAGTGTTCTTGATTTAGTATTACAATGGCGTCCCCTTTATCTGCTGGTTTGACGACTATTTGGAGGTAAGATTTTAAGGATTGAATAGCCTTTCTTTTTGATATGGACAGGTTATTCTTGGTGTTGTTTTTGTTCAGGATTTCACAGTCATTTCTTTTCCTGAAGCAGTCGATATGGTGGTCTAGTGGGGGATTCCATCCATCATGGGGTATCCAGTCAGATGAAGTATTTTTCTTTTTGTTTGTGAGGGAGAGATTCATTTGGGGGTCGTTCTCCTTGTAAAAACATTCCTTGAGGTGAAGTCGGTGGAAACATTCCTCTATTTTTCTACATATCAATATGTTTTCTGGTTTCATAGTATGGCAGAAGTTTAGTCCTTTTTAAAGTGCTACGTTTGGCTCCGTTTTTATATTTCTGACTGACTGCTATATGTCTGAGGAAGGTCCCTGTGTGGCCCGAAAGCTTGCATGTTCTCACCAACAGAAGTTGGTCCAATAAAAGATATAATTTGGACTACTCTGTCTCCATCTCTTGCATTCGGGACTAACATGGCAACCACACTCTCTCTAGACTGGGAATTGTCTTCATTTTCTTCTATTTGGTTTCCTTTTACAAATCTCTTCAGATTTACAAAAATAACATCACAAATTTGGGGCCTGTTAAGAACTTAAGAAGTGCCATACTGGGTCAGACCAATGGTCCATCAAGCCCAGCATCCAGTTTCTGATAGTGCCCACCTTCAGTCACTTCAGAGAAGTGTACGAGAAATCATAATGGAGTAACCCATTCCTTGACATCGACTCCCAGCCTCTGACAGTCAGAGGACTCATCCCCAGACCAATTTGCATTCTCTGCACTGTCTTCCTGTAGAGAGATGGACTGTATTTAAGGTTGTGCTGGTGGTTTTCAGGGCCCTGAATGGCATACATCCTGACTATTTTTGAAACCTGATGCTGGAACCTCTCCCTGATGGATATCTGTGCTCAGAAACCACCGGCTCTTTGGGGATCCCACCATCGTACCTTAAGTCAGAGGGTGATAGGTCCTTTGTTGTGGCAGATCCCTCAACGTGGAACTCACACCCTCAAACTCATTTGTCTCATTTTTTCCCTGTGGCAGGGAGCAGCCTGAGAGGGCTGCTGCCCCTTTAATGGGGGCTGAGAGCGTCAGTCTAAGGGCGGGGTGTGCAGAGAGTATGCCAGACTGAGTACTTAACAGGCTGTGCTGGGATAGAAAAGCACTGGTAAAGCCCAGAGTGACTTGGGAAGGCTACTGTCCCTTTAAGGGAACGAATACTAAAGGACTAGCCACGTCCACCTCTGGGTATATAAGAGGAGGTCAGCAGAGGCGACTTCAGTCTGTGCCTGGGCTCCAACAGGACCACTGTCCAGTGCTGAAGTCCTGTTGAGCAGGATAACCAAGAAGGGCCAGCTACTGTGTCAGCAGTCGGGCTCGCCACCCCGCACCCCGACGCACCTCGCTGGAAGGAAGCCCCGCCCCTCCAGGGCCGCAACCCCGGCCGCAGCCGAACACCACGCCGCCGCCGCCTGTAGCTCTGCCCCCTTTACAAGACGCACCATGGGCGGGGCCTTTGGAGGACGCACCAAGGCCCCGCCCCCCGCCACGCCGATCTGAGCGCCTGCAGGCGCATGCAGGGGGCGGGGCTAGACCTTTATCAGCCGGCAGTTTTCAGAGCTCTGTGCCGGTGAACAGAGCTTGTGTGTCTGTGGAGACTGGCCCCCTGCCTGAAAGCTAAGTACTTGAAACTGACTGTGTTGCAATTGCCTTTGCCCTTTT
>QEPC01004110.1:1243698-1262535 GCA_003113815.1 Sphenodon punctatus
AAACAGGAAAAATGTGCGTTCCACTGTACTACGGTGGAATTTTTGGGGTTCGTCCTTAGTCCCGAAGGGATTCAAATGGACCCCAAGAAGGTTCATGCGATTCAACAATGGCCGGCGCCCAAATCCGTTAAATCCCTCCAGCGTTTCCTAGGCAGTGTCAACTACTACCATCAGTACGTACCGCGTTACGCCGACGTCACCAGCCCCCTCACTCTACTCTTAAAAAAGAACCAACCCTATGTGTGGACCCAGGAACAAGAACACAGCTTCCAGTTCCTGAAAGAAGCCTTTATGCAAGCGCCCCTCCTTCAGCATCCGGACTTTGAGAAACCCTTTTATGTCGAAGCTGATGCCTCAAGTGTGGCCATAGGAGCCGTTCTCCTTCAACCAAACACCGGGAAATTGTGTCTCCCTTGCGCATATTACTCCCGTCAGTTGTCGCCTGCTGAAAGGAATTATACCATCTTTGACCGGGAACTTTTAGCCATTAAGGCGGCCTTTGAAACCTGGCGGCACTACCTGGAAGGGGCACGACACCCCATAACCGTAACTACGGACCACAAAAATCTTACCTTTCTCCAAACGGCCCAGATTGCAAACCCCCGTCACACCCGCTGGGCGCTCTTTTTTGCATGTTTCGCGTTTACCATCCAATTTCGGCCGGGTAATATGAATCTCTTGGTAGATGCCCTATCATGATACCATGAAGGGAAAGAGGCCAACGCGTGGCCCAAGGGGCCAATTCTTGAACCTCAGGTATTCGCTGCTACTACCTCCTTCCTTGAAGGCTTGCAACAGGCTTCCATTCATGAAATTCAACCTGCTGAAGACAACTCCTTCACCTTGGAAGGGGGGCTTTACAAAAAGGGACCACAGATTGTGGTACTGCCCTCCTGTCAAGCCCAGGTACTGTGGGCCCACCATGACGCCCCCTTGGCTGGACACCCTGGAATAGCACGTACTTTAGCGCTGCTTCAGCGTCAGTTCTGGTGGTCAACGATGGCCGCGGATGTGCGTCGTTATGTCCAAGCCTGTACTGTCTGTGCCCGCACCAAGGTGCCTAGGAAAAACCCCGGAGGCCTCCTTCAAATTTCCCCGCCACCCAGGGGGCCCTGGCAACGAATTGGGCTTGACTTTATAGTGGAACTACCCCCCTCGCGAGGGTACAACACCGTTTTGGTCATAGTAGACCACTTCACGAAGATGGCCCACTTTGTGGCCTGCAAGGGCCTCCCCACGGCGCAACACACAGCCCTCTTGTTTATAAGACATGTAATGAAGCTCCATGGCTGGCCCACGGAGATCATCAGCGACCGAGGAACGCAGTTCGTCTCCCGTTTCTGGACAGCACTGTTTAAGGCCCTCCAAGTCCAGTTGAAGCCCACTACCGCATACCACCCCCAAGCTAACGGGCAGGTGGAGCGGGTCAACCAATGCCTGGAGCAATACTTAAGGTGTTACATTGATTATCTCCAGGACGACTGGTACTCGTAGATCCCTATAGCAGAATTTGCTTACAATAATGCCCCGAATGCCTCCTTGGGCAACTCCCCCTTTTTCGTCTCTTATGGCTATCACCCCCAGATGACTACTCCCAACCTCCCCTCAATCACGGTCCCCGCAGCAGGAGCATTAGCCCAGCAACTACAACAAGTTCACGCGCTAGCCAAAACAACGTTGGAGAAAACACGTCAAGCATACAAAAAAACTGCCGATCGCCACCGACGTCTCGCACCAGTCCTGCGGCCTGGAGACCTGGTGTGGTTGGACCGTCGCCATTATCCCTCCAAACGACCATCCTCCAAGCTAGATCATCGATTCCTTGGTCCCTTCCCCATCTTGAAACAAATAAACGAGGTAACTTATACCCTTCAACTTCCCTCTACCATGCGTATCCACCCTACCTTCCACATCTCACTACTCAAACCTGCTGGCACGATGGACACAACCATCATGGAGGAGCCCAACACTGAACTTGAAGTGCTGGACCCCGACCCGAGTTACGAGGTCCATGCCATCTTGGATGCAAAACTCCGACGCGGTAAGCTCCACTACCTTATCGACTGGCAGTGCTTTGGGCCGAGCGAACGCTCCTGGGAACCTGCTTCCCACGTCACCGCCCCGTGCCTCTTGCGCCTTTTTCATCGCAGGCACCCGGAGAAACCCGGACCAGCGTGATGGCGGAGGGGGGGGCCTCGAGGGGGGGGTACTGTCAGCAGTCGAGCTCGCCACCCCGCACCCCGACGCCCCTCCGGGGCCGCAACCCCGGCCGCAGCCGAACACCACGCCGATGCCGCCTGTAGCTCCGCCCCCTTTACAAGACGCACCACGGGCGGGGCCTTTGGAGGACGCACCAAGGCCCCGCCCCGCCGATCTGAGCGCCTGCAGGCGCGTGCAGGGGGCGGGGCTAGACCTTTATCAGCCGGCAGTTTTCAGAGCTCTGTGCCGGTGAACAGAGCTTGTGTGTCTGTGGAGACTGGCCCCCTGCCTGAAAGCTAAGTACTTGAAACTGACTGTGTTGCAATTGCCTTTGCCCTTTTGTTCCTCTGTTTGTGTTCCCCTCTCCCTGCATTGTGGTTTCCTGTATACCCCCTTGTTGACTGTGTGCAATCCAGAGTAAGTGTGCGTTGATAGGACCCTCACCCCCTTTTCCCTGGTGAGCAAGAACGGGTGTGAGGGCCTGCGGGCCAGGGTGCTTCTGCCCCTTCCCCCTCCTGGGTTAACTCCCCTGTATCCCTTCCCCCGTCAGTGTGAGAGTCCCGGCTCCATTCCCTCCTTCCTAGGGTCCCTCAGCCTTGCTCCCTCCACATACCTCCCACCAGTGTTCCTCCTTGTGGCTTTTGAAAGTGGTGCATGCGTGGACCCCTTCCCCTTAACCTGCTCTGTGCCCTATGATGATAGGGGCCGAAGCTCTTGGTGCGAAAGCATACTGAGCGGCCCACACACTATCCTGATGGACAACTGGGAGCCTCGAGTGTCTAAACAGAGCCGTTTGAGTCCCCTCGGAGCATGTGGGCATCCTTCCCTTGTTCCTCCTTCCCGTCATACCCCCCTCCCACTGACATACTGGAGCACTGACCTGAGAAGACTGCTAGCCACGGTCCTGAAGACGGATGACTCCTGAGTAGCTTGCCAGAGGACCGTGCCTGGCAGAGCTGAGGCTAGACAGGGCTTGCATTCCCAGCATGAGTGAGTTTGATCTGTGTATGGACTATTTAATATTATATTATTATTATTATTATTATTATTATTATTAACAAGCATTTATATAGCACCAGCAATGTACCTGGCGCTTTACAAAATAATTGAATAGACACGGTCCCTGCCCTAGGGCTTACAATCTGAGAGACCGGGGGTGGGAGGGGGAGACAAAGGAAGGGGAACAGAGGGAGAGACAAGGAGTGTAACGTTCAAGAGGATGCGAGGTCCCAGGTGCACGCGCTTGGCTTAGTTACATCAAGAATGATGGCTGGCTGGTCTGTGTGGTGAGGATATGAGTACACAGACCTTAGGTAACAGATTGTACTGAATGGTAGGCATCAGCAGGAGTTATGTGAGGGGAACAAGAAGTCAGGGAGGACAGAGCAGAAGAGGTGAGTCTTGAGAAGAGATTTGAAGGTACGAAGGGAGGGGGCGAGATGGATGTGAGCAGGGAGGGAGTTCCAGGCGTGGGGGGAAGTTAGGGGGACGAAGGCAGTTAGGGGAGATGGGGAGGTGTGGGAGGGCGAGAGAGAGGACAGAGGAGGAGCGGAGTTCACGGACTGGAGTACGGAGGGAAATTAGTGCAGAGAGGTAGGGGGGTGAAGACTAGGAGCTTGTGTAGAATTCGTTCAGGAAGGGGGAGCCAGCGAAGAGAGGAGAGGAGGGGCTGCACATGGTCAAAGTGACAAGCGATGTGTATGACCCTGGCAGCAGAGTTTTGGATGGAGATATGGGGAGAAAGGTGAGAGCAGGGGAGGCCAGTGAGAAGGTTACAGTAATCGAGGTGAGAGATGACCAGGGCATGAACAAGGGTTTTGGCAGAGGAGACAGAGAGAAAAGGGCGAATCTTAGCAACGTTATGGAGGAAGAAGCGACAGGATTTAGCAACAGAGTCAATGTAGGGTTTAAAAGAAAGGGGTGAGTTAAAGATGAAGCCTAAGCTACGGGCTTGGGGGACGGGAAGAATGGTGACCCCACTGATGAGGATCAACAGGGAAGAGGGAGAGCAGTTTTAGCCATGTTGATTTTGAGTGGACTTTGAGACATCCAGGTAGAGATGTGAGAGAGACAGCTGGTGAGGGGAGCTTGAATAGACGGAGAGAGAGCAGGAGTAGAGATATACAGTTGAGTGTCACCAGCGTAGAGGTGATATTGGAATCTATTAATTCAGAGGTGAATTAATAGAGACTATGTAAGAGCCAGAGGTTGGTTGTATGGCCAGAGAAAATACTTCAGAGAAGCTGTGGCTTCTGGCTATTACACTTGGGAACTGTGCATGCCCAGGCAGGGTGTAAGGCAGATGAGCTGGCTTGGGGCATAGAATGGTGGAGAACTGTATATGCGCACTATGATGGACTGAACTGTGTATGAAATAAAGACTGAATTAATTCCCTAAAACAAGTGACTCTCTCATGGAGAATTCAGTTTCAGGAGTGATTTCGAAAGCCACATCCCTACTAAGAGGGACTCAAGGGATCTGATCCTGCAGGGACTTACCCTGGCTAGACCATGCCCTGCTACACTCCCTCCTCACCTTCAAAAAGTGCCTGAAGACTTGTTTTATTCTCCATGTGCCTTTAGAGGACTGCTGGTTCCCTTTAATGTATTCTATCCTCCCTCTTTACCTTCCACTTGTAACTGGATTTTACTTTGTTTTATTGTATTGATTTTGGGAAGTGCTCTAAACACAATATTGGCGGGGGGGGGGGAGGTTGCACTCTATAAATAAAATTATTATTATTATTATTATTAATAATAATAATAATAATAAAGAAAACAAAAATAACAACAACAACAACATATTATGTTCCACGATCTAGCCTCTGAAAACCTATCCATGGATCTATCCTCTGAAAACTTATCCAGTTGTGTGAATACGTTGCTAAAGGACAAGACAAATGCAGATAAAGGAACAGGGTGGAAACAAATGAGTAATTAGCGTGGTGGAGTCCCTGTTCGGTCTGTGTAGCCCCCACGCAGCTGCCACTCACAAGTTCAGTGTGTCCAACAGAATACACAGGCAGCACCCTGCCTGCATTTTATGTGCTTGTGGCAGCCTCCACTGAGTGGCGTCAGCAACCTCCCTGTCCCCCGGGAGCTGCCTGTTAGGTGGACTGGCCGGCTGTGCTAGCAATCTCCCTGTCCCCCTGGAGCTGACACGTGGCTCCATGGTGGGCAGGAAGACTGCTAGCCCAGCTGACAGACATGGCCCCGGGAAGGAAGAGAGCAGCCGAGAGGCAGCTCGGGGGGTGGGGTGGGGGGGTGGAACAGGGAAATTGTTGGTATATGGACTCTGTTGGATGTACCAGGGCATATCAGCTAATTCCCTACTGCTGCACCAGGGTCTGAGGTGCAACCCCAATTATACAAAGTGGTGGAGAATGTGGACAACCATCTCATAGGTGTTCTAGGGATTACTGGCCATGAGACAGACCTACTGGTGGAAAATTCGGTTGAATTTGAAGTAGCGCAGTGTGAGTAAGGGAAATGGAATCTAATAAAATTGTAACAGGTCTGCTCGCGGCTTTGACCCAACAACAGGCGGCATTTAGTTTGGCTGTTACAGCACAGTAGATGTCCCAGGATCAACATGAGCAACTATTACGCTGTTTTACACAACAGGTTACCCAGGCCTAATCTCAAGTGGAAGTAGTTATGCAGGATATCCCAGGGCTTTTGCATAAACTAAGATGTCACCAGGAGATGACCCAGTGGCTTATTTATATTTTACTGGATGACATGCGGGCATGGGTCAGAAGGCAGAAACCTCAAACTTCTGGAAGCAGCAATAGAGGCTGCTGAAAATTATATACTTACTGGCACAGACATAAGAGAACCTACGGGGACGACCCCCAAGGAGCTCTCCAAGAAAGATATAGTCCCCAAAACCCACATCCAGAAAACCAACATTCAGACAAATCAGGGCCTAGTCGTAGGGACAAGGGGTATTGACCAACCCCATCAATAGAAAAGCCAACATTAGAAATAGAGGTAGTCGGCCCCCTAACATAATGACCATGGGGGGCTTGGACCAGTTCCACTGTTTCTGCTGCACAGAAATGGATAATCTACAGTGAGATTGCCCGGTGATGGAGTGTCACCAGGGATGGGGCTTATACCTCTTGGCTACTCAGTTCACTCCTCAAGAGGCCTGAGTGGAATGCTATAACTGATGGGCCCAGATAGGGAACCATTCGGTTGTGACTTTATTGGACTCCGGATCCAACTAAACCCGGATTAGAGGAGAGTTAGTTCAACGGCACTGGAAAGAACCTGCAGAGAAGATAGTATGAATTATTACGAATTATTATTTCATAATAATTCGTTCAAAAGATAGTATTGCAATGTGTTCTTGGGGACAGAAGGGACTACCCTATGGCCTGGGTACCAGTTAAGATCAAACAACAGGAACATCATTTAAGAAAGGGTGTGATACCTAATCTACCCTGGCTATTGATATTTGGCTGGGACTGGACTGCATTCGGTCAAGAGTGGAAGATGAGCATTTGAGCTTTGTGTCCAAAGACGAGAAAAATGCAGCCTTGAGTAAGAGACTCCATAGAAGGGATTTAGCAATTTAAACCCTGATAAACAATAGAAAATAGAGGTCCCAAGCTTATAAACAGATGGGAGGTACCCTACGGGAATTCGCAGGATGACCCAGAGATCCTGCAGGTGTCCAAAAGAGATGGTGACACTCAGGTAACAGAGACGCCCAAAATAGATGTTGAGACTCAGGTGGTGAAGGAACCAAAAAGTAAGACTATTTGGGAATATGGGAACCAAACAGACTCAGTTCAGTTTATTATGGAATCAGCTTCCGCCATATCCAGAGCAAAAATAAAACAATTTTACAATTTATAATTTTACATTATCAATATAAAAATAGGTAAAAAAGGTCACTATAAGACAGAAAATTGAGGGAACAGAATGATACAAAACAGCCTCAACATTCAAGATCTCAGTAATTGATTATAAAAGGGGGCATACGTCAACTCAAAAGCTAACCGAAAGAACCAGCAATTCGCAATCAAGAATAACAGGAAAACATAGGATTCAATTAGGTACATAGCTATCAACTGGAACATTCCTTAAGGCAGTAATAGAATACTGATCAGACCATCCTAACTTACCATAACATATTTAAATGTTGCCAAAACAACTTTCCTTCTTTTAGTAGCCGATCTAATGAAGATTGCCACAGCAGTCAAAGAGTCTACTGATGTTAACTTTAATAAATGATTTAATCTTTGACAGTCTGCAGTTAACAGGAAAGGTTCTAGCAAAGTGGATAGCCAAGTTTCTCTTAGTTTCTGATAGTATGGACATTGTATAACAAAGTGTACAACCGTTTCCACCAGGCGCATAGAGCAAGAACATAACCGTGCCTCATAAGGTGTGCCAGCAATACGGCCTTCCACTACCATAGTATCAATTAAAGCAAATCTGCATAAGGTAATGTTCCTTCTCAGGGTAGGACTAATAAGGAGATCCAAATACGGTTCCATAGTATAGTTTGGTTTAATTTCCCAATAGGTAGCCCCTACTTGCCACGATCTCAGCGCAGCAAAGTCCTGCTGGATTGCAATATCTCTTGACCGGGTATCGAGCTCTTTTTTGGCAGATACTAATGATTTCCCCAAAAAATGGGCTGGAGAAAACCCCAAGTATGATAATTGGGTGATTAGATATTTCACCCAGGGATATAATCTAGCCCCAGAATGAGCTGCCTCTTCTAAATCCAAACAGACTCACCAAGAATAGAAGTTGGTTGCCAAACAGAACCACTATTGGAGTACAGGATAGAAAAGGGTGTACAAGCAAAACAGAAAACACAGGAAGGAGGGGACAAGCACGGTACAGTCAACACAGGCATATTTCACCAGAAGCAATGGGGTTAAGTCAGAAGATAAAGAAAGCAAGTCCGGCATGAGCAACAGGATCAACTCCTCAAAAGAAAGGTTGGAGGAGGAACTCAATTACAAAACAGACAGACATATTAGGAGGGTTCTTTTATAATTGCCCTAAGGACAAATAAAAACCATCTACACAAGAGGCTATACTATATGGTTGTGGTTGGTGCAATGCCAATTATTATCTGATATCCCAGAATAAGGCTGGTCCAACTATTATTGCAAAACGTGTGGTTGGACTTCAGGAAGGCCACACCGATTCACAGCACCTGAAGAATCTAAATAGTATAAACTTGTTAGGATTTAAAGGGAAAAAATACATCCAGCACTTTAAGGGGAAATTGGTTTGGGGGTTACCTGTAGGGTACTGTGATTTTGTAGCTCGGATCGGAACGCAGGTGTTTTATATGAGCCCTGGGAATTTTGTTTTGTTTGTTGTATGTCTCCTGTGACTGTTAACAGGACACTTAGGGTCCTAGAGCTGGGGGCTGGTGAGTTGGGTGGGACTGATCCCCACTCCTTCTGCCTCATCGGGATGGGGTCACTTCGATAGTTTCAAAGGGCAGAGTCTGTTTTTGTGGGACTCGTCTCCTCAAAAGAAGGGAGTGTAACAGGGATGAAGTATTGCCAGCCAGAAAAGAACAGGCACATTTAATAGAAGTGGATCACTCCATAGGGTGGTGCCAAAGGAGTGCAGGCACTAGTAGTAATGAAGGACAATGCTAAGCACCGTTCAGGTGAAAAGGCCCCAAGGACGTGTGAGGATTTAAGGACAAGCCCTCAGTCTGAAAGGGGAGGCAGGAGGGTGAAGAGCTCTGGAGGAGGGATCTCCAGAGAAGCAGGAGGCAGAACTGACTGCTGAATGCAAGCGGCAGCTGGGCTACCCAGGCTTCTGTCCAGGCCTGCAGATCTACATTCTGGACCAGTGAGAAGGGCAGGACATGTGGAACTGTCTTGTATATACCCCGAAGGTGGCTGCTGTTAAGCAAACAAGGACTTCATACCCACAAAGATGGAAAAGCACTAGAGAATCCTTGGTGGAGCAGGCTGGCTGGAAGGGGTGGTTGTAGACTAGGCTTGCTCAGACCTACTTAGTCCTGGGCTAACTGAGAATCAGGCTTATGGTAAATACTTATCCCAGGATCAGATCTTTGGCAGGGGCAGGTGTATAAAGCAACCTGTTCTTGGGTTAAAGTTGGTATACAGACTCTGTTGGAACTATTGGGTATACTGGGATGTGCCAGCTAATTCCCTACGTCTGCACCAGTGCCCCCTACAGGGCCTGAGATGCGACCCCAGCTACAGACTGGATACATTCATAGTGGATAGGTCCATCAGTGGTTATTAGACAAGTTGGCCAGGTAACCTCTTCATTATGACCTGCTGTTATGCACTTCTCTGAAACAACCAGAGCTGAACACTGTCAGAGACAGGATGCTGGGCTAGATGGCCCACTGGTCTCACCCAGTATTAGGGAATTACTTATGTTGTTAGATTGTGATGTGTCAATTATGTCACCTGTCACATGAAAACTAACATTCAATGTCTCGCCCTGAGGAACCAACAGATAGAACAAAAAGCCAGGAAATAAAGATTCCTTTAGCTTTGCCAGTCTGGTACACAAAACTCATCGGCAGAACAGTGCATCCATTGTGGAGACTTACGGTATAAATCTTTAGCGCTCATCTTGGCAGCTCCGTCTGCTTTGCCCATGCTACCGCTGCAGAAAAACAGAAGAGAGGTAGTAATGTACTCAGCTCAATATCTTTTTATGGATTCTTTCAGCATTTGTTTGGACAGCACTTAGGCCAGGTTTACACAAAAACAGTTAACTTGGTTTAATAAGTCCTCAACTTGTTTGTACTTTAATTCACACGTCATTCACATGTCAAGCGATGGTATTCAGAAGTAAGAAGCAACGTACGTGCTCTGGAAAAATCAGGAGTAGATAATCCCATTCGCTTTCTAATCCAAAGTATTTTGTAAATCTTTCTGTTTGGTTGGTGAACATGGTATATAAATCATTCCCAGGCTGCAGTGCTAAGAGTCTCTCCATCAAGAACACTATGGAATTCATCCCAGAATGCTTTGTGTGCCTTGCCATAGATGCCATGTATGTACCTTCATGACCTGGGGCACTTCATGTAGTAGGGGCAAATGGCAGTAGTACTAAATCAGTTTAGGAGTATAATGTGAATGATATCAAAGTGACTTACTAAAACCTGAATAATTGCTTCAACTTTGGTAAATCTGTTTAGTTTTGTACATGTGAATGTGGCCTGAGGGCACTGAATCGTCATGGCAGAGCTTACTTGAAGAACATTTACTATGGCTTTTCAGACCAACCTTTATTTATTTTATAAAATATTTTTAACCTGCCGCTCCTGCCCACAGGGCAGCTAAGGGCAGCAAACAACGAAAACCTTGATTTATGTGGACGTTTAGTAGGTACCACAGCTATCTTTGGTCTAGCTCAAGGTGTTTCTGCTGTAGGTAGTTCCACTCTTACTGTCCCAGTTACGTAGTATCTGATGAATTAGGCTGTTGCTTATGAAAGCTCATTCATTCTTGTGTCAATTAGGCTATGATCCGCAAACCACTTACTCCACAGTAATTGGTTTGTGGATTGTGGCCTAGTCTCCAAAGTGGTATCCTGCCTCTTCTTCTGCCAGTTTTGTATACCTTCTAATGATACCTTTTTGGCCAGTACAGTAACTGATTTTGTTTATCTTGTACTGGGCTCCCAACAGTATAAGGTTTGCACTGGGTTTAGCAGACAAAGGGGGTCGGTCATTAACACCTCCATTAAATTACCCGAACAACCTTGGCTGTTATGGTTATTCACTGCTAGGGGCAGGGTGTGGGGCACCTTTCTCACTTTAACAAGCTTGAGTTAAGAACCACTATCAAAGAACAAAGAAAGGTAACACCCAGACAGGAGGGAGCAGAGAGCTTGGGATCAAGATGGAAACTAAAAAAAAGTAGGAGGGGTGCAAGTGCGATTGTGAGAGATGATTCTTTAGCTTGGTGAAAGGGACTGTCTTTGAGTCTACCTGTGATCCTCTGAGGGTCTTTAGAACTAAAACTTTAGAGCCAAAGTCAATGCACACGACACATTTGAAAATGTTGACTTTTTAATAGGCTGAGTTATAACTTAAAACATCAGTTCTGAACATACAAACATGCAAGTACACCGAATCTCTCTCACACAGACATCCCTTTTTTCTAGTTCAATCCCAAACGGTAGTCAGTGGGCTATTACAAATTTTTGCAAACACATGCAAAGTTATGTAAATTTGTGCTGGCACAACAACGTGCACCTATTTTTCTCTGCCAAATGTTGGAGGGAATTTATCCAGCCCTCCTCCATCCCTCGCCAGTGTCACCTTAATGGCAAACTTAGCAACGCTAATGGCAAAATAAACTCCAAAAAGTATGGCAGCCAGAAGTGCTAATCTGTGGCTACAAGAATTCCTCATGTTACTGCTAAGGTAGAAGTCACACCAGAAGACTGGTTACATGTTTTCCATATCTGTTTGAAGTGAAAGTGAAAATCTTTTGGAGCAAGGGTGTAGATATAGGTCTGAATGGGTCTTGGTGCAAAAGATAGACTGGACTCCCTTCCCCTGCCCTATATACACATGCATTAAGACAGATAGACAGACAGACAGAGCTGTTGGTCAGGCCCCAGCAGACTCCCTCCATCCTGGCAGTGCCTCTTTCCCCATTCCTGGGCCAGGGCCCCAGTCAGTTACCTCCCTCCCACCAACCCTGTGGCAGGCGGTGGCTCCTCCCCTGTTCCCTGGCTGTCTCACCCACACACGCAGGCCCCCAGCTGGCTCCTTCCTTCACTCCCCAGTGGCAGCAGCTGCTGCTGGCTACCTCCCACCAAAGGCGGCTCCCTGCTCCCAGGCTGGGGCCACTGGGCATCTCCTGCTCTCCCATGTGGTAGCACTCCTGGGTTGGGGCCCCAGTCAGCTTTTTCCCTCTGGTGACAGTCTGCCACACCTCCATGTCAGCCTGGCTGACTGTCCCCATTTATAGGCTGGCTCAACTGGCTCCTTCTCTCGGCCAGGTGGGAGCCTGGGGATGGCTGGAAGTAGTTGGGGGCACTGGGCCAGCTAGCAGCTGCTGTAATACATTTAGGTTGCAGGTTTAGGTCCGCCTGCACCTATGATAGTTATGCCCCTAGTGCTGAAGTGCATCGCTGACAGTATTTTGGACCAGAGGCCTGTGACACATCAGCATCAAGCCCATGTCAGGCACTCTCTCTGCCAAAGGCTCGGGTGGACTGGACTTCCTAGCAGTAGGAGGCCCTTCCCACTACAAAACACTGTGATGTCATAGTACTCCATAGGGAGTGGAGCACAAAGCAGTGGGGGGTGGAGGGGACAGTTAGCCCTGCCCCTTTTCTGACATAGTCCAACCCTTCATAGAGCATTGTGACATCACAGTACTCTGTAGTAAGGTGGGCACCCAAACACACTGGGCCCAGGTTCAGAACAGCCTGACTGCATCAAGCCTGGGTTTAGGTTGGGCTCAATGCAGTCAAAGCTCAGGCTGGGTTAAGCCCCAATTTTGGCCTCAGCAGAACTCTACTGTGGGCATGAATTAAGATGGTAAGTAATGCAGGAGACTCTCAACTTAATTCCATTATTATGAAGTTTTGAGTTGGGGGGTGGGGTGGGGAGAAGTGTCCTGGAGTCTTAGGGTGGAATCAAATGAGACAATAGCTCACATTGGCCTTCATCAGATGTGTTCCTGTATGATCATCTATTAGGCAGCCTCCACATGGTCACCACAGAGCCACCACTCATTGAAGAGTCCAGGGACATTGCGGGCCCACCACATGGACCAATCAGGGCTAATGGGTGCCCATGTGTCCACATCTCATCATTTAGGTTCACCCACAGCCTTGACGGCATCCAGATTTACCTACACATAGATCCCTCTTAGCGTGCCCAGCCAGCTGAGAAACAGGGAGGGAGACTGGGTGGGGGACAGGAGATCTCCAGTGCATCTCTCAGCTGAGAGATGACCATGGGGTAGGAGATCGCTAGTGCCACTGGTGGAAGCTACTGCAAACACATAAAATACAGGTACCCATTTATTAGGCTGGTCACGCTAATTATGTGATTGGGGGCTGTGTGGGGGCTGCACGGACTGGACACAGACTCCAGCAGGCTATCGTTTCATTTGATAACACCCTTAATTAACTGCCACTAAACAGAGTTCTTGTGAGATTTTTGTAATTCAAACGCTTACTTTGCAGAGCCAGGTTGGCTGCTTGTAGAACCTTTCAGACTCATGTTGCCTTCAAGACATTCACCTGTAAGAGAAAAGAATGAAATGTGGTTAATAGTTGAAAGGACAGTCAGCATTTAAGCAGTTTCACCAGATGAATGATTTGCTGGAGGTGGATGGACTACACTTCATTTCCCCCTTATCCACAATTATGGCACTCCCTCCCCTTGGAGGTTCACCTAAGCCTGAGCCTGCTTGTTTTCTGGAAGAGATAAAACCTTTTTGTTTGGCAGGCAGGAGTAGGGTGGGGTTGGCTGGGTTAGAGAAAGGTTGGTGAGTGGGGTGGGATTAGGGGAATTTTTTTCAGCTGTCATATGTTTTTATATTTGAAAGATGCCCTAAGCCTATTTGGGCAGGGTGGGGTAAAAACTGGAATAAATAAATATCTTGACGTATTGGCCCAACTTTTTCAAGCGACCTCAACCTCTAAGAGTTCATTCATACATTTCCCTGAAAGAAGAGCCAACATGGAATCTGACAGCACAGAATTGCTCAACACAGGATTAGTGATATCTCTAGGGCCCTTTGCAAAAAAATTAAATAGACTGTTACATTTTATCAGCAAATACACTAGTAGCAGCTCCCTGCTACACACAGCCAGGCAACTCAGCCCAAGCTACTCAAACTTGAGCTTAGCTGTGCTCAGTTCTGCTCCTCTTTCCCCTCCAGGCTGGATGGGAGGAGACGAGATTGAGCAAGGCTACACTCACATCTGATTGGCCAAGTGGCAAGCCCTGCCTCTTCCTTCTGTAGGGATGAGCCACAATGGATATTTTCATTAAGAGCAGCTGTGAGCTCCCTTTGGCCACAGGACCCCTGTCATCTATATCTAAAGCCACGTCAGCCGTGCTTCACAAACTCTCTTCACACAGCCCCAACCCAACATGGGCTCTAGCTCTTGTCAGTTTCACCCGCAAGGTAAATATTGTGTGAATGAATGAAGTCTAATTCCATGCCCAGAAGGGTGCATCAATAATGCTCAGATGCGTCTAACCTATTCCCTTCACTAGCCCCGATGCACAGAGTGTTTCTCTGGCACAGCGGAGGATCTGCCTCATAACTACAAGCAGGACTGGTACCTCGGGGGGGGGGGGGGGGTGTCTCCGAGGAGAACATGGGCTAGAGAAGGCTCTTTCTAAAAGGGAGTGCTGCTCTCCATTCCTGAGATCAGTTGCTGAGGATGTGCCTACAGCTGGGAGCCAGCAGGAGAGATCCTGGCCTGGAGTGTAGGTCCGATCAGGAAGGGTCTTGGTAGATCACTGGAGGTTGATGCCCAGATCAAGTGGATCATGTACACCATAAGTCTAGCCACCCCTGCTCTCCATGATGAGTAACCAGGCCGAGTAGAGAGGATCAATCACTTCTCTTAAGACAATTCTTCAGTTAACACAACCCAAAATAGCATTTGTTTTTATAGCTTCTACATCACATTATTGACTCATATTATGTCTGTCATCTACAAAGGATTTTACAGCATGTCCCTCTGGGTGTGTGTGTTTCTTTTACTTTGCATGGGCAAAAATGACCCTACTAAAGTCTTCAGAATTTTGAGTAGAGTTTTCAAAATTATTGTGTATCACAGAAATTGACAGTGGTCAGGTCCCCTTGAAAATCCCACTATTAGAATATTTTATATATACTGAAAATAGGGTTGCCATCTCTTCAGTTTCACCCAGAATTTCCAGGCTCCAGAGGAAGCCTCGATTTTTTTTCTAGATCAGCCCGGGGCACCCCTGCTAACCTGGAGAAATTGGAGTTTCCCAAGGCAGCACCATCAGAAAGGAGGCAAGCTACAAGAACTTTCCTAGCCTCTTTCCCACAGGGCTCCATCCTTATGGAGTGCCACGATCAAAGTCCTGAGTTCAGTGCACCAAAAAACCTTAAATTCTACAACCAGTGAAGCCAAATTCTGCAAAATCACCGTAAGCATTAATATTTGCACAATTAACTTGATTTGCATAATATGCAAGAATTTATACATACAAATTTGCTTACCAGAATGCTTTTTCAACAGGTTTGACATGGAATCACAACTTTGTTAATCAAACACCACTCAAATCCTGTGGAATTTCAGCATCCCAGAACTCCCTCCTCATGTTAAAGCCCCAGACCTCCCTCACCAAAACATACGGTCGTAAGACCCTTGCCACCCACAATTCATCTTCTAAAGGCCTAGTCTCCCTCAGGGTCATGGTCACACCTCCCTGACAGACAGCAGCTGCAGCGCAGTTTTAGTTTGGGGTCAGGTGACGAGTTTATGCCTGAGCCAGGATTTAAAGCCGCCCCAAGCTGGATTCAGGAGGGGCGGGGTATAAATTCAATAAATATAATAAATAAATAAATAAAGATCCTGCAGTGTCACTGAAATTTCAACCTGTCACTGCAAGGATTGGCTGATTCTACAAAAATCACTGCAAATTGCAGCAACGCAGTCAACACGGGTCCCTGGCCATGATATACTTTCCTCCATAAGGGGTGGGGTTACATTTGACGCAACAGCCCCTTTGTCCTGCCCCTCCCATGTGCCCCCACCCATTCCAGATGAAAGCCTGGAGGGAGGGAGTAACCCTAACTGCAGAACGTGCCTTAAACAAACACTCTTACCAACCAGCACAGGTGAGTCACCTAGCAGAGGTCTCCCTTACCTGAAAGGTTAAACCAAAATGTATATAGAACATATAGATACACATGCTCTTTGTTTATCTTAATCCTGCTGATAAATCCGGTGCACCACTCCCCCTTATCATGTGTGTGAAAATGTACAAATATAGCAAACCAGGACTATAGGAATAAACCTCAAAGGTCAGAGATTTGTGACCAAAACCCCAAGTCCAAATGTGGCCATACTGTGAAACCTGCATTCAGGAATATCCACTTCACAATCACCTTAGCATGCATGTCATACTCCCAAGTGCAGTCACACCAATCTGAAGATGGGGCTGTCATCTCTCTTGATATTTCTTGTATTTTGCATGTCTTTGCTGCTGTCTGGGGTCACAGGATTGTATTTATGTATCAAAACGGGATCACACAGGCAAACGTTGGGTATCCTTGTATTAAGATATCCTCTTCAGTCCTTAATATTGTTAGGGGGGAAAGTGTCTGCCCCAAAAGTCCTGCCACTTGACCTCTGGCAACACAGGGGAGAGCCATTGTAGCCTAGTGTCTAAGGTTCTGTACTTGCATCTGGACGACCAAGGTTCAGATTCTGGTTTAACCATGAACTCACTGTGTGGCCTTGGGCAAGTCACCATCTCTCAGCCTCAGTTCCCCATCTGTAAAATGGGAACATATTTTGTATTCCTGTGTTCCCCTTCCTTGTCCATCCTAGATTGTAAGTCCCTTGGGGCAGGGACCTGTCTCTAATTACAACTGTTCAGTACCAGGCACATTGTTCGGCACTATATAAATAATTATTCCAATGGGCCAGTGGAGGTGCTTCGCTGGAGCACTCTGTTCCTTTCCTTACTTTGTCTGCCCTCCCTTGGGGCCAGGCTGAAGCTTGTTAGAGCCAGAGCTATATTGTTACCGCCAATCAGCTCCAACCCTGCTGAAGGAGAGGACCAGAGGCTGGTGCTTCTGCACATTGCAGAGCAGCAACAGCAAGGGTGTCTCTGCCTTTGCTTATTTCTTGCAACTTATTTCTTTGTTGTTTATATTTGAATCCCAGCACCTTCCCCAATTTATGTTTACGTATATATACCTGTCTTGCAGTTGCTCAATTTTAGTTCTGATTTGCCTATCAAATAATCCTGCATGGCTCAAAAGCTTGCATACCCAAAGCTTGGTCCAATAAAAGATATCATCTCTGAACCACTCTCTCTCTCCATCCATTTCTATTCAGGCAGAAGTTTATATCCTTTTAAAAAACAGCAGCAGGAGATAATCTCGCATCTTAGCCAGCATTTCTTATCTTAATAAAGGCGGTTGCAGTACCTGAGGCAGTAGGTGTGGGTTGCTGTGAAGCACGTAATGGCTGCTACTTTTCCTTTCCTACCCATATATAAATAATCTCTGTTTTGTAAAGAGGTTAAGTAGTCTGGTGGGAGAATGGCACGCTGTCCTACTCTATTCTGGTCTCTAATGCCATTTATCTACACTGGAGTGGGGAACCTTTTCCTTTCCATTTTCCTTTCCAGTAAAAATTAGTACAAGCTCCGCAGGCTGCATAGGAATAGGGGACAGGAGTGCTTAAGGGGCGCACGCAGAATGGGGGAAGAAAGGGGAGTGGCCAGAACTTGAACATATGCAATGGATCGGTCTCCTATTGTTGAGTGCATGCCCTCATCTCTGCTTGTTTTGCCCCTGTGCACACTTCTTTTTTACTTGAGAAGCAGCACTGGATTCATGGGCTAGATCCAGAAATTGAAAAGGGCCAAATAAAAACAAGACACAGGCCACATTTGGCCCATGGGTTAGATCCCTCACCTCTGATCTACATTGTTGTCCATTTTAACCTCATGGATAAAAACCACAGTCAGGGACTTTTTGTGAGGAATGTGCTGTTCTTACCCCCCACCCAATCCTGGTTTAAAGTATCACACCCAAGGTTACATCCTTATGGAGTCTACCCAAAATAAATGGAGTTGTATGGGTATAATGGAGTATAGAACAGAATTTGGCTAAGGGAGTTTTACACTGTTATCTTTAGGCTCTCACAACAGAAGTCACTACTAAGGGTGTCTTCTTCATACATGACGGCACTTTGGTGCCGCCACGAACTTACTCCGTCCAGGGTTGGGCAGGCCAGGAAGGGTGGTGAGGAGCCAGACAGACATGCAGCCGTCCATCCCCACACTGTGTGCAGCGGCCCACCCACTCTCTGCTGGGTGCCAATGATGGCCACCATGGTGCCCAGCATCAGGGGGAACCCCGACCAGGTTAGGTAAAGCGGGCTTTCAAACGTGAAAGCCCACTTTACTCCCAGTCAGGCAGCCAGATTCTGGCCGTGATGGTGGCTAGTGTGGGCTAGGACTTGGGGACTTTCCCGAGTCACAGCCAGTGCTAGCCTCCACCACCATCAGGATAGCGGGGTGGGTGGAGAGTGTCTTGTGTGATAACACCCAAGGACATGCACTCAAGGACAGAGGATGGATTCATGGTATACATTCCATGGTCTGGGGGTGTCTATAGACATAACATCAATGTGCATTTTGATCTTGATATGAACACCGGTTTGGGCCTGTGTTCACCATGTGGCGCTGCTTAGACACACAGCCCATCTCGGAGCAAATCGGTGTTTTGCTTGCCACCCAATCTCAGCACGCAAGTGCTGCCACCTCGTCCCCTGTGTTGTACCTGCTAACACGCCATGCGATATCATTAGACACAACGTTGGTCATGTGTTCAGCCAGAACACGCAAATTGTCCTTGTGATGCAATGGTGTTCATATTGCGTGTTCAACAGGTGGCCAAATTG
>QEPC01004110.1:1267721-1312185 GCA_003113815.1 Sphenodon punctatus
GGGGGGTGTCCCCCCTTCCACCCGCGCAGCCTGGACTCGGGGAGGGTTTTTCTTTCAAAAAACTGTTTGGCTGGGGCTTTAAATTTTTTTACATTGCAGCCATTTAAAAATGGCTGCAATGCAAAAAAATCCGGTACCCTGGAATCCGGTACCGGGTCCGGATTACCAGGCCGAATCCGATAATGCCGTTACGCCCGATACCGGCATTATCGGATACCGGATTCTACCGGTTTCCCACCCCTACTTAGAGAGGATCGGTTAAGTAGACCTCAACTGTACTTTCCTGATTTACCGCGTATTATGAGAATGGTGTCATTACCATGAAATAACATGAAGTGCTGCTGCTAATGCTCACACGTCTTTTAACCAAAACCTGTGAGAGACTGGGGAGCTGGGATCAAAGTGCCTCCTTACCCTTTGGGCCAGTGCTTTTTTCAGCAGAGCTGAAGCCTGGAGTGATCACACCTTGCCCCTTTGCTTTCATTTTGCCTGGTGAGAGAGAGCCTGGTATCTGTCTCATGGGTGTGGCTGTTTTCTTCATATTTCACAGGGCGTTGCAAGCATGCGTTAAAACAGGAGCTAAATTTAGTAACCAAGCTATCAGAACACACTGCATATCAGGATCTCTCTGTTTCCATCTCTACCTGCTTCTGTTATTTCTTTCTCCTTCGTGTTGCCTTTGTCTCTTTCAACTGGAAATTTCCCTTCATGTCTGTCAGTGCTTGAGAACCACCCCAGTGTTGTATTTTTCTGGCCCAGACAATGCTGAATTGTCCTCGGGCCACACAGGAAAACAAAGATTTCCATCATCTATATAGATCAGAAGTGGGCAATTGGCAGCTTAGGAGCAACATGCAGCTCTGAGTCTCGGGCACCTGTTCTGAAGCTCTTGTCAGAAGTGGCTGCCTGAGCACATGTCCATTCGGCCGGTTCTCTCAGGAGCAAAATAAGCCAAACTGCTATTTCCGCCACCAGAGCCTGCTAGGAGCCATTAGAAGAACAGGGGGAGTGTGCTCTGAGCTGCTATCACTGCTGTGTGAACCCGCCAGATCACCAGGCAGCCACAACTTTGATGTGAGGGGGGAGAATTGGGGGAAGCTGTGCTGCCTTGTCCACAGGATCTGGACAAGTTGCAAATTAAGTAATGTGCTGTGTGGGTCTCGGTGATGTACACATTTTGGAATGTGGCTCTTGGGCTTGGGAACTTTTACCATTCCTGATTTATATGATGGAGCTTCAAATTAGAAAACTTGATTGTAACAAAAATCTAAAGAGAGTTTTCTTATTTTAAACCCTCCGCTATGCAGATCTTGCGAGAACTTGGTCACAAATGATGGTCTAAATTTCCAACTTCCAGTGTTGTTGCAATGCCTCCCTCCATCATGAGATCTAAATACACCACAAATTTTAGGCATTATGCTTTTCATGTCAATTTGTTTTTTCAATTATTGGCATAATTGTTCATACTCAGACTTTTTTTTCATTTCCAAAGGAATATCATCGTATATAATAGAGATTATTACAGATAACTTACAATGTTCAGCCTTTAGATCAGGGGTGGGGAACACCTGGCTCATAGCTAAGTCTGACCTACAACTGGTTTTTATTTGGCCCTTTTCCAATTCTTCGATCTGGCCCAAGGATTCAGTCCCTACCAAATCACAGTGCAACTCCGAGTTGAAGAAAATGGAAACTCATCCCTTTGTTCTGTGGGTGTTTAAACTTGGTGCTCCGCAATGCATTGCAGAATGATGACAGAGGTAATGATGATGATGATTGCCCCACAGTCATGTGCCCCTTTGTGCCATAGAGCAGGAAATGCCCAGAGAGGATGTCAGGTCTTTATGCTGGACTCTGTGGCTTTAATCAAAGATTAATTGACTAATCCTTACTAGTTGTTCACACGGACACTATCAAGGATTAGTTTGACATTCAGATATCATAAGCCCTAGCAATCGAGGGTTTATAAATACCAATGTTTTCCCTAATCCTTGATGATAATCTCAGATTTGTGGTGTTCAGATGGACAGCTAACATAGGAATTAAGGCTTTAATTCCTATTTAAATGTCTGTGTGAAAATGCCCCCAAAAGCTGAGCTGGAAGCTCAGTCTGGGAGCTGTGAGGGAGGCAGCAGGAAGCGCTGCCTCCAAACCAAGGGCTCATTCAGACGTGTGTTTAAATTGCGCAGCGGCGGCGGCGGCATCGTGCGATTTAAAGAACCCCGCACTTCCGGGTTGGTGTGAATGCGGTGAGTGTGAGCCTAACCCAAATTTTTGGAGCGCGATTTGAAAAGCTACTCAGAGCAACTTTTCAAACCGCGCTCCAAAAATTCGGGCTAGGTGGAAATGTGCGCGCTCACCGCATTCACACCAATCTGGAAGTGTGGGGTTCTTTAAATCGCACAATGCTGCCGCTGCAGCCGTGCGATTTAAACACACGTCTGAATGCCGCCCAAGCCTCACTCAGAAGAGGGCTGCAGCAGGGGAAGGGTTTTTCTAGGAGCTCTTGTGTGAGGAGGGGCTGCCTAAGCAACCAGAAACTTGGAGGCTGCTGAGGAGGGGCTTTCTCTCCAGCCTGTCAAGCTCAAGGAGGATTTCGGGAGTGTGAAGGTCCTGTTGACTTCTAGGAAGGACTGTGCCTGGCCAGCATAGCCTTGGACCAGTCCAGCAGGCACATGGAGAGAAGTCCTGCTGGGTATAAGTACAGAGACTTTGTATATATTATTATTATTATTATTATTTTGGGGTTTTAATTTAATTTTTTACCCCACCCTTCCCACTGAAGGTGGCTCAGGGCAGCTTACAAGATTAAAATATAAAATACAGATATAAAACCACCAAAAATACAAAAACATAAAATACCCCACAACCCTATACCATCCCCTCCCCCAAAGCCCTCTCCAACCCAACTCCCCAACCTCCTAACTCACCCCATCCCCCCACAACACTCCCCTTCCCCTAACCCCCACTGCCAAAAGCCCTTGTGAATAAAACAGTTTTGCACTACCTCCTAAAGACGCTAAAGCCCAGACATAAACAAAACTTCTAGGGGAGGGAGTTCCACAGCTGCGGAGCAGCAGCCGAGAATGCCCTTCTTGTCAAGGAGACCAAGGCCGTTTTCACACGAGACGCTACCACGCAGGTCCACCCAGCGAACATGCATGGTAGCATCCGTGCAAAAGTGGGGGGCAGGTGGGGGCACACTCCCACGACCCACGTACCCCACCTACCTCCCCGCACAGTGTAACCCGGAAAATCCTGGGTTGCACCATGCGGGGGCATGGGTGGCAGGTGGATGAGTGTCTGTACACACCAACCACACAGCCATCCACCATCCCTCACCCACCAGAAGTGCTTGTGCACTCCACCAAGCACACACTGTCCCCACCCCCATTTAAAAATGACCCAAGACAATAGGCAACTAGTGCAGATTCCGGAGTACTGGTGTTATGTGCTCCTGGTGACCTGTCCCCATAAGGAACCGGGCCACTGCATTCTGCACCAGCTGCAGCTTCCAAAAAGTCTTCAAGGGCGGTCCCACTGCAGTAGCCTAGCCTCGAGGTAATGGAGGCATAGATGATGGTTGCCAGATCCGAATCAGGAAAAAAAGGCTGCAGTCTTCTCACTGGATGCAGTTGGTGAAAAGCACTCCTGGCCACTGCTGCCACCTGGGATTTCAGGTGCAACGACAAATCCAGGAGCACTCCAAGGCTCCGAACCTAAGAGACCAGAGGGGTCTGGACCCCATCAATAACGGGGGGTCCAAATACCACCACCCCATCAAGTCACAAGGCCAGCCAACCATCATCACCTCAGTCTTGTCAGGATTCAACCTCAGTCGACTCACACACATCCAGTCCCCAACAGCAGCCAAGCAACGAGTAAGCACCGAGACTGCAGGACATGGGTCAGATGAAAAAGAGGTAGAGCTGGGTGTCATCAGCATACTGATGACAGCTCACTCCAAACCTCCGAATGATCTCGCCCAGCAGCTTCATACACCAGGGGTGGGGAACCTCAGACCCAGGGGTCAAATGCAGCCTGCAGCAAGTTTTTATGTAGCCCGTTTCCACTTCCTGAATCTGGCCCTTGGAACGAGTTTTTACCTCCAATCAGTGAAAAAGTGAGCTCAAGGGAAGGGAGCAGAGATGAGGTCAAGCAAACAAGGATAGGGGACAGTTCCATGGCACAGATCCATGATTTGGGCCCTCCTTTCCTTGAGTGCCTCCCTTAAACACCCTCGCCCCAACTTCTGTACAGCCCTCAGAGCTTGTGCAAGCTTTCAAAGTGACCCCTGGGAGGAAATAGGGTCCCCACCTCTGATATTATACATTGAACAAGAGGGGACAAGATGGAATCCTGTGGGAACCCACAGGGGATATCATGAGGCGATAACAAGCAATCGCCCATCACCACCCGCTGAGACCTCCCCGACAGGAAAGAGGGAAACCACTGAAGAACAGTCCTACGCACCCCCACCAAGTCCCACAGTCAAGTCAACAACACTTTGTGAACAACAGTGTCAAAAGCCTCTGATAGATCTAATCAGATCAACAGAGTGGAATTCCCTCTGTCCATCTCCAGGCATAGATCATCGACCAAGGCCACAAGCGCAGTCTCCGTGCCATACCCAGGATGAAAGCCAGACTGAAAGGGGTCCGATAGCATCCAAATGGGTCTGAAGCTGATGTGCCACCTTCCCTAAAAAGGGAAGGTTAGAGACAGGCTGACAGCTGGCAGGGGAGCCAGTGTCTAAGGATGGCTTCTTGAGCAGAGGTCGGACAATCGCCATCTTAAGGAAGTCTGACATCCTGCCCTCCCGAAGGGAGGCACTGACAACAGGAGCCAGCACCATCCCTAATGTCTCCCAGATGGCTTTCACCAACCAGGACAGGCATGAATTTAATTCACAACTGGTGGCCTGCACAGCCCCAAGCACATCCCCCAAATAAAAAAGGACAAGGCTGGACTTCCACAGACCCAAACTCTGACCCTGCCATAGAAACGTCACGTGGTGAATATGAGTGATTTTGTCTACAAAGTAATCAATAAAAATGTCACAGCGGGCATTAGATGACTCCAACCCCTGGCGGAGACAGACTGGATTAACCAGACCTCTCATCACCTGGAAAAGATCCGCTGGATGAGACTTCGCAGACGCTATGATAGTGGCAAAGAAAGCTTTCTTCGGCACCATCACAGCCATGGCATAGTCTTTCAAAAACGATCTATGCCACGATCGGTTGGATTCAGTGCAAGTTGAGCGCCCCCTGCACTCTAACCGCCTACCCTCCCACTTCAGCCGTCTCAAGCCCTCTGTATACCACGGGGACCTGTGTTGGTGCGGTGGTGGGAACGGATGCCTGGTTGCAACCATGTCAATGGCCTTGGTCAAAATGCCATTCCACAGGGCAACCAGGTAATTGACAGAGCAGCCATCAAGGTCAGTAGGTAAATCCCCCAGAGAGTTCTGGAATCCAATCGGATCCATAAGGCTCCGAGGGCAGACCAACCTAACTAGTCCATCACCCTAACGGGGATATAGGAGGACTGGGATCTGAGCCTTCAGGAGGTAATGATCCAGCCATGTTATA
Source organism: Sphenodon punctatus (assembly GCA_003113815.1). Classification (NCBI taxonomy): domain Eukaryota; kingdom Metazoa; phylum Chordata; class Lepidosauria; order Sphenodontia; family Sphenodontidae; genus Sphenodon; species Sphenodon punctatus. The sequence goes on from QEPC01004110.1 coordinate 1,273,316, forward strand.
GCAACACCCCCAATAACTGGAAACCCCATTTCCAGGTCAGAATCCCCTATCTAACCCTGCCAAATCAGACAAAAGATGAACACACTCCATACCGGGTGAGTCAAACACTGTATACCTCCGGAAGGACAAGAAAGTCCTAAAAAAAACACAGCCGCACTGCCCCTCCCAACCTCTGAGTCTATGCTGATGCTGAACAGAATATCCGGACGGCACTACCTGAGCCAAAACTGACCCAGCTAGGTCTCTGTGATACACATGAGGCCGGTAGCCTCATCCAGGATAAGCTCCTGGATGTTAGCTGGTTTATTAGCCGCCGACCTCCCATTGAGCAGCATCAGTGTCAGCTCAGGGGTCCTACTGGCCTCAACCTCCAAATATCCTGCTCCTAGCTGAAGGAGAATGTCTATCTCAAGCCAATTAAATCTGGTGAACTTAATTATGACCTAATTCAAGATATAACATTCATATGACAGGTTTGGAGATGAACATTAGGAAGACCTTCCTAACGGTAAGAGCTGTTTGACAGTGGAACAAACTGCCTAGGGCGGTGGTGGGCTCTCCGTCGCTGGAGGTTTTCAAACAGAGGCTGGACAGCCACCTCTCAGGGATGCTGTAGCCGTGGATTTCCTGCACTGAGCAGGGAGTTGGACTAGATGACCTCTGAGATCCCTTCCAACTCTATGATTCTATGAACGTAACTGCCCATAGCATAGAATGGGCAGGCTGACAAACAACGCACAAGGATTTCAGGAGGAGAGGTAGACTGCCTGAAAAGAACCTGCTATCAACGTGACGATCAGTGGCATAGCAAGGGCTGTGGTGGAACCAGGCTCATGTCCCAATTATGCCCCCCACACCCCAAGGCAGGGGATGGAGTCTCCCTACACAGCAGCTCTCCCAAGGAGGATTCTAGCCACTTCTTGACCTCCCCCCCGACAAAGGTAGCGGCACTGCGTTGGCTCCTGGTAAGGTCCTATTCTTGTGGAGCAGCACCAACCCCCACCAAGATGGAAGTTTTAAGAATGAGCTGGGGCAGGACATTCTTCTTGGTGCGGCCCACTGCAATTAGTTTTTCTAGCAGTGCTCAGGCTATCAGAGTAGGTGGGGGACAGAGCGTTGGCCCCACAACGTCCCTTACCCACTCAGAGTTTTATAGTGGTGTTCAAGCCATTTCAGCGCACAGGCTCAACTAAGCCCCCTCACTCCACGGTACCTATGCCCCTGGTGTTGAGCACACCATCCTGATGTGCAAGCACAAACTATTCTATCTTAGGCAGATGGCAGGCTGACTGCACAAAGGCAAATATGAATGCCCTAGACAAGCTGTGGTCCTCCATGTTCTGAAAGAACACCAGCAGCATGCCCAAGAAAGACTGGGAAGACACAGTAGATCACAAACTGAACAGAAGTCAAAAATGGGTAAAAACAGATGTGACTGGCCTGCTTTGGCCCGAGACCCATCTGTGCGTGTGTGCAGGCGCTGTCAGATGTTGGACCAGGATTACCCTGGGCCGTGTTGACAGCTAGCCCATGCTGTGACCTCAGAAATCTCTGAGGTTGCAGCCTGGCCCAAGATCTATCTGACCGGGCCAAAGGGGGCCACAGCAGGCTAGCACATCTGTCGTGGTCCGGCCAACCTAGGCTGGGGGCTGTGCCATGGCTTTGTCTCACTGGCTGCCATGGCTGTCCATCACTGCAGGGGGCAGGGCACTGGCAGCACTGCATGGGCGGGGCCAGCCACACACACGTTTGTTGTGCTCCCAGGCCTACCTGGGCTGTACGCCCAGCAGGACGGCTTCCTGGCTGCAGTCATGTCAGGTTGGTACCCCGACCTGACCTGGACCATGTCCCCCATGATTTTCTGCCACGAGAGAGCCCGGAGAACAGTCCAGCTGGCCTAGGGTTGCCACCTATGTATATTTTTGGTGCCAATGCAGGCCCTGCATAGGTGGCAACCCTACGCTGGCCACACTTCTGTTTTAAACTTTTTACCCATAGTGACACTGCTGCTGCAAAAAAATGGCAAAGTCACTTTGGGTTGCATTAACAGAAGCATTAATTCCAAGGCATGGGAAGTAACGGTCCCACTTTACTCAGCTATACTGAAACCTCATCTGGGGTATTGTGTTCACACCTTGTTTCAAGAAGGATGTTGACAAATTGGAGAGGATTTAGAGGAAAGGACATAGATGAGGCTAGACTGCAATTCATGTGAGGAAGGCTAAAGGAACTGGGAATGCATAGCCCAAGGACAAGACAGCAAGACAGTGGTAGGGGGACATGATAGCAGCTTTCAAATACCTGAAAGGCGGTCATAAAAAAAGATGAACATTTGTTCTCCGCTAGCACAGAAGCTAGAGCGAAACACAATGAGCTTCAGCTGGCAGCAATGTAGATTTTGGTTAAAAGTTAGGAAAAACTTTGTGTTGACAAATGCAAACTGATGCACATAGTGAAAAATAGTCTTAACTATACATATACAATGCTGGGTTCTAAATTAAGTATTATCACTAAGAAAAAGGATCTTGGAGTCACTGTGGGCAATGCCTTGAAAACATCAGCTCAGTGTGCGACAGCGGTCAAAAAGGTAAACAGAATGTTAGGAATTATTCAGAAAGGGAGAGGGAATTAGTCAGAAAATATCATGCCACTATGTAAAGTAATGGTGTGACCACACTGTAACAGAGTGAAGCCTGAGAGGGCTGCTAGCCCTTTAAGAAAGCCTGAAAGTGGCCAACAAGTCACTAACGAATGGTAAAAGGCTAATGAGACCCAGCTGGTTGCTGAGTAACAGGATGAGAAAATAGCCAGGTGTGGCTACTCAGCTACATAAGGGAGTTGAGGCAGCGAAGCTTCACTCTGCTTTCGACTCCAGTGGTGAAAGGAGCTCTCTACTGTAGCTGTCAGTCTGCCTGGGGACTCACAAGGCGGAAAAGCTCTGCTGGGCTCTCAGCCTGTTGCTAGAGCCAGCAAGAGCTTGGACCCAGACAGCCAGAGATCAAGGACCTGTCGAGAGGCTGGCTGGGCAAGAAGCGAAAGAGGAAAGAACCCTCTGAAACCCCCCTGGACAGAAGGAGCACCTCAGCTTACAAGGATTGAAGGCAAGCGGGGACAGTGGGCTGGGACCACAATCGGCCAGAAGATGAACCCCAGCTGTAAGGACTTTGGGGGTTTATGGTGCTCAAGTTGAAGGTGTGAGTGCCTATGTGACTGTACTGTACTTAATACACGGTTATTGGAATTTATTCCCCAACTCGGTGCTTATTTTGGGACCAGATCCTAACAAGAATTGCCACTCGTCATCGCTAAGTTGTTACACACACCCTGAGCGTTGTGTGCAGTTCTGGTCACACCATCTCAAAACGTATATAATAGAACTGGAAAAGGTGCAGAGAAGTGCAACAACGATGATCAAGGGTCTGGGAAGTCTTCCATAGGAGGAGAAGATCGATGGGTTAGGGCTCTTCGCTTTGAGAAAACACAACTGAGAGGGGATAAAATAGAAGTTTATAAAATCATGAGTGGTGTGTGGAACAAGAAAATAGTTAGGCATCTGTTATCTACCCTCTCATATCATTCTAGAACTAGGGGACACTCTATAAAACTGGCAGCAGATTTAAAACAAACAAAAGGAAGTACTTTATCACTCAATGTACAATTAACTTAGGAACCTGTCACCAGAGACTGTTGTAGAGGTCAGTACCACAGCTGGGTTTAAACAAGGATGGGATACGTTCTCAAAAATAGGTCCATAAAATGACTATGAGTCAGGAAACGTACCCTCTGACTGTCTGGATCTGGCAGTGCAAAGTAAGGAATGGATCACTTTATTATGAAGACACTCCAGGATTAATAATCCCCATACCAACAAGGCAGTAGAAAACATATGGGCATTGGACATAGGATTCTGCATGCAGGATACAATATACATTCATTAAGGGCATGCATGCGCAGAACCCCAGCAGTCCTCTTGTGCATGCAGAATCCTATGGGCACATATGCCTACAACAGGCCATTCTGTGACAACAGAAGTATACAGGAGGACTGGGATAGCAAGCATGTTCGTAGCAGTGACTGGGTGTTTTCTAACATGACAGTGCCAGACCTACCTAGTTTGAAGTGGGGCCACCACCAGTCCCAGCTCCCAAACTAACATGACGGGGCAGGGAGGGTGGATAGATGCACCAATGTGCATCAGCCCTGTGCTGCTTCCAGCGGCCTGCCCCCCCCACCCTGACGACCGCCATGGTGCCTGGACCTGGCAGGCACTCCAGACTGGGTCCAGTTGAGCAGGCTTTCAAACGTGCAAGTCTCCTTCACACCAGGTCAGGCAGCCAGATCCTGGCCATGTTGGCAGCCAGCGCGGGCTGCAACAGCAAGACTTTCCCGAGTCACCGCCCATGTTAGCCACCACCACGGCCAGGATCAATCCAATGCCAACAGCTGATGGCCGGGAACTAACGTGATGGTGGCCTACATACAATATATTTATTTTATTTATTTTAATTTCTTACCCTACCAAAGGTGGCTCAGTGCGACTTACAATGGTAAAAAAACACCACCACGTAAAACAAATACAAAAACCATAAAACACCCCACAACCCCAACCATCCCCCTAGCCCTTTTCCACCCCAACCCCCCATTCCCCTGACTCACCCTTTACCCCCACAACTCCGCCCTCCCCCCACTACCCTACTCCCCACTGCCGAACGCCCTTTCAAATAAGATACTTTTACACGGCAATTTTGCAATGCAGGACACCATCATGTTTGCAAATACTCATCATTACTGCAAAGGGATATTTTTGAGGGACATTTGGGGTTGGGAACAGATCAGTTCTCTGTTTGCCACTGGCTACCCATAACAATCAACGCCAGTAGAAAGTGTCAGGCAAGAATATTAGATTAGCAAAAACCTGAGCAAGTAACACCAGGATGTAGCTAGAAACATTAGATATTGTCAATCAATCACGTTATCTTTTAAACTTCACAGGAAAACAAAGCACCATCTGTTAGTGCTGCTGGAGTCAGCTGGCCAGTTCTTCAGTGAATACATCACAGGGTGAAAGGGGTTTGACTTAGTCCCAAAAAGCAAACTATTTGTTTGTCTGAAGAACTAGCACAGTACACGTAACACCCGAGAGCTTCCCCTGACTGCCCTACCCCCACACTTGAACCACACTCTTCTGGGAGTGTTGTGTAATCATGTAACAGTGCTCCAAAGGAATGGGAGGGGGGGGGCACATCAGAAAGGGGCAGGAGAGTCCCTTTCTGACATGGCCCTGCCCCTTGCCATCTCCTGAAGCCCTGATTTTTGCAGGTTATTCAAGCACCACTGGGTAACCTGGAAAAATTAGGGCTTAGTCCAGAGATGGCAGGTTAGAACTAGGGGTGTGAGTTTTCCATTTTTAGTTACTAAAATGAATGGAGCCCAATTCATTTGCTTTCTTTTCTTTTAAAAAATAAAATAAAAATTCTGCATGCACAAGAGGACTGCTGGGGTTCTGCGCATGCATGCCCTTTTCCAAAAATGGCACCAGCAGCGTCGCCACCATTTTTGAAAAGGGCAACCAGTCTGTACATGCACAGTAGTCGTTTTTCACATGTGCAGACCAGCTTCCCTTTTCCAAAATGGCGTCGATACTGCCGTCTCCATTTTAAAAAAGGGTGCACATGCGCAGAATGGTTCAATGGTCATTTTGAGCATGCGCAGTGATTATTTTATTCTTTTTTTTAAATGAAAACAACCCCCCCCCAAAAAAAGAATGGGTTTTACACACACACACACACACACACACACCCAAACAAAAATGAATGGTGTGCTTTCTGCACACCTGTAATTTAGACCCAGAGGGGTGGTGTAACTCTCCCTGGGAATGAACAACATAAGCCAGTGTTGGCTTGGATTTTTAAAGAGTGACCATTGACTTTTGCAAGCCTGCTTTTTAAGCTGAGTACATATTCCTCTCTGTAACAAAACATACATGAAATAAGCGTGTGAGTGTGTCTGAAGTCTGCGCATGGCACTTTAGCAATTCAGATGAGACACAAAAAGGAATTATGGGTTTGGTCCTGCTAGGAACCTGAAACAAACACTCCCTGTTCTCAAATTAAATATTTTGCATTGCAGAGATTCTACTGAGTGCAAACAACCAAACTAAAAATAATTCAGCATAACCAGTAAGTGACATCAATCGCACCCCCTTTGGGCAGGTACAGTAGTCAGAATGTGACAGCTGTCTTAAGAAACTTAACCCTGAGATTAGGTAGGTGGGTGGGTGTGGTGGGGGGAGGCACCATATGGACAACTAGCAGGAACCCAAGAGGCACGAACCAATTCTTTTCTAGGGAGGATGTGCTCAGAACCCCACACAACCACTACCTGACTTTGTCCTTACATATGGCTGCTTGTAGGAGCCAGAAATAAGACAGTGGTGAGTTGAGGAGAGTAAAGATTCCAGAGGACGGGGTGGGGAGCCATTTTTTGTTTGGGGGGGGCACACTTTCAATTTAAGATTGACCAGTGGGCTGCACCAAAAAACAAAACAAAAAGAGGAGGGGGCCAGCTCTGCTGCTTCCCACCAACTGTTTAATAGGAAGAAGCAGTCCCTTCACTGTCTGCCCTCCATGCAAGTTATAGCCCTAACCTGGGACGGATGCTTGCATGCTGGCGGGAAACAGTAAAGTCCTCCTCACACACTGCTCCAGCACCCTCTGGCAGTGGGCTACACCAACAGCAGTTGCAGGAAAGTCACAGTGGGCCAGATTTAAAGGCGGGGGGGTGCATGTGGCCCTTGGGCCAGAGATTCCCCATCCCTGCTTTATGACATCTTTCCTAGGTCAAATCTCTATTCCGCAAGGATTTTAATTATTTATTTATTTATTTATTTATTTCTGGGAATAAACCAGGTGTGGAGGCTCTCTGGTCCTTTTGTAGCTCGTGGTCAGCTGCCAAGCAGCCTCCGGACAGAGTGTCCCCCACGCCCTCATTGAAATGGCCCAGAAGTTGTGCTCCATGGCCCACCAGTAGCCAGTAAGCCACAGGACAGCCACAAAGTGTGCTTTTGGGTAATGCCCCCTATGTAGGAAACATGACGCCCCCCAATAAGTGACCATGCCCCTCTGTCATTTTCCACTCGCTGCATAATTTGGTCCATTAGGGAACAGCGTGGCGGTGTTTACAAAAACTTGTCTCCTGGCTGTCAACACAGTAAAACTAGCTTGCCAATCCGAAATGCTCAAAAATCATGAGCAAAGATCCCAAAGCCATGAGACTGGTTTAAAAATCATTAAACTTTTTTTTTTCCCTTTAATGTTGAATTATTTCTATTTGCATCCTGGTTTCTGAGCCTTTCATATACACACTGCATGTTACAAGCTTTCTCCTGCAATGGTGAGGGTTCAGATTTTTCTTTTTAAATGAAAGGTGGAATTCTCTTGATTTTATTGTGAATCTCATGATTTGTGGACTCATAAGAAACCATTAAACTTGGGATAAAACCCATAATTTGTAGCCTGCTGACCCTGTCCTGAGTTGCTCTCTGAATCTTGGCCAGACATCACTTAGAAATGCTTTAGAAAGACAGATCTGCTAACACCATTTCACAACCTATTGTTCCCTCAGGGTCTCAGATTTCTAGCACTGAATTTGGTATTGTAGCTGCTACAGTTGAGAGCTTTGCAGCCTCAAAATATACCTTACTTATCATACTTAGGCATCCTTCTAAGTTTTCTGACTAATAAGGAACATGAGGACAGCCAGATTCTGCTCAATGACCGTAGCAGGTTCCACCTTCACCAAAAACAATGCCCGTGTACTTTGCGTCTGGCAAGAATTAATTTAATAACCAAACATCAAGCTCATGGAAGCTGGTAGTGTACGGCTTGTGACAGAAAGTTTGATCCAAATTCTACTGAAGTCAACGGACCATGATATCAAATTATTTATTTAGCGCTAGCAATGGGCCTGGCAGTCTGGCACTGAATAATCATAGTTAGAGATAGGTCCTTGCTCCAAGGGCTTTCAATCCAGAATGGTCAAGGAAAGGGAGACAAGAGAGAGGAGCACATAGGGAAGGACAGTGATATTCAGGAAGCTGAGAAATTTCATGTGCACATGCTTAACTTGATTACAAGAGAGGAGGGGGTCCTGAAGAATGAGATAATACACAGAGGGTATTTTCAGACGTTACGATCCCACACTCAACCACGGTGAATACCCACATGGTGAACAAGGGACTATAACGTCTGTTGGCCCAACAGGTTATTTCCGCCAAATGTCCACCCCCGTGAATCACGGGCGGGAATCTCATTGACCACGCAAACGGCCCTCCTGCCCAGACCATGGTCGATTGCGTGGTCAATGAGATTCCCGCCCGTGATCAATGGGATCGTCACGTCTGTCCCCTGACCACGGCCCGGAATCAGTGGCTGTGCTCGCCGCTGATTCCGGGCCGTGGTCAATGCCCTGGGGGCGGGTGGGCGCTGCGGCCGCACTGGCCGCAGTGCCCGCCCGTCTCCCAGGGGGAGGGTGGCCTATGGAGCATGGGGGGGTGGGGCTGTGCGGCCGCACGTTGGCCGCGCAGCCCCTCCCCCTCCCCCGATTCCCTGCCAGGATCAGCCAACACGTCTGTTGGCCATGCCGTTTTGATCCCGGCGGGGGATCAATTGGTGATTCCGTGACGGGGCCAATACTGGCCCCATCATGTCTGAAAATACCCAGAGAAGCACAAAGAAGCAATCTATGCGTTGAGAATTGTGAACAGGTAGGCTTTTTAAAAGTGGGATTTTAAGGTCACTCACAAGGAAGAGAGCAGAGCGTACATCAGGGGAGGGCAAAGTTTCCCATTCACAAGTCACATCCATTTACCACAATGGGGCCAAGGAGCCGCATGTGACTCTAGAGCCACAGTTTGCTCACTTCTGGCACGTGTGCTCAGGGATGGAATTACAAGCATAGGAGGCATCATGGGAGATGGGGTGAAGACAGTTTAGGGAGCAGCTCTCAAAAAAACCACAGAAACCACACCCTAAAATCCATTAAACCACAGAATCAGCCTTGGAAGGAATCTTGTCACTATTGTTCTCATACGATCAGTCCCCAGTTTATACAATATGAAAGCTATTCAGTCTCTCTGAAACACAGTCCTTTGAGCATCCCACAGAATGCCTTGATGCCGCACAACACTTTAACTAGAGGTGTATTAACAACTAGATGTGGGAAGGACAAAGTCAACGGTGATTTACATTTTTAACACTATCAAAGATACTGGCCACAACAGGCAAAAGAAATACTGATGATCTCTCTTATTGGACTAACTTCTTCAGGAAGGTGAAAAGTGTTCTATAAAGGTCCTGGCCTGAAGGTGCTGCTGTACCCTTATTTGTCCACAGCTGTGTGGCATGTTGGTCTAGGAACTTGATTCTTACTTTGTATGCTAGAGACAAAATTCCAGACAAACCCATGCCAAGGTGTGGGACGGGGCTGCTCTGGTATTGGGTGGCCAAGTGGTTATGGCAATGGAATAGAAATCCACTGGGCTTATCCTGCTTCAAGGCAGGGCAGGTGGACTAGATGACCCTTGAAACCCCTTCCAACTCTTCAATATTAAAATTGGATGGATAAAAACACATGCGATGGTGGCCCGCTTTGGCCCAGGACCCACCAGCAATGCGCCGCAAGATGTTAGCCTGGGACTGTTCTGGGGCAGGTAGGCGGCTAGCCCAGGCTGTGTCCTCAGCAAGTCTCCAAGGATGCAGTCTGGGCTAAGGGCCACCCATGCAGGCTATCACGTGTGTTCAGCCCTGCTAAATCCCTGCCTCAAGGCAGAGACCACCATGGCCGAGTGCCGTGGCTGGTTGTCATGGTTGTCCATCATGGCAGGGGCAGAGCACTGGGAGCAGGGCGGGGCCATCTGCCTGCACATTTGTTTAGCTCCCCACCCTACCCCAGGGGGTGTGGGCAGCGTGACGGCTCTCCAGCTCTGGGCATGTTAATTTGATGCCCCTCCCTGACCCGGGCTGTGTCGACTGCGGTTTCATACCTCGGGCCTGGGAATCACTGCACCACCCGCACATCTGTTTTTACCCAAAGACTCTAAGCTTGCATACATTTGCCAACAGAAGTTAGTACAATAAAAGGCATCAATGTAACTTCCTTGTCTCTAGTCTCTCTCATCCTTGGGACCAAGACATCAGCCAAACTCAAACTATACCCTTCCAAAAGCAGATCCAACTCCCATTGGCTTCAGTGATACTAGGCTAGGTCAGAACTCAAGGCTGGCTTCCCCTTTACATGGGGAGGATAGGTTTGCCTGGAGGCTCCAGGTTTTGACCCAAGGTTGCCACATATTGTGAGAAATTCCAGTTTCCCAAGTCAGCCGGGGCACTCCCAGTAATCCAGAAGAAACGGGACTTCTGGAGGATGTCAGGGGTGAGCATGTCAGAAAGTGAGCAGACGAAGAGACTTTTCCCACCTCCTTTCTGACATAGCCCCACCCAATAGAGTGTTGCGATGTCACAGAGCTCTGCAGGGATTACATCAGAAAAGGAGCATAATAGCCCCTTAGCCCTCCCACTATTCACAACATGGCCCTGCCTCTTTGGGAGCGTTGTGACATCACAATACTCCATAAAGAGCAGTGTTACATAAGGAAAGAGAAGGGCCAGGAGTCTGACAGCTCCCTTTCCCTGCCCCCTCTGCGTTTCATCCTAGAGCAACCCTAGGTGGGAGTAAAATCATCGTCCATGAAGAAGGTCCTATACTATTATTACCTACAGACTTAAAACAAAATACAATTAATTACTGTAAGTTTCCCAGAAGCAAAAATTGACTCAGAACTTCTGAGTAGATAAAAAACCTTTTTCCCTTCACAAAAAGTTTTTCTTAAGTGGAGTGAGCTTCCCAGAATTGAAAACAAACACCCACATAGTTCTTTGGGGCCAAGGCTTGGATTGCTCCAGAGGATGATTACAAGGCCACTGCCAAATTGGATTTGAGCTCCCACAGGCATTGCCTGTGCACATGTCCTCTTTAATATCCATCAACCAGAACTCAGATTTCAGCTACTTCTGGATTAAAAGCATAAATAAACTGATACCCACAAAATGTGAGAGCTCGGACCACACAAGCGTTTACAATGATACAAAATGGTTAGGATCCCTTTTAATGAACCATCTTTTGTTGGTGAGCGTTTGCCAGCTTTCCAGCTTCACAGAGTTTTTTTGCCTCCCTCATATTTGAAACCAACACTGCAAACAAACTCTAGGCTGATTTTTGCAATGATTGCCTATAAGACATTCACTAAGTGTTTGGCTGGGTGCAGGAGTTCATGAAATGAAACATGTTTGAAATAAGGGATGGTTCCCCTTTTTTGTGAATTTGCCTATTATCACATTACACTGGCACTCCAGAGTGTAATGTGTTCCAGCCACAATTTTGTGTTCCAGCCACAATTCAAGGTGCTGGTTTTGACCTATAAAGCTCGAACAACTTGGACCCTATATTTCTTAAAGGTGCTGGTTTTGACCTATAAAGCTCGAACAACTTGGACCCTATATATCTAAAAGACTGTCTAAAAAACAGCCACTGGAACATAAGGAAGTTATGTCAGTCACTGAACTAGGTCTGCATGGGAGGGGTGCACAGAAAGGCACTCTCAGTGGCTACTCCACCGCTTTGGAACTCCCTTCCCCTAGAAATCCATCAAATCCTGAGTCTGAGCATTTTCCAGAGGAAATGTAAGACCTATTTATTTAGCCTGGTGTTTAGCAGGCAAGGATAGGGTTCAAGGTGCTGTTTTAATGGGAATTTACTATTTTTGCTCTTTGCATTTTTATGAGTTTTATACATTTTACTATATATATATCAAAGGTTTGCTCACACAGTGGACCTCAGGCTTTCAAAGCCCGTTGACATCAGTAGCCAAGCGCCTTATCAAACTGAGCCCAAAGCTAGTAAGCCTACCAAAAAAGTAAAGCACATTCATGCAAAGAGTATTTAGGGAAGGGCGAACAGAACCAAGTTTGGAAATTCGGTTCGGTAGACCGAACTAGTCGAGTTCGGTCCGCACTCCGAACTTCCGAACAAAGTTTGGAAATTCAAACCTGATTGAACTAAATGGAATATTATCTTTTAGGGATGGGCGAACAGAGCTGAGTTCGGAAATTTGGTTCAGAAATCGAGTTCGGTTCGGAAGTTCAGTGCAGTCGACTGAACTGGTCAAGTTCCATCCGAACTTCCGAACCGCATTCGCCCATCCCTAGTTATTGAACGGGTGGTTGCTCGACAGCTCCAAACGCATCTTGATGCGGTCAGATTCCTGGACCCATTTCAGTCAGGTTTTCATCCTGTGCATGGCACAGAGACTTCGCTTGTGGATTTAGTTGATGACCTGTGCCTGAAGATAGACACGGGGAATTCTACCTTGTTGATCTTATTAGATCCTTCTGTGGCCTTTGATACAGTTGATCATGTGGTGGTGTTGGCATGACTGTGGGACCTGGCGGGGGTGCACGGGACTGCTCTTGAGTGGTTCTGCTCTTTCCTGTCAGGGAGGTCTCAACGGGTGGTAATGGGAGATTGCTCGTCGTTTCCTCGGGACCTTCCCTGTGGTGTCCCACAGGGTTCTTATTCTGTCCCTACTCTTCTTCAACGCGTATCTGAGGCTGCTGGGCGAGGTCATTTGGAGATTTGGGGTGAGGTTCATCAATATGCTGACAACACTCAGCTCTACCTCTCTTTTTCATCTGATCCAGGTCCCGCAGTCTTGGTGCTTACCCGATGCCTGGCTGTTGTCGGGGACTGGATGAGGGTGAGTCAATTGAAGCTGAATCCTGACAAGACTGAAGCTAGCCAGGGGATTGGAACACCTGCCATTGATGGGATCCGGCCCCCTCTGGTCACTCAGGTTCGCAGTCTCAGAGTGCTTTCGGGTCCCTCACCACGCCTGGATTGTCAGGTGGTGGCAGTGGCCAGGAGCACTTTTCACCAACTCCATCTGATGAGGAGGCTGTGACCTTTTCTTTCTGACTCAGATCTGGCCACTGTCATCCATGTTTCATCACTTCGAGGCTAGCGCTCTACGTGGGGCTGCCTTTGGTGACTGTTCGGAAGCTGCAGCTAGAGCAGAATGTGGCGGCTCAGCTCCTCTTGGGGACAAGTTGCCAGGAGCACATTACACCGATGCTCCGAGATCTGCACTGACTGCCTATAGCTTTCCAGGCATAATTCAGGGTGCTGGTTATTAATTATTATTATTATTATTATAAGCATTTATATAGCGCAAGCGATGTACCTGGTGCTTTACAGAGAATAAAATAGACACGGTCCCTGCCCGAGAGCTTACAATCTAAAGACAGGGGGAGGGGAGACAGGGAAGGGGGAACAGAGGGAGAGACAAGGGAAGCGACATTCAGAACTCAGGTACACTTTCTTGGCTTGGTTACAGTAAATTGGGAGTTTACAGACAATAGGTGGGGGATAATCCTGGGTGGGGATGNGTGCTCGAGCAGGGGTTTGGAGGGAGATCAGGGCAGAAGAGGTGGGTTTTGAGGAGGGACTTGAAGGTGTGAAGGGTGGGGGCAAGGCGGACGAGAGCAGGGAGGGAGTTCCAGGCGTGTGAGGCAGCAAGAGAGAAGGGACGAAGGCTGTTGGGGGAGCAGGGGAGGCGTGGGAGGGTGAGGGAGGGGATGGAAGAGGAGCGGAGTGCTCGAACAGGGGTTCGGTGGGAGATCAGGGCAGAGAGGTAGGGGGGAGCAAGGTTGTGAAGGGCTTGATCCTGTCACCTATTTTATTTATTTATTTCTAAAATTTAATACCCTGCACCCATCCTGCCTCAGCTAGCTCAGGGCAGCTAACAAAATTTAACATATAAATGCATAAGACACACATACAAACCAATACATCATATACACTCACTGGAGCTTAAAAACCATTCCCTCCCAACCCAACCCCCCACCCACTATCTGTCTCCCCCCACCAAGAGCCTGGAGGAACAGCTAGGTCTTACACTGTTGACGGAAGGAAGAAAGGTCCAGGGACAGACCTACCAGCTATTTGACCCAGAGACCTCAAGCCTCACTCATTCAGTGTGAGATGCAGGTTGCTAGTGCAACAGCCTAATAGTTTTCCAGGCCTGTGATCTATAACTTCATTAGGGAAACCACTTGTTCTACGTGCCTCAGTTTCTCCATCAGTAAAATGAGAGTCGTGATACTGTCTTGCTTTGCAGGGGCGTAGCTACCATTGGACAAACAGGGACATTTGCCCTGACTGGTTGGGGGCCCAATATCCAAGGTAGCTAAGCTACCCTTCCCCCCTTTCTTTTTCTTTTAAGTTGCTACTTGACCTTTAAGGCCCCTGGACCCTGACTGGCCCTTAGCAAGATAAAAGGCAAGATGGGAGCAACTGCAGGTGTGGAACATCTGCTTCTTTGGGTGATCCTACTTGCTTGCTGTTTGTTGGTCCACTCTGTTTCCTAGCTTTCTTCTTGTCTCTTTTCTTGGACACAGTTCTCTTCACCACCCTATAGTAGTTCTGGTATCTTCTTCCTTGTGTTTGGATCCCTCTCTTCTGTATCTTCCCTTTAGCTTCCTGTTCTTTCCTCTAGTCTCTTGGAATCCTCCTTCTTGTAGTTTTCTACCTGCTCTGGGTTTCTTTTCCCTTGTACGCTCTCTGTTATCACTGACTTCCCAGCAGCAGTAGTCTTGCATTCTATCAAGGTATGTGCTGAGCGAGTCAGCTCCTGGGGTGTGCTTCCCTCCCTCCTTCTTGTCCCCTGTTCCCTTGCGCTCTCCTGTACTCCTCTAGCCTTTCCCCTTAGTTAGTTTCCTTGTTCTGTGGATCTTATTATGGTGTGCTGAGATATCTTAGATTAGATTAAAGTTTCCCGTAGAGTATTTCCCTTCTCTGGTAGCTCACCTGTTTCCCTTTAGTCTTATAGTGTGATCCCTGGTTACCTTGTGCTCCTTGTTAAGATTCTTGATTCCTTTTACTTCCTTGTAGGAATACTTATAGTGAGATTCCAGTTACCTTGTGCGCCTTGTTAAGAACCTTGCTTCCCTTTGTAGAAATACTTATAGTATCTATCTTATGCTTGTTTCCCCTTATAATCGAGACTCATACCCCTTCATAGTATCTTGTTTTGTGCTTTGCTCCTCATTCCTTAGTTCTTTATTTAGGCTCCATCTATTTATTGTCCATATCTTGTCCCCCATTGTTCATCTAGGACCTAGTCTTCTCTTTATATAGCTTTCATCTTATTAAGGCTTCTGATATTGTATGTGAGGTCCATTTCATAGTTCCTTAACTCCTCTGCTACTTATTGTTCTTGTGTCATAGGTCTGAAACTTCTTCTAGCTCTTTATTCTCCTTAGTACCCTGTACCCTCTTCTTCCTTACCTCTACGTCCTCCAGATTATACTTCATAGCTCTGTGTCCCTTAGCTCTTGCTCCTAATTTCCCTTTCAGGCTTGTGGTTCTTGGCTTGTGTTGTCCTGAGCTCCTTGTTTTTTGGGTTCCTTCCTAGATCAAACTCCTTGCTTCCCTAATAGACTCTGTGACACTCTGTTCTCACTTGGTTTCCTGGCTCCAGCTCTCTACCTGTTTCGTTCTTTGATTCCTTGCTCTCTCCCTTTCCTCTGACTTGTTCAGGGTTTGGAAACTGTGCCCAATGTTCTGTTCTAAGCCTGAACATCATTTGTTTTAAGCCCGAGGATGAGCTATTGGTTGTCCCTTAGGGGAACGTGCCAGCTGTAACACCCTGAGGGTTAGTATGAACCCAGTGTTGGTTACCCTAGGTATCTGTCTACCGGAGTTCTCGGTCTCTCCTGGTGTTTCTAAGCACACCGTCTAGTGTCCCCTGCTGGTCACTGTCTACCTTGTACCTCCCAAATGGATGGCATAAAAATAAATAATAATAATAAATAATAATGTTCCTGAACAAAGATGAATCTGCCATTTAAAAAAACGTAACAGAGCTGCCTCCTTCCAGGTCATTCGGCATAACTGATCTATACATTAAAAGGGACATGAATAGTGTTGCCTAGTGGCTATGTATTAGACTTGGACCTGACCGATCAAGGTTCATATCCTGTCTTTAGCCATGAACTTGCTGGGTGTCCTTTGGCAAGTGTCTCTCTCAGCCTCAGTTTTGCCATCGGTAAAGTGATTAATAATGGCCTACCTTACAGAGTAGTTGTGAGGGGCAATTAGATAAGGATTGTTAAGCACTTTGAACACTGCAAATAGAGTTGGAAACGTTTGGAAGTTGATCTGAACTCTGTAGAGAAGAGAATTTGAAGAGGGTACATTTTTCAGTATAGTGCCAATTAATCTCTTCTGAATTCAGCTGATTCGTGACATCCAAATTTAGCCAGCATCTGTATATTTCTGTATTAATAAAAACCTGTGGAATTCGGATGAATGGAAAACACAGAGCAGGTTTGAACTAGTCCTAGGTCTGCTGGTCCTGCTGCTTTGCCTAGGGTACCATGCTGCACAGTGTCTTTGCTTATGTCAAGGTTAAATAGTTTTGACCCAGAAAACTCTTTCCTTCATTTCAAGACTCTGCCATTTTCCCCCCTTGTGTTCTCATTCTGGGGAAACCCCACATTCCAGATGGAAACTTTTGAGCATGTGAAGAATCTCATAGTTGCTTTATATCCAATTCTTCATTCTTCTGCTCCTAGTTTAGTCATTCACATGAGGGCAAAGTGGCTATAAAATGTTATCACTTTAATTTGGGGTGGTTTACACTCACTTGGTACCACCAGGTGGAAATGATTCTTCACACTGCAGGACAAGAATGAGTTGGGCTCTTTAGATGTAAAAAGCCTTGTGGTGATTTTCAATCACTGGAAGGGCACAACACAGAATTCTTTCACTCTTTGGTTACACAGACTCTTTTCACTAAACTCATAGAATAGGCACTAAATCTCTTCCATTAATCTTTTTAACCTCGTGGCAAATTCAGAGATAGGAAAAGTGAGGACCTGCCAGTCTTGAAACCAAACCTCTTATGGCTTCAGGAAGACACTCTGCCACTAGGAGTCCTCAAAGACCTACCTTGGGTGTTTTTAGATAAAGGTCTCCCCACCCATTACCCACTAATCACCCATCCACATTCATGTTGCAGGGTGGCATAGGGTGCCAATGCAGCCCTGGAAAACACATGATGGGTGTGGAGGCGCTTGTCTAAAAACACCTTCTCCCTTGTCTTTTCCAGGCCACTGGCTTTTAGCCCTGCTGTAGGTGAAACGGGAAACAGGAAGTTAGCCAAACAATGGTGAAGCTAGTTGGACCTGTGTTGCAGGCCCTTACCTCCTGATTGTCTGGGACGTCCTAGCTCCTGCACACACTGATTTGGCTTGGTTCTTTGGCTTCAGAATCCCTGGCATGACCCAGCATATTTCTGACCATACCTTTTGGCTTGCTTTTGGGTGCTGTTGAATTATGATCACCTGACCCTACTACAGCCTGATCCAGGTACCTAATGGGGTGGTTATCTGGAAACTGCAGAATTACCTTCTGCTCTTACTCTCAACTCACTGATATGTCTGGGCTTTCTCTGAATGGGGATTGGTCTCAAAGGATCCAATCTTGGATCAGCTTCTGATGATATAATAATCTGTGCTAATGTCTACATTTTAAAGTGTCCACTAATTTTGGGTGTTCAGGTCTGGGCCTGATGCCCGAAAGTGAAGTAAATGGGTGCTGCAGGTTCTCATCACCTCTAAAACCAAGCTTTGTGCCCTGGAAACCACAAAGTGGAGGCACCCAAAGTTGTTGGCCTTTGGGAGGAATTTGAGCTGAGGTAAACAAACGTGCATTGTATAAGTGCCTTTAAAATCTTTTGAACTAAAAGGTCTCTATACAAGAAGTGCCAGATGGGAAGGTCTGCAACATGAATCATTGACTTTCACTTGGAAAAACAACTTGAGGTTCCCCAGACTCCCTGAGAATGACTCAGTGACTGTTTTAGCAGGTTTCATGGCGTTTCCCTCTTGCTTAGGCTATTCTGTTGGCACTCGGGGAAATCTGCCAGCTTGCCCTGTGACTTGCACAGAGCTGGAGAGGGAGGGAGGGAGAGAGAGAGAGGTTTCCTGCGGAACGGCTCGGTGTGGTGCAAAAGCTTGCATACTCTCATCAACAGAAGCTGGTCAATAGAAGATCTCATTTGAGCTACGTTGTCTCCATCTCTTACACACAGCTCACGCAACTGATGGGGAACAGAGCAATGAACTTTTGGAAATATTCTGAGGTTTGGCTCAAGACGGTGCAGTGGGGAATAGAATGTGTCTACAGCCCCTCACAGATTATGGGGCTTATACCTTCATGCCTCTGGACCCAGTTCTTGAACCTACCTCCTGCCCCTATGTTTTAGCACAAATTTGCACAAAACCATGCAGGTGAACTTATGCTAATTAGCACTGTCCAGCTTTCTTTCTTGGGAGGTGTTCGCAACCCTACTCTGGAGCCGGGGGTGGGGGATTATTTCCTGACTTGCCTTGTTTACAGTGTAAGTCAGATGCCTGGCAAGTCAAAAGGAGGCATGGTTGTGCATGTGAGACAGATTCATGTGGCAGAGCACTGCTTCCTGAGTGGTACACAAACAAAACACTCAAACACCTAATGTTCTACCCCAGCCAAACACAGCATGTGATCATGAATAAGAGAGACTGTGTTCATGCAAAGTGTGAAAACTGCATGTTATGAACAGTAGGGGTGGGAATTCAGATTGGGATTAATCCATAAATGCTTGTAATGGGCAGTTACAGATTAAACTGTACTGAACCGAAACAGTGGGCAACACGGCTGCTGCAGTTCAGTTTAAAATCTATAAATAAAAAACTTTATGTGCAAAATGGCTGCTGGACCGTTCCGCACATGTGCACCTTTTTGCAAAATGGCAGTGGCAGCGTTGCCACCATCTTGGAAATGGTCAACCAGTCTGTACATGTGCAGAGGCAGTTTTAAGCATGCACAGACCAGCTGCCCAAAAGCTTGGAGCCATTTTGCACATGCACAATGGTGTCTTTATTTTATTGATTTAAATACAGATCAGTAATACTAATCTGTATTTTAATCTGGAAATTGCAGAACTGAAACCATAAACAGAACCAAATTTGCAATTTCCTCCAGCAGACCCCACCCCACCCCTAAAAACAGCAACAATTCTCATGTCTCTGACTGTCAATCTAAAGAGCTCTTTCATATACATACTTCTCTAGGCTAAAAAAAACTGTTCAGGTTTGTATTTTGTCTTATCCATCCTGGGATTAATAAGAGGTAGCACAAGCACTGTCATATATATATATATGGCAGTGGATCCTAGTGGCAAGAGCAGATTGCTGGGAATCTAGATTCCCAGTCCTTTTAATCTGTGCTGGATCCAGGGAAGTTGGCAGGGGGGAGATGTGAAATAATTGAGCCCTCTCCTAACATAGGAATGTATGAAAGACACACACTGACCCTTTTATTAGAAAAGGAAAGTGTAACTAACTGTAATTTATTTTTGATGTTTAATTAAACATAACATTCCCTTCAGGAATCTCTGGGCCCCCTGCATTGCAAGTCTGCACACTATGGATACGTTGCTATTTCTAGTTTGCACATGGGGCCCATGGGTTGCAGGAGGGAGAGGAAGAGCTCCTGAGAATTGCTGCGAGTCCTCCATAGGCCAGGGCTCCCTATGACCGAGACTCTCTGGCCCCTGCATTTTACGCTAGGACTTCTCACACTCAGGTTGTCATTTCAAATTTATTCATGGACTTCATGTATTGGGGATGGGGAGCATGTGCTCCCCCCCCCCCAATAAAACCCAAACATATGAGGCCCCATGCAGTCACACAATCTGCAGTATTCTGGATCAACTCCTGCTTTTAATAGCGCATTGCTTATACCTGCACTTAAAATGTAGGATAATTGCTATTTATCACCTTTTATAGCACTTTTCAATATGGAAAATGCTCCAATCCTTATCTGGCTCATCCTCACAGCAACCCTATTAGGCAAGTCATTTTTACCTCCAATTTACATATGGGAAAACTGAGGCTGAGAGGTAGTGACTTGCTCAAGGTCACCCAGTTAGTTTATGAGTAAAACAGGATTTAAGAACAAAAGAAGTGCCATACTGGGTCAGACCAGTGGTCCATCTAGCCCAGCATCCTGCCTCCGACAGTGGCCAGTCACGGGGGCCTGGGAGAAGGCTCCCGACAGTAAAGGGTTTTGTTCCCCAATCCTATCTGGCTAATAGAACTATCTTCCAGAAACTTGTCCAAACCTCTTTTAAACTCAGCTATACTGCTGACCTTGACCAACTCCCCTGGCAGTAAATTCCACAACCTAATTGTACGCTGAGTGAAAAATACTTTTCTGTCTGTTTTTTTACTCTGCCACCTGTGAGTTTCATGGAGTGTCCCCTAGTTTTAGTACTAGTTGACTGGTATTTTCCCCACCTTAAGGACCCCTCCTGACAATTCCTGTCCAGCCCACAGAGCTTCTACTAATTTTCAAAATTGGCCTATGGGAAGGAAAAGGCTCTTCATCCATGTGTTAAACTATGCCCCTTTAAGGGGATATACATGCTACTGTTGTGAATGTTTGCGTTTTAAAACTATTGTGTAGCTAGCTACCACCAAATTTAGCCAAGTGCAGCGCTTATGGTCTGGGACTCCAGGTGACTGCTTTGGTGGTTCCCCTCTAAAACCAGCTCTGCACATACCTATGAACAACCATTTAGGCATGTTTGTAGTTGTTCATTTCTCTCAACACTGTTATTTTAAGCTACAGTCAAGCTGACCGGTTTTTCACTTTTTAAAAAATTAAAAAAAGTCACATGCTAATCATTATGAAAGAGGGTATACTCCTCCACGCAACCAGATCCCTGAGTCAGCAGAGGTTGATCACTCCCAAGGCAGTATGTCTGTGCACACGCATTGGGAAGTTACAGGTGTGATCACAAACACTGTGCTTTTTTGGTGCTGCTGAATCTGCTACTGCCCAGGGTCACTGCCTCCCTCTATCACCTAGCTGTCCTGCTTTTGATTTTTATTTATGTATTAGCTGGTGAAGATTGTTTGTTGCAGTGAGTGGCAGAAGCAATTAATCTTTGAGTCCTCTCTTTGGCCCCAGTGGAGATTGGTGGTGAGTGGAATTCTGTGAGTTTTTTTGTACAGTGTACTGTTGATAACCATTCCCTGTTTACAAGTTCCACACCACTCATGATTTTATACACCTCTATCATATCTCCTCTCAGCCGTCTCTTTTCCAAGCTGAAGAGCCCCAACCTATCAAGCCTCTCCTCGTACAGGAGCTGTTCCATACCCTGGATCATTCTTGTTGCCCTTCTCAGTACCTTTTCTAGTTCCGCTATGTCTTTTTTGAGATGGGGCGACCAGAACTGCACACAATATTCAAGTTGCGGTCGCACCATTGATTTGTATAGAGGCTGTATGAACTCTCATGTGCCAGTTCCAAGTTCCTATCTGTTTGTGAAGACCATGGTATCCAAGTCATTCATTTCTAAGGCTGTGAATGGGGTCAAGTATTTGTAGCTGTATTTATGGTTTAATATTTGCATTTATTTGTATTTTTGCCTATGTTTCACTGCATTTTCCTCATCATTGCCCATATGAAAAATGCAGTGAACACGGGTCTCTGCATATGGGTTATTTTGACACAGAAGTGCAGTGAAGCTCTGCCAGTTTTACAGGCCTATTAAGGAAGGAAAATGCAGTCAAAATTGCTACCAATTTTAAAAAGGGGAGCACTGGTTTGGGGGAGGGTTGAGAATATGGCTAGCTTGGTAGGGAGGGTGGAAGGTATGGGTCTGGCTCAGAGAGATCACTGCTTTGAGGGAGAGTGAGGAATGCAGCTGGCTTGGGAGAGAGAAGAACAGAAGTGGAACATGGGCCTGGCTTGAGTGGGGGATTGCTGACTTGGGGATGTGGGAATGGAACTAAGGGTACTTTCAGACGATACGGGGCCCTTTGGCCCCGTACCGGCACCACCGGCTTCGTTCCCCGCCGGGGTCACCCCTGCACGGCCCAACAGACGTGCCGGGGGGATCCCGGCGGGGAAAGTGGGAGGGGCCGGGGCCGCACGGCGCAACGTGCGGCCGCACGGCCCCGCCCCCTCCACGCACCCCGCCGCCCGCCCTCCGAGGAGACGGGCGGGCGGCGGGGCCAATGCGGCCGCCGCGTCTGGCCGATCGTGCCACGGCCCGGGATCCCGCCGGGGATCCCGGGCCGTGGCACGCGGCCAGACGTTACTTTTTGTTGGCCACGGCCCGGGGTCCGTTTGACCACGCTTCCCGGGACCTTCCCCCGGCTAGCCCGGGAAGCGTGGTTCAAATTGACCCCATGTGCCGATTGAGCGTGGCCAACATCTGGCGGCCGCCAAACAGACGTACGGGACACGGTGACCCCAGGTGAGTATTCACCGTGGTTCACCGTGTCAACGTCACGTCTGAAATCACCCTAAGTTCAGGGGAGGTTGCTGTCTTGGGGAGTGGGAATGAGACATGGAGCTGGCTGAGGATGTCACTGGCTTGGGGAGAATGAAAGAGGCATGGTTCTGGCTTGTGGGGGGTGGTTTCTGGTTCAGAGGGGAGTCACTGGCTTGTGGAAAGTGGGATCCCTAGGTGGTAACAGGGCATGGGGCTAGCTCAGGGGGGCCCGCTGGCTTGGGGAGGTGAGGAATGACACTGCCAAGGACCCACCATTTTTCCCTGGCTGGGCTCTGCTGGGCCTGGCTGCAGCGCTGGAGACTGCAGTTCTGAGACAGTGGCAGCCTATGTGCATGGGGAGGGCTCACTACACGCTCCCAGCAACCTACAAGCTGGTTATGAGCTTCAGCGTTGAGGGTCCAGTTCAAGATCTTGGATATTACTTTTCGGGAAATGTTGGGTTCATTTGAAACCTGAATACACAGGCCTAGTATTCGTATTTCAAATATGGAACCCCAAAAGTTCATCTTTACACTTATTTGTATTTTGCTGAAACCTGAATGCACAGCCCTATTAATTTCTGAAACTCCCATTTTACAGGGACATAATAGAAATCTTACCCAAGCTTCCTTTTATGTGGCCACCTGGCTGGGTTTTTTTTTTTTTTAAAGTTCAGCCTCAATATCAGGCAATGGGTTACTTATATAGGCAACTTGTACAAAATAATATATGCAAATTTATGCAAATCAGTATTGTCCAGTTTTCTTCCTTGGCACAGGTGGCAACCCTAGACCCAACAGTGAAGCCTACATGTTTGAACTTTCCAGCTAGCCACCCATCTGCATTCACACAAGTGATATGTATGCCCTGGCTGGACTGTGGCTGCAGCTCCTTGCAGTGGGGCTCCTGGCTGCTCAGGAATGACTTGCAGCAGCTCCCAGTTGGGCCCCTGGAGTGACGGATCCTCTTCCCTTGCCTTTAGGGAGGCCCATAATTGGGATGTGAGTCCAGGCCCACCACAGCCTTGCTGGGCCATCCTGCCTGCTACTGCCACTCCTCCTGTTTCTACACGTGCACGTGCACACACGCACACGAACACCAAATAACTGCCTGACTGGAGCAGCAACAAGTGGCAGCAGTACCTGCCAGAAGAGGCTTGGCAGATGGGGTGGGGATCGTCGCTTCTTTTGCTGCCCACACCATGAATGCGCCTTCAATGGGGCACATAGCATATATTACCCAACATAATGCTAGCTTATGGTTTTGGCTTTAAACACACATCTAGTTGTTGCATCTGTTTGTGCAAATTCCCATGCTTAACAATTTGGGATCTGAAAATCATGGTTGCAGACAACACACATTTGGGACTATGTGTGGAACTGCTGTTACATTTAGAGATGTCACCGCCCTGCTACTGTTTTTTGGTCATCTAGGGACCATGGAGATACGGATTTTTAAGGGCCAGTCCAGTCCCTGTGCATCTCCATACTGGTTATGGTGCGCAAAAGCAGCAGAGCAGGAGAAAGAACAACAAACAAGTGTGGGAAGGGACACTTTGGAACAGCGGCAGAGCAGGAGAAAGTACAACAAACAAGTGTGGGAAGGGAGACTTTGGAATAAAGGTTTGCTCACACCATCCTAGCAGTTTCTGTTCTGGAGCCACCAGGCTGTAGCTGGCTTCACTCCCACACAACCAGGGGTGCTGCACCAAGAGAGATCATCTGGGAAACAGCTGATGAGAGATAATCAGGTAGTTGCCAACATACTCAGGTAGCTGAAAAATCTGTTCATGTAGACATTTTTGACAGATCAGCATGCCCAGAGTATCATCATATGAACACAAGTAGTGACATACTGGGTCAGACCAATGGTTCATCAAGCCCAGCACCTGTCTCTGACAGTGGCCAATCTTGGTTGCTTGGAAGAAGTACCCAACAGGTCACAATGCGACAATCCATTCCTTGTTGTTCACTCCAGCTCCCGACAGTAAAAGGTTATGTTCCCAAAAACCTACCTGGCTAATAGCTGCTAATAGACCTATCCTCCAGAAACTTGTCCAATCCTTTTATAAGAACAAAAGCTGGATTAGTGGCCTTATTAGTTAATGCCCTAGACTCCATTATTAGAGAATTTGAGCACAGAGAACAGGGAGAACAAAAGGAGGCCTAACAGCTTTAAATTCACCTGTACAAAGCCGTCATTAGAAAGGCCACACTTTACTGCACAGTGAACCTGACGCATTGCAGTTATTTCCTGGTACTCAGAACAAGATGCAATGCTGATCTCAGGTGTATGGAAGGTAGGTCAATGTTGGATAGTTGGTGATAATCATTTACTGTATTAAGGTAATTATTTACCTAATCACTAATTACAGCTACTTGCAATATGACCAAGATAAACAGGCACATCAAGTATCCACCATGCATGCCTTCGGCAGAGATTCCTTATTAGTATTATTCTACACAGTAACTACTCCCATTACCACTAATTTGTTATCTGATTTCTGAAATGACCTGTAACAGTCTAGCAGACTGTAGCTACCGGGCAAACATATTTAATTCTTTTACCTCAAAGCAAAGAGCTTATCTGCACTGGGACCAGAACAGAACACTACTATATTTGCATTTGGCTGTTGCTTACATGGCTCTGATAATCACCTGGATGAGCTTCAAGAAAGACCACCTGCCATAATGAATAGATTGTTCCATTCTGTATGGAATGGGTGAAGTATGTTTCTCTTTAAGTCATCCTTAGCTCCGGGCACCACTAACTTCATCTGGACCCTTCTCTTCCTGAGCGCACCCCTTAACCACCCCTACCTTCTTTTTGGCTCCAGGAGACTGTACAAAGACTGTTTCAAAGTGGCCTCTGGGAGGGAAATGGCTCCCCATTCCCAAGAGATCAATCCATTCCCTGTTGCTTGCTTCCAGCACTCAAAGGTCTCATCCCGTGACCTATCCTCCATGACCTTTCTAATCCTTTTTTGCATCTGAATCCAGTACTGTCCAGTTTATCTCCTGGACATACACGTGTGCGGTCAATCCACTGTGAGATCAGAATGCTATACAAGAGTGGAGTTACATAAAAAAACCCAGGCGTGACAGCCCCTTCACCCTGCCCCTGCTAATGCAACCCTGTCCTCTCTGGGTGAAAGCCCAGAGGGAGCATATAACTCAACTTACCATGTGGTAACCTGTCTCTATTATAGAACAGCGGGAACCACTCTACAGTTAAGGCCAGCTTGCATCCTTCATTTTAACGCATGAACATTCTATTGCTTATAAAATCAGCATCGATCATTTATTCTATTTGTCTGAAATCTTTGAAATCGGAGTAAAAATGGTTTTTTCTGGGTGTTTAAGATATTTTTTGTATTTACTTTAAGGTGTACTTTAAGAAAACTTTTGTGAGTTGCAGTGGTGTTAGAAAATTCAAGGGTGCCTTCCAGTGTGTGTTTTTATTTTTCAAAATACATCTGGTAGTTTTAAAGTTATAGGGTTTTGAATTTCCCATGTTAACCAATGGAGTGTAAATAATGTCTCATTGTGACATCTGAAGAGTTCTGAACAACTGAGAAAGCTGCTTTTAATGTTATTAGAAGTTTGGGGGTCTCAGCATAGCGGTGTTAGAAAATTCATTTCTGCATTGTGATTCAGCTTGTCATTTACAGTTTGAAAATCCATGGTGTATTTTTTATTTTATAAGGTTTTGAAGTCCCCCATCTTATCTTATGGATCATCATATTTTGAGTACTGGCTTCTGCCATGACTCAGAATAAATTATTATACAACAACAAAATCAAATACAAAACAATTTCACAGCGAATAACCAAATAGTATACTCTGCCACTGTATGCCAAATAATATACAAGCATAAACAAAAGCAGAAATCCACCATAACTAGGAATGAATAAATATACAATATCAGTAAAATTAAATGCAAAGCCATTTCACAGCGAATAACCATATAGCATACTCTGCTACTGTATGCCAATAGTTTACAAGCATACTCAAAAGCAGAACTCCTAGGGTGAGGGGGAAAAAATCTGGAAAATAGGAGTACCTTGCTCTTCCGAGAGCATAACCCACCAGATCTTGGTTCCTGAACTGAAGTTGGATACCCTTGTATCAAAGAGTATACCTTGCTCTTCTCACAACAATACTGCAAGCCAGGTCCCGTTACCAATATTAAATACTTGGGTAAGTTCAACCACCCCAAAAGCCAAATAATGCACCAAATAATATAAAACATAATTTAAAAAACAGGATTCATAACCTAAAAAGGAGCTCCTGACATAAAAATCGCCTTGCTCTTCCCGGAGTGTAACTGGGCAAATCTTGACTCCTGAATACCCTTGTCAACATTAGGACTCTCAGATGCATTTGACCTCCCCAAGCCCACATCCTGGGTACCAGTCTGGCCACTGACCCCCTTAATTCGGATAAGCTAGCCAGGAAGACTCTCTTTACTTCTGATAGTTTCTGCTTTCAAGGCAAAAAGCACCAAATTTCTTATGGCATTGCTCTCTCTCTGGGAGAAGAGCTAAATAAGCTTTTCACATTTAGTTAAATACGTGGACTTGAGTTGGTCAAGGGGGAGATATGCTTCCCGAATTTGGTGATATCAGGGGTATTCAAATACATAATGTAAAATATCCTCTAGTCAAAAAATTATCTTATGGGTAGGGCACAATCTTGAACACAGGCACTGCATTCAGAGACAGTCAGAAGTCATCAGGGAAGATGGCACCTGTTCCCAGGAGGTTGTGCTGGCAGGTTGTGGGGTGGGCAAGGGGGTGGGCTAGGAGCCAGCCAGGTGGGGCGGCTGTGGCTTTAAACCATGGTGCTCCAGACAGTTTACAGCCGAGCGGTGTTCTTCCCTGCCACAGCGCACCTCCGGCTGAAATGTGCTCTGGCAAGAAAGGGGTGGGGGAGTGAGAGAGAAGGGCTGCTGTGGTGGGGGGAGTGAGAGTGGGGGGTTGCTGTGGGGTGTGTTGGTTGGGGAGTGATGAGAGTGGGGGTGTATGTGGGGGGCTGCTGTGTTGGGGATGGGGGGTGAGAATGAGAACCTACTGTATGGGGGGGAAGGCAGAGTGAGGGGCTGCAGTTCAGGGGAGGGTCAGGGGGAGGCGAGGATGAGTGTCTTGGTCCATCCCAGGACATTCAGTTAGGACTGCAGGACACTGGCAGAGGTATGTGGGGTGCATGCCTGCAGCTGGAACAGCAGGGGCTGCAGGTCAGGACTGCAGGGTACTTGCAGAGCTGTGTGGGGTGGGTGCCCAGAGTTGGAACACCAGGAGCTGCTGGTCAGGATTGTCACATTTCAGTACACAGTCAGGGATTCCAGTACATATGGTCACTCCACCCCAGGCACACCCACATAGTGAGGATTCCAGTATATATGGACGCCCCCACACCAGAGGGACCCACATTTCAGTACATGGTGAGGCTTTTGAAATTCTGAAATTTCAATACGCGAGACTGTACAACGATCTTATCAATTATGCGAGACTGTACAACATCTTTATTGCTTGTCTGGCATGGAAGTTAAGGTGGGAGCCTTAACTTACAATTTCCATGCTTTTTGGAGAATGATTGAATTTGTAAGGCCTTTAACTTCTCTCGGTTGTTTTTTTTTAGTATAATATATATACACAAGATGATCAGACCCTCCTCCTGTCACTACGAGGATGCCAGCCATTTCCTAGCTGGGACTTTTCAGAGGTACCTTCGTTTATGTTATGTTGCTCCATCATAAATGGGGTTTGGACTTCCCCTGCTCTCTCACCACGGCTGACTCGAAACAGCCATTCTGATATTGCAGAAACGTTCCATGGAATCAGAAAGGCTGTTGGTATTCCAATCAGTATTCCAACTGGAATCAAGTTCCAATTGGAATACTGATCGGCGATTTACACGCAAAAAGGCCACTACCGTGCAACAAAAAAGCGGGCCCTTCGTGGAGGCACAGAATGGCCAGTGGCCATTTGTGCACATGCCAAAATCTATTTCAATCAGTCCGATCAGAATGGACCAATTAAATTGCCTAGTTCCATCAGAAATGGACACTGGATAGAATTTCAGTTTTATCCTTATCCCACACCCTCCGGTGTAATATAATTACTGCTACTTTAGTTTCCCTTAACTCCTACATTTTTATTTCTTGCTCACATCCTGTGTATATATTTTTGGACACTTGTTAACAATTCACTTTGGGTGGTAACTTAGCACACAGGATCTCAGCTGGAAGTGGCATGTTTAAACAAACCCAATAAAAATAGACACCATTGTGACCAGACTGGTGGCAATATTGTTGCATAGAGAGAGCCTGTGTTTCAAGTTCCAAACCTTAGGAATGGCAGGGGCTGGGAGCATTCATAGACATGGAATATGATCCAAATATTGCTTTCAAACCTCCAATGGGACTACTCCGGAGTAAGTGGTTTGTGCCATAGTGTATGACTATGCACAGCGTGGCACAGATCCTTTCCGAAGGAAATCCTCTGCAGGGCATTAATGGGGTTGTGTGCCAAAACCAGGGACTCCTAATGGAGTGGAGTGAATTGCAGGAAGTCTTGCATGGAGGGCTGAGTGAAGCTGATAGAAAAATATATACCCTCCCTAGCATGTTACCAAAAGGCTGATCCTCTTGGGGAAACTGTTCCTGAATGATGGGACATTTATGTAACACTATCCTTCAACTCTCTCTGCCCTCCTTTTCTGTTAATACTGCAGGCAAGCGGGGGTTTCCTTGTGCTGATGTACAAGAGGTGCAGATGATGGCCCTCTCCATCTAGAGCAGGGCTGGGGAACCTCAGGCCCAGGAGCAAATCTAGTTCCTGGATCTGGCTTAA
The DNA here is from genome assembly GCA_003113815.1 of Sphenodon punctatus. Classification (NCBI taxonomy): domain Eukaryota; kingdom Metazoa; phylum Chordata; class Lepidosauria; order Sphenodontia; family Sphenodontidae; genus Sphenodon; species Sphenodon punctatus. The sequence continues at coordinate 1,302,616 of QEPC01004110.1, forward strand.
GGAGTGAGCCCAGGATAAGGGAGCACAGACAAGGGCATGCACACAAGGAGAGGAGCCAGATCCATGGCACAGATGCATGATCTGGACTCTTCTCTTTTTGAGCACACCTTCATCCCACAACTTCTATTAGATCTTGTACCAATTTTCAAGTGGCCCCTGGAAGGAAAAAGGTTTCCCATCCCTGATCCACAGCAACAGTGAGAGAGCCTGGCTGATTATTGATTTAATTTCAAAGCAAAAACAAAAAAACAAGAAGTGTTTATTCATTCTTTGTGGCCAGAGTCTTCATAAATAGGAGACTCACCTTTTAAAAAATAAAAATCACCTTTTTTATTTAGTAAATGAGATTTTAAAAATAAATGAGAATCACCTTTTAAAAATTAATAAAAATAAATCCGTGTGCCTCTGATCTGGGGTGGGGCGCCTGCACCTTTCCCATGGGAACCTCCAGTTTCTGCTGTAGCTGCAATCAGCCAAACAGCACTTGTCTAGGAACTAACGCTCAGGACTGTAATTATAAGCAGTGAGAGTACAGGCAGAAATTCAGTCCTAGATCTCTCCACTGACACTCAACTACCGTCCCTTCTGAGGGAAACTTTCAGCAGCAGCTGTAGATGCACAGATAGCTGAGCAGCAGGGATTCAAGCCACTTTCCCACTAGCAGCCTTTTCACGTAAGCTCCCTTCCCACGAGCAGCCTTTGGTACCACAGGACCATGCGCTATTCAAATGCAGGCAGCACTGCCATCCATGATCAGACCAATGGTCTAATCTAGATTTCTCTCAATCAGGACACTTAAAACAAAGGTAGAGGGGCATCTTCAGAGCATGAACAGTTTCATTCTGGGTCATCTCCAACACCAAGCAAACCATAAGCCTTTAACAAAGAAACAGACCAAACAAACCAGACATTTTCTTCTCTGCAGCAGGATTCTTGTAGCTTTAGTAGCACTGCTACCTATATGGCCAGCACAGCAGTTAAGAGACTTGCATGCCAGCATGTAGGTTAGGGTCACAGTTCCAAACTCTGCTCTGAAGTTGTTGTGAAGGCCAATAGCATTACTGGGTCCTGTAAAATAAGGGGTCGACTCTGGCAGTAAAGAAAGCCACAGTACACGCTCTGGGCTCACAATTCTTGAACTAGGACCCTGCAAAGCAAACCTCAGACTTGAGCCACATCAGGCTCCCCCATGGGCAAGAGTCCTTGCCCCCATGGAGTCTGGTAATGTTACACAGTCCGTGGGGGCATGGCCACTTAGGGCAAAGGGCAGGTATATGTCTTAATCCCGACCTCTTCCTGACATGCCCCCATGGATTGCATAAATGTCACGGTACTGGGGGGGCGGGGGGGGACTAATTTAGAGAAGGGGCAGAGTTAAGGCATTTTCCTGCCCCATTTCCAGAGGCAGTGCCAACCTTATGGAGTACTTTTATGTCACACTCTTTAGGGGTGAAACCACCCCATTATGTTAATCCTGAGCGTAGAAGAGCCCGGTTTCACTAGGAACGGATTCAGGTTGTTCCCAAAGCAGTCAGGCTCGGAGAGAACTCAGGTCAACCTTCGGGCTCTAGAGTCAGGCAGGGCTCTAAACAGCCTTTACTTCAACATCTGATGAGGACAGTGGCAACAATGGTATGTCAAAGGAAAATCCATTCCGTAGTCTCCTGTGCCTGGCTACCAAAGAGAGTCAACTCTTTCTTCACACACACACACCCTGAAATGCATCAGGTGGCCTTTATATACTTTAAGGTACTGTGGGCAACGGGAGGGGGTAAGTCCTTGGTTAACTCTTTCCCTGCCAGTGTACACACACACACACACACACACAATTCCTGTACTTTTCCCCCCTGAGGCAGCTGGTACCAGCCTCTGTCAGAGACAGAATACAGGGTTAAATGGGCCATTGGTTTGACCTAGCATGGCAGTTCTTATGATTATTATAGCAACAGAATCAGTACCAAGACTATTGTTTTCTTGGAGGTGGGCAATTGAGTCATACTGATTTTCCATACATTGAGAAATCAGCAGGCTAATTTTTACAGTAAAGATAGCATCTTTTGGACACCATTGAGAGTGTCCCCTGAAAAACAGAGCTTGCAGAAGTGCATACAGTTCTCAAGGGGACAGGGAGATTCAATGGCTGAGGTCCAGGAAATGTCAGATCAATTGCCTGGGGCCCCAGGCCATATTGAGCTGCACTAGGCTAGCTAGGTCTGGTCCTCAGCTAGTGTCAGAGGTCCAGCTAGTGTCAGAGGTCCAGGAAGTTATGCGATAAAACAGTGAAGCGCAAAAAGGAATTTCTTTGCACAGAGTGGTTAAACTAGAATAACGTATCATGGGCAGGTCTCAGAGCAATTAAGTTACTTCACAAGGGAGTTGGACTTCCCTTCCCTACTCTCCACCCCACAATGTTATGGTATAGAGTGGCTGATGCACACATCTCACAGCAGTCCTTACTTAGGAGAGAGTTCCTCTTTGGGTGCTGAATCCCACTTTCAGGGGTCAAAGTCCTTCTTCCAGGAGAGAGAGAGGGACAAAAAAAACCTGTATTCAGACCTCGGGCACCTCTTTCCTGGTTGGCTGCCAAGAAAAGCACTTGAAAGAATAATGAGAAGATGATGGAACGATGAGAAACTAAGTGGAATGACAGTGCCCCAATACTTATCTAGTTCACTGAGGGGCAGAGTTTCGTGGCTGAGGGGGCAGAGATTGCCCCTCTTTGGCTGCTCAAAGTGTTGGGAGGTATGCTGATGGAGAGGATGGGGCTGGGATCTCAATAGTTCTCTAGACTAAGCATCTTCTCCAGAGACAGAACTAGAAGATTTGTATTCCCTCTGCTCGACTGCAGTATCATTATTACAAAGCCCTCGGACTTGTAGCTAACAAAGGCTGGCTTTAATATATTAACATGAGCCAGTTTATAGCAGTGAGAGCTAAAGCCCTGGATGGAGATGTATTAGTAGAGCTGCAGGGTCAGCTAGGAATGCAAAAGCAAGGTATGCCTCAGGCCAGGACTGGTGTATTTTCAGCATTCCAGAACCTTGTAAAGGGAGGTTCCAATAGTTTGGGGTTGAGATTCCTTGGCAGAGGTAAGGGCTGTGTCTTATGGAGCATGTTCGGTATGTGCAGGCTTGATCTGCTAAACTCCAGGTGTGGGGAGCATCTGGCCTATGGCTTTGGTGGGGGGGGGGGGCTTTCCCGTTCCTGGATCTGACCTGTAGATCCTGTCCCTATCCTCAAGCACTTAAAGAGTGAGCTCAGGGAAAGGAAGAGGAGATACAGGATGGATCCATGGCACAGCTCCATGACTGGTATCTTCCCCACCTTAAGGACCCCTCCTGACAATTCCTGTCCAGCCCACAGAGCTTCTACTAATTTTCAAAATTGGCCTATGGGAAGGAAAAGGCTCTTCATCCCTGTGTTAAACTATGCCCCTTTAAGGGGACATACATGCTAATGTTGTGAATTTTTGCATTTTAAAACTATTGTGTAGCTACCACCAAATTTAGCCAAGTGCAGCGCTTATGGTCTGGGACTCCAGGTGACTGCTTTGGTGGCTCCCCTCTAAAACCAGCTCTGCACATACCTATGAACAACCACTTAGGCATGTTTGTCATTCTTCATTTCTCTCAACACTGTTATTTTAAGCTACAGCCAAGCTGACAGGTTTTTCACTTTTTTTTTTAAATTAAACACAAAAAGTCACATGCTAATCATTATGAAAGAGGGTATACTCCTCCACGCAACCAGATCCCTGAGTCAGCAGAACTCGCGTTGATCACTCCCAAGGCAGTATGTCTGTGCACACACATTGGGAAGTTACAGGTGTGATCACAAACATTGTGCTTTTTTGGTGCTGCTGAATCTGCTACTGCCCAGTGTCACTGCCTCCCTCTATCACCTAGCTGTCCTGCTTTTGATTTTTATTTATGTATTAGCTGGTGAAGATTGTTTATGTTGCAGTGAGTGGCAGAAGCAATTAATCTTTGAGTCCTCTCTTTGGCCCCAGCGGAGACTGGTGGTGAGAGTGGAATTCTGTGAGGTTTTTTGTGCAGTGTACTGTTGATCTGCAGGGCAAAAGGCAATTCAATCGCATTCCTTACATGCCAGCCTGCTTCAAGTCCAAGTTCAGTGCATGGGAGACATCAGAGTCCAAGATAGTTCTTGATTAAACATGGGGCCCACCTACAGATTAGGAGTCTGAGGATTGGGACTGATTTTCACCTACGTAATTGGTATAATACTTCCACTGAGTTCTAATGCTTTATACCTTTGTGGGAGAAGGGAGAATCCAGTTCACTGAGGTTTTTATGAGCACTAAAAATCAAAGTTTTGGTTCAGCCCATGGTAAAAATAGGGTTCACCCCTGAAAGTTGGATTTAGATCTGGATACAGAGTTAGAGTACAACCTCTCCCCCTGGTTTTAGGTGCAATTATAATCCTGCAACTCAAATTTAAATTCTTGACCTTTGGGAACTTTAACTTTGGCTGGATTTCTACTTCAGTTCATGTTTTCTCACTTTGACTTGGTTTGTTTAACTTAATCTAAAACAGTTACTTGAGCTTCAGTTTGAATTTTTTACCAAACTCGTTTATTTTGTTTTTCATACCAAATAACAAAAACAATATTAACTTCATGCAAAAAAATTAAAATACAAATTAATTAGTGCTTTTGAATCTGCAAAATTCAAAAGTTACCATGACCCTTTGTACCACCTCCAGTAACTAATGTTACTAAAGTCTAAGTGACTCACATGCTCAACTAAGCAGTAGCTTAAGATCTTTGCTAAACTGAGGCCTAGTCCCTCATCCAACCAGTGGATAAAGTTTTGGACATGGACCTGGGCAACCAGGATTCAAATCGCATCATAACCAAGAATGCACTGGGTGGCTTTGGGCAGGTCACTATTTCCCCATCAGTTTCCCATCTGTAAAGTAGGAATAATCATGACTACCTCACAGGGTGGTTCTAAACTGGATAAGGATTGTTTGTAAAGCACTTTGAAAACTGAAATGGCTATAGAAATGATTACTAATTCAAACCCACTAAAATCCATGGCTATGACCTCTCATCAGCACAAATTTGGAGTAATTTGTAAGGTCTCACCTCTCTCCAGCCCAGATCTGGAGTCCCAGGTAGAAACTCTGACCTCACAGCCACCACAGAGCAATTTACTGGTACACATCATTAGGTAAAATAACCCCCCTAGTACCCTGGTGGTGACCAAGGACTCCTAATTGGCCAGCCACTCTGCAGCGGGTGTCCTGGGTCATGTGAAGAAGGCAACAGGAAGTTGTTGGAGCAATGGCTTTGTTACCTGCCTTCTTAGCCCTGCCTTGAAGATTCCAGACTGCCTGGCTCCTTGTATAGTGGCTCTGCTTTCACCGATACATAAATCCTGAAACCATCTCCATGAAAAATATCTGTTCAAGATTAATATAAAATGGGAATTCTCAAGGTCTCATCCTATTCTCTTAACTGGAACATGAAAATAGATAATTGATATTATGGGGATAGATCCAATCAGAATCAGACTGGAGCAGTGCAAGGACTTGCCAGTCTCAAACTCAGGTTTGTGGGGCCACAGGCATATTCTCTGACCAGTCTGCTACCAGGGAATTGCTCTCAAATCCCTAGTACCAACCCAGTCTCTTTTGCCCTCTGGATTCTGCTTGGTTGAGACAGCTTTGTCTTGCCATTAGCTGCTAAAGGCAGACGATGCAGGTGTGGCAATGTGTTGAGTTAGGGACATGACATGACTGAGAAAGCAAGGTTAGTCCATGGGCTCTTTAAAAAGCAACATTTCTGTATTTGCAAAATATATGTACTATGAATTATAGCTGTGTGCAGCAGGGTGAGCTGGAGTGGCTTGGCTATGCCTACTCCAGGAATTCTCTAGCCCCGATTGCCTAACCGCCTGAGGCTCCCAAGGGCTTGAGCAATCCAGGTGGGGCACTATGTGGTGGGTGACCGGGAGCCCTGTGCATGTAGGGCTGGGAGCTGCCTAACTGAGAAGTTTTCCAGGGGAAGCTGGAAGGAGCTAGCCCAGGCTAGGGTAATATGTCTGGGAGGAGAGAGATTCCCTGGAACAAGGGATGCAGTATGAGGCTGTATTTGTTTTCTATGTATATGTGCATATTTGAATCCAGTCCATTGCCAGGCAGAAGCCCTTGGTGGAGCCCAGCAACAGAGAAGGGAACAACAGAGCAGTAACAATAAAGAAGCTGTTGCTTAAGGAACAGCGCATCTGGTGCTTGCTTTAGGGAAAACTGAGGTGCAGATCTCCTGGCAGGGAAAAAGCTGGAATGAACTTTCACACCATGTTTGGCATCAGTTTGATCTGTATCAAAATGGCATACACAGTAGTGTAAAATAGTATTGATAATAGATACAAAGAGTTATGAAGAGGACAGGAAGATGTTCCAACATGTGAGTGATTTCCATTAAGAGAATATACATTCCTGGGAAGACACCTGTCTGGGAACAATACAGGACAATGAGTGTTTAAATACCCTGTTAAGCCTGACTGGAGACCTTGCTAAAAGAAAAACAGGTTCTGACCACCTCGCAGAGGGAACAAATGGAATTTTCCACAACAGGGCAACGAAGACAGAGAACTTTTTTATTAAAAAAGAAAAAAAAGACACGATCTTTTTAGAGACTGATTTGGGATGGGAAGATGTTCACCTTGGTTTGGGTCAGGGCTGCTCCGCACAGCGTGCTTCCCCAGGAAATCTGCAGCACACCTTGTGGGACAACCCAACCCAAGCCAGGGCAACAGGCTCCCATGGGTCCACCTCCTGTGTGAAAGGCCCCTGGCAGCCCCACCCACATACAGGTCCGCTAGCACCGAGAACTAGATCACAGTGCCAGCAAGGATTGGGTCCCCAGAGGAAGCCACCGTCTCCACCACCCGTCATCTATTGGAGCAGCGACAAGGGCTGTGCAGCCTGCCGTTAGCTATTGGAGGGGACGCCAGAGAGGGGGAGGAGGAAAAGCAGCAGCAGACCCAGTGTCCCCTGGCTGCATCACCCTGCTGGTCTATATCAAGCTTGTACCCAGCTTGAAATAGACCAGCAGAGGAGGGGGGGCTCCTTGCTCCCTGGCAAAGATCATCCCCCATCCCCAATTTGAAGTTGGGAAGCCTTGAAATTGACATGGGGGTTGATCCTTGCTGGGGAGCGCAACACTGGTCAGCATCAAGCTGGGAAGCATTTCCCAGCTTGAAATTGACATGGGGGAAGAGATACACGCAGTGGAGCCCAACAGTGCTCTTCCTGGTAAGAGAGTCCCAGGGTTCTGCACATGTGATGGGGCTTCCCAGGGCTGAACCAGAGCTGGTGAAGGGTGGCAGCTGCTCCCCCGCCCATAGGACCCATGCATGGGTCTGCTCATTTGAAGAGCCGCAGATGCTGCCCATTGCAATACCATGGATCCACTCCGGTTTCCCAGTCTCCCTTCCTGTGCGAAAACATCCCAAGATAGCATTTGGGTTATTGGTTTCATTTTATGCAATTTCTGTACAAGCACTGAACCACTTTAATGACCTTGCCTAAACGTAAACTCTTAGATTGAAAAAAACCTTTTTTTAAATTTTTTTTTTTTAAAGCTGGTACTAGAATTCTGAGATGCTCTCCAGTTGGATTACCAGAGTGGACCTAACCTACGCATATAATCTATGTAATCGGACCCACCTCCAAGACTTCAAGTCACCAAGCTTGGTCACTTGTAGACTGCCTCACTCTGGCGAGAGTGAGGGCTGGTGTACACAAGCAGGGATGATTAATTATGCGGCTAGTCTGGAGGTAAATTAGGGTGTCAGCCAGAATGAACCCTGAAACAGCATTACAGCAGGAAGCTCGTTCAAACAATGTGATAGCTACCTGGATTTTGATGTGGAGTCTCCAACTTCTGCTCAGACCTTTCTTCAGCTTCTTGCTAACTCCCTGCTCAAATCTCCTGGCTCATAGCCTGGAATGGCTCTCTGATCATGGCCATAGACTGTTCCATGGATGAAGCACATCTGACCTGGCACTGTCTTACTGACTGACCCTGGATTATCTCTTGGACTTGGCCATGCTTTGGTATCTGACCCTGACAAAAGGCTGACCCTGGTACCTGACAGGCAGATTTGGATCCTGGAATTTAAATCTAATCCCCCCTTTTCCATCTGTCCTTGAAAATCAAAGAGGATTCAGATTATACTACAGTTTTGGCCCATCTCTAATTCTTAAAAATAAAACTTCTAGTTTTTGCAATAATGGAAACCTGTGAATACAGCGGATCTTCTGTGCTCCAATATGTATTTTGCTATAACACATGGACTTGTACATTAATAGGCCTCAAAGAGATTCCCATTTGGTTTTCTCCAGAAACTGAAAGGTTGTTTCTCCAAAATAAGGTTTAAACAGTGTTTGGTGTCAGGAACCTTGACTGAGACCTTAAAACAGGGGTAATAAAACTTTTCCATCCCAGGGACCACTTTGAAAATTAGTCAGGGCCAGCCCCAGGACTTGCGAGGCCATGTGCTAAGTCTTGGTGCGGGACCTAATTTGGCTAATTTGTCCTCATACCTGGTCTGCCTCCCCCCAGGTGCAGTGCCCAGGCTGGCGCGGGGCCACGTGTGACCACACATGTTGCACATGCTTAGGGCCAGCCCTGAAATTAGTACAGGCTCCAAGGGCTACAAAGGATTTAGGGGCGAGGATGCTTAAGGGATGTGTTTAGGAAGAAGGTCCAAGCCGAAACGAGTATTAAATCTAGTACCCTCAGGCAATACATGCATTTTTTGGGTACTGCATCAGGTACCTGGAAACCCGATACTTCTGATCAGGGTGTAAAATTTGCAGGCACCTGGGAGCCATTGGCACCCAGAAAAGGAAGGCTGGCGACTGGTTCTGGGGTGTAGTGGGGCAAGAACAGTTTAATATCACAATAAAGTCTGGTGACTGAATTTAATATATATATATATATATATATATATATATATATATATATATATATATATTGCTCCGAGTTTGATCTCAAAGGTCATGCCCTGTCCTTCTGGTACCGATTTTTCAATTTACCGATTCCCAATCAGTATACCAATTGATACATTGTTGGAAAACTGAAAAATTGTCACAAAAAAAAAAAGTGACCAGAAGTAGTTTTCCAAGACCAGAAGCTGACTTTCTAGGACCAGACAGTTGAATTTCTTGGACAGAAAAGTCTATAAATAAGTGTTTTAAGAAGAAAAATTGAAAAAAAAGGGTTTAAAACATTGGAACCAGAAGTAGTTTTCTGGGACTGGAAGTTGCCAGAAATTGTCAGAACCTGATGGAAACCCGATAAATTGATGTCAGGAGTCAGTATATTGACAAAAATGTGGTTTTTTTAAAATCAGTCCCAGAAGGTGACATTCTGGAGTCGGGTACTGTGCCCGATCGTTACCATTTTGATCGGAGTACTGGAAATTTGACAGGTTACCCTTTTTTGTAGGTATTCTCTAGGGATGGGCGAACGTGGTTCGGTAGTTCGGTGTTCGGCCCGAACTCGGCCTGTTCGGACAACCGAACACGAACACGAAC
>QEPC01004110.1:1312285-1340305 GCA_003113815.1 Sphenodon punctatus
AACCCGATGGCGAACGAACCGAACGGCCGAACACGAACGTACGACCTGCCCGAACAACCGAACACGAACGGCCGACACACGAACGGCCGAACCGAACGGGCGAACACGAACGCGAGGTACGACCGAACGACCGAACACGAACACACGAACCGAACGCGGCCGAACCGAACGGCCGAACGCGAACGCACGAACCGATCGCGGCCGAACCGAACGGCCGAACACGAACCGCGATCTGTTCGCCCATGCCTAGTATTCTCTTTCAGCTCTAGTCCAGATCTCTGCTATGGATGTATGCATCCTTATGTGTGTGCCATAATCTCGTCTCCATTACCTCAGTCTTGAGCTCAGTCTTTCAGTGCTCGGGGACAGGAAACGGATCCAGGGGTCAGATCTAGGCACTAAAAAGGGGGGCGTATAATAACTGACTGCAGGCCACATTTGGCCCCAGGGCCTGAGGTTCTCCACCCCTGCCTAAATAAACTCAAATGTGCCTCCCTGTCAGTATCTGCCTTCCCACTGGGAGGGCTTTTTCTGTACGTAGTAGTACTGGGAAATGTTGCTTTCGGATGTGTGTAACCTGTTTATTGCCATGCAAATGGACTGTACGTTACCTTTGTGAGATATAAATTGGTATAATTTGAAAAAGATAAACCTGAAGGGCCCTGTAGGGGCCTATAAAGGTGCCGGCAGGAGGCTTCCTCCCTGCCGGTAATTGTTTAGAGAGGCTGGCCCTTAGAGTGCGTCTGGTGCAACTTGCTGCTTGGTCAAGCGACAGTTTGGTGTTCTGGTACTAGAGTGTGTGTGTGCGCATGTGTGAGTGCGTGGGGGAGTGGGTGTTGAATGTGAGTGCAGGCGGAGTGTGCAATTCAGGTGTTGGGAAGCGTGGGGGAGTGTTTGTGTCCCTATAGTCTCCCTGTCCCAGATTGTGCACCCCCTCTCCCCCGGAAGCGTCAGTCAGTGCGTGCACATGTGGGTGCGTGTTCCGCTCCTGCCTCATTCCCTTCTGGAAGCCTTCATGTGTCCTTCATGCCCCCCTCAGACCTCAACTCTAACCCCCCCCCCCCCCCCCCCACCCCCCCCCCCCCCCGAAACTTCCCTGGTGACTCCACGTGCGGTGCAAGACGTACGAGTGTGAGTATTTGAGTCCCTTCTTTATCCTTACCCCGGCTGGGCCAAGGAACACTGCTCGCTCCGCCCAGTGATGATTCGGGTTGCTCTCAGTTCCTGAGAGAAAGCCCGCATATGATCCTGAGGGCAATTACCTCCGCCAGGGACCCACTCCATTCAGAGCAGGTGCAGTAGCCTCAGGTCCTAGCCCGAGATTCCTCCTTTTCGTTCCCCCCCCATCCCCCCCCCCTAACAATTCTATGGAGTTGGCAGAGGGCAAGATGAAACACATCCATGGAACTGTGTATCCATGGAACATGGAATTAGCTGTAGTACAGCAGGCATGGGTCCCTGCCAGTATTTTTGCCATCTCCTTGCATGGGTGAGGGGAGAAGGGGATTACTAACACTGGCTTTTTCAGCATTTTAGCATTAGGGCCATCCCCTGGTTCTCCTACTCCTGAAGGTAGCTGTTGTGTAAGTACAGACTGAAACTGTCCACCTTGTGCAGCCACTGACATAGGAATTTGAAAAATAAGGGATACTATCAAATTGTGGGACTCTGAAATAAGGGACACCCACTATGTTCTGTGAAGCCATGGCCCTCTGGAATAAGGAATGTGTCATTAAAATGAAAGACTTCTGGAAACCCTACAATCTGTGGCCAGGGGACGGGGGAGAGCTTGCTGACAGGAGGTTTGGTGTGGCAGGTGAGGGTCTCACAATCTGCTCAGCTATCTGCAGTTTGAACTCTATTTGTTTTACTTTCCTTGGATTTTTCCTAAATTGGAACAGTTTGCTCAAAATTGGCCCCTGTTGTTGAATTTTAAGCCACGACTCAGGGTGATTTCAGACGTTACGGGGCCCATTGGCCCCGTACCGAAATCACCCAATTCATTCCCCGCCGGGATCACCCCGTCATGCCGTATCAGACATGCTGGGGGGATCCCGGCGGGGAATCTGGGAGGGGGCAGGGCCGCGCGGTGCAACGTGCAGCCGCACGGCCCCGCCCCCTCCACACACCCCGCCGCCCGCCCTCCGGGGAGACAGGCAGGCGGCGGGGCCAATGAGGCCGCCGCATCGGACTGGATTCGCCACGGCCAGACGAGACGTCAGGGTTCACCCCGGCGTGGAATTACATTCAACACGCGGCGGCTGCCGGTCCCTCCGCTTCGGCTGCTCGCGTGGTGAATATAATTCCACGCCATGGTAACATCTGGGGGGAAACATCCATTTCCCCCAACAGACGTTCCGAAATCACAGCCACCGCCTCCGGGCAAATTGAGTGTGGCAACCACAAATTGAGCGTGGTTGACTGTGATCTCGTAACGTCTGAAAATACCCTCAGTTTCTTTGCCTTTTCTCTAATTGTCCTTTCTACTCGATTAGAAGGAAGAAGACCACTCATTTTATCCCTGGTATCATGTGTCCCACCCAAAGAGGCTTGCAGCCAGCTCCTCCACCAAAGCCTTGTTTAATCTGAATGGGAAGCTTTCATTTCCATTTGAGTTTGCATACATAGAACCTTTCTAGCAAAAGGGCCTTTTTATATACATTATCAGTGCAATCTAAGCCACATGCATTATCCTTTCCCCATGGTGCTCCAGTTTGGCACCAACAGGTGATTAGAAATTTCCTAGGATAGCTCTCCTCCGTGTAATCAAATGACCTCACAAAGAGGGAGTTTAAAAGGGTATGGGACACAGAATGGGAACCCTTTAGCCTGTGGTCCATGGCAAGTTCGTATTTGGTCCCTTTCCAATTCCTGGATTTAGCTCATGGATCTAGCCTCTACCCTCAAGCAGTTATTTGCATGTGGGGAGGGGAGGACATAGAGATGATAAGAGCATGCACTTGAGGATTCAGCTCTGTGGATCTATGATCTGGACCCTTCCCTCCCTTCCCCTGCCCTGATTGTGCCCCTCACGTTCCTCTTCATCAACTCCTATCCAGACAGAGCTTGTGCTAATTTTCAAAGTGCCCCTCAGGAGGGAAGAGTTCCCCACCCTTGGCACTGGGCCTCTGACTTTTTGGTTGCCCATTTAAAATCTAGTCCAGATGGTTAAAATGAATTTCCACCTTAATATGCTAGGCAACACAAAATGCTAGTCCATCTTTCAGGAGACGTGTCTCTACCACCACTGATATGGATTTGTAAACTCATGGATAGTCTTCAAGGAGATCAACTAGAGACTAAACTCCCCTCTGGAGAAGGAGTATGGGCTAATGGAAGGGGCACTGGACTGAAAGCCAAGATACTTCTCTTCCCAAACTCAGTCACGGACCTACTGTATGATTTTGGGCAAATGATGTCACCACTTGACCCTCTTACACTAATGTCCTATCTGTTTACATTGCAAGCACTTTGGGCCAAGTATAAAGCTTTGAACAGTACATACAAGGCAAGGACTAGGTTTGTCCAATATTTAGCACTATTTAGGTTGCAATGTATAGGCACTACCCTGCTATAAATGTGGTCGCCTCCACTGTCTGTGCTATGCCTATTTTGTAACTAGGGGGTGGTAGAAATAGCAGTATTTTAGATTATCTGTACTTGAAGTGCAGACACACTGCCTATAAAGGTTTTTCAGCAAGGATTCTTATTACAGATGGACAGAATGGGATCAGAGTTCAAACACTTATTCATATAGCACAGGAGTGGTGAACCTCTGGCCAAATGTGGCCTATGGCTAGTTTTTATTTGGCCCCTTTCCAATTGCTGGATGTGGCCCCTGGATCTAGTTCCTACCCCCAAGAACTGAAAGACTAAGGCCACTTTTAGACGAGACTCATATTGCACATGAGCCCCTTTGATGATCAGGGGATGCCAAAACCAGTTTTAAAACATGCGCATTATTTAAAAACCACATTCAAAACGGTTTGGGCTTTTACACGATCATGGAAAATGCGCATTTAAAATGGTTTAGGTGTTTAAACGAGCATTAAAACACGCGCATTTTTCACCAATCATGCGCAAATTTGTCTCGTCTAAAAGCGGCCTAAGTTTAGCATACGAGAGCAGAGATAAGGGGTATGCAAATATGCACACAGGGTTTTGGAGGGGAGGGGGGTCGTTTTGGTTCAGTCATTTTGGTGTTTGTTACATCATTTCAGCCATATTGCACATGTGCAATTACTGAAAATTATGTAATCAAAATACTGAAATGATGAAAAAGCCTAAACAGAATATAAAAATGCTTGGTTTGCTCATGATTTCAGGTATTCAAAAGGCTATCTGAAATGGCAAATAATAAACCCATTACATGTTTCAGCTTTAGTTATTATTATTATTATTATTAACAAACATTTATATAGCGCCAGCAGTGTACCTGGCACTTTACAAAGTAATAAAATAGACACGGTCCCTGCCCCTAGGGCTTACAATCTGAGAGACAGGAGCTGGGGGAGAGACTTAGGAAGGGGAACAGAGGGAGAGACAAGGGGTCTAACATTCATGAAGATGCGAGGTCTCAAGTGCACGTACTTGGCTTGGTTACGATGAGAATGACAGCAGGCAGGTCCATGTTGCAAGGATAAGGGTAAACCGATCGTAGGTATAGGAATAGTGGCTCAGCAGGATAAAGAGTCAGACAGAGCAGAGCGAAAGAGGTGAGTTTTAAGGAGAGATTTGAAGGTATGAAGGGAGGGGGCAAGGCGGATGAATAGCTTTAGTATTATACTTAAGTTTCAAAATGGGTTAAAGTTTGGACTGGTGCTTAAAGGATCTTTTGAAAGATGCTTCAGTCTCATGTGCGAAGTACCACTGGAAGCCACAGGCTAGATCACAAGCTGCTCTCCAGGCTTTTTGATGTATGAAGGGCAGTGGAATGAAAGATCAGATTTGTTCTATCAAACCAGGGATCAAGCAGTGCAAATCATTGGGTGAAAAAAAAGACATGCAACTTAACTCAACTTTAGCACCACTTTAAAATTTCTTTGCATGTTGCAGGGCTGCATAGGGTGCCAATACAGCCATGCAACATGCATAAGAAATCTTAAAGTGGAGTTACATGCATGTATGTTTTCACCCATTGTTGCTCCATTGACTTTTATAGCTGACTTACAAAAGGAACACAACTAACCCAAGTTCACAGCATTGTTTCAGCTTTTGAGTCACATACTATAAAGTGGTGGTCTACTGCTCTCTAGTAATCTAGAAAGAAATCCTCCTGCATCAAGGACCACAAAAGCAAACTATTATCTTATGCAATAATTTTAAAGTATCCCATATGGTTTAATTTCGCTGTTGAACACTAAGGTATACCTTAGCAAACAAGCAGTTTTTCCTGATCCCATAAATGGTTGCTGAAGATACCCATAAATGGTTGCTGAAGAGGGGGGGGGGGCAGGGAGGGTAGCTTCAAAGTTACATTGTGCTCCAATTTAGTTTTCTGGGTCATTTGATAACAAGAACAGGGTTGTTTCTTTTTAATTCCTGCATCCTTCCTAGTTTTACAAATATTCACCTGAAGAGGTCTAGGCAGTTATACTACTAGGATCATACCAAATAATCTAGTGGTTCCCAAACATTTCCCAGGTATGACTCTTTTTCTACCCGTGTGCCACTTTAGAAAAAAATAGTTCCAATGCGGATAAGAGTGCTTAATAGAGGCACTCAGAAACAGAGGATCCAGAACATGGATCTATGCCAGAGGTGGGCAAATGGTGGCTCTGGAGCCACATGCGGCTTTTGGGCACCTGTACTGCAGCTCTTTCCAGTAGTGGCTGCTGGAAAGAGGGAGGGGGGGTAGTGGGTTAGAACAGGGGGGGGATGCCGGGGGGGGGGGGGGGGGGGGGGGGGGGGGGGGAGGGGGGGCGAGTGTCCATGTGGCTCCCTCAGGAGCAAGAGAAGCAGAGCTGCCATTCCTGCTGTTGGGGCCTCCTGGAGGACATGGAAACAGGGAGAGTGTGCCCTGCACCACTGTTACTGCTGTCCAAATGTGCCAAATCACCTGGGAGCCAGAGCATTGGTGGGGGTGGAAAGGAGAGCAGGAGGAAGTCCCCCTGCCCCATTCCCAGTACTGGGAAAAGCTGTGATCAGTGTAATGTGTCTTCTGGCTCTCAGCAATATGCAAGTTTTGGTATGAGTCTCTTGGGTTTGGAAACTTTGCCATAGATCTGTCCTCTATTCTTGTGTGCATACCCTCACCTCTGCTCCCCTACCCTGAGCTCAGGGTTTTTTCAGTGCTTGGGAGTAGGAACTGGATCCAGGGGCCAGATCCAGAAACTGGAAAGGGGCCACATAAAAACTTGCCACGGGCTGCATTTAGCCCCTAGGCCTAAGGTTTCCCCTCTCCCTAGAAAGCAACAACATCCAACTCCTACGTAGCCCGCAGAGCTTGTATTAATTTTCAAAATGCATTGGGAGTGGGGGAAATATACCACAATCCTGTTTTAAATCATGAACATGCAACAGCTTATGCGACTGGTATATTTTGGCTCTGACCTTACAAGGTGACTCTGACAAGCAAACAGTTATGGATATCCACAGGGCTTTGGGACTGCCTGTGTGGCTCAATTTACAGGATGTGTGTCTAACTGTACTTTCACATATCACTCCTGCCCATAACAAGGGCAGGGAGTTTCACTCATGTGAAATCATCAAATTGCCAGGATTTCAAACGGGTGCCAGATCACACACCAGTCCACCTCATACAGTGACTTGCTGAAAAGAGAAACTGGGGTTGCTACAGGCTGACCGAGGGTGAAGTCACAAGAGTCATTAACCCATTTTGGGCAGGGTTATCCCACTTTGGACAACGTTAACACACGATGCAGTTAATCATATGGCCGGCAGCCACCAGCTGTTCATCCCAGGGCAGGAAGGGCAGCTGGCTGCTATGCAATGGCTGCCCTCTGCAGAAGAAGGCGGGTGACGCAGCACATAGTAACGCTGCCCAAAGTGGGTTAATGGGCCGCCTCCCATGTGGCCGGGCCAGCCCATGCAGCCCTGCCACGTGGCGGGGTCCAAGGATTGGGCCCAGAGAAGCGCATTCCTCCCGCCCACCAAACAGCGGATCGTGTGAGGGGGCTGGAGGAGGATGGGGACTCCTCCACCTTCCCCGCCTCAGCTGTTGGGCAGGTGGGAGGAGTACTTACGCTTCTCCAGGAACCCCCCCCCAATCAGCTGTTGGGCAGGTGGGAGGAGAGCTCATGCTCCTCTGCCCCCCCCCCCCATCATCTGTCTAGCGACAGTGGGTCCAATCTTGTAGCACAGCAGGAGTCTGGGCATCTAGCCCCATGTGGCTGGCTCCTTGATCTGGTGATGGCTGCGAGGGGAGGGAGCAGACTGTGTGGCCTACTCTCCTCGCTGGCCCAAAGCGTGGCGGCTGCAATTGCGCACCCTGAGGCGGGTGGGGGATCGGGCCCACCTCATCTCATGTGGCTGTATCCTCTGTAGGCGCTCCAGTGTTGTGGCCAATCAGCTGCGTTTTGCCATCAAACAGCTGATCTACAGCATCAGCACCTTTCTGATCTGTATACAGCAGGCCTGGTCTCTCCCAGATGAGTGAGAGAGCAGAACTTTCCTTAGCACCTCCACTCCCCCACCCTGCCCGCCCCATAGATTGCTCACTGATGCCTCTCCCTATACTGCCTTATCCTTCAGGATTCCTTGCCTGTCCTTGTAACTAAGCTAAGCACCTGCACCTGTAACTTCATGAATATATATCAGTGTCTTTCCCGGTGTACCCCTCCATGCTGTCTCCCCTCCCTTGTCTATTCGAGACTGTAAGCCCCTCAAGGCAGAGACCTGTCTCTAATTACAGCTGTTCAGTGCCAGGCACTCTGCTGGTGCTATACAAATAACTGATGCAGGTGGACCCAATCATATTTTCTGATGGCTATACGGAAACCATAAACCTAGGCAACTGCCCCAGTTTCTCCAGTAGCAACCAGAAACATAGCCAGAATTGTACCAACACACTTGCACAAACACAGGTTTGGAAAGATAGCTACGAGGCTAATGCAAAATTGTAAAAGGACGGACCGTAAAGTGCAACATGAGCCTTTTGAGCTGATTTTTAAAACAATAATCAGGGATCTAAAATGTATACACCAGGAAAGAGGGACTGTGGCTTTGACCTAGTCCCAAGCAGCGTTACCATCTGGTATCTGTTCAACAGCCTGTGTGAAATGCTTTGCTAGTAGTCCCTCACAGCAGCCACCCTTGCTTATGACAGTGATTGGCATGTTAGTTGCAGTCTCAGGACAACTGCCTGTTCTATGTAAATTCCATTCATGTTGGTGTTGCCAACACTCATGATTTTATCACGAGTCTCATTATGATAGCAAGTGTAGCCTAGTGGATAGATAACATGCTGGACTTTGAACTGGGAGACCAGCGTTCAAATCCCAGCCTGCCTATTAACTTGCTTGGGTGGATCACAAACTGATCATGAGTGAACCCTTGAGGTCCCTGTTTCTATAACTTTTTTGTTTTTTAATGCCATCATTTTTTGAAATTATAATTTTATTTAAAAACAATTAGTGTTGACAGGACTGTAAATGGGTATGTGTAAGCATGGCCATGACTGTCCTAGCAGTCCTTAACTTCTTCAGGACACACCAGCCCTCCCTTCTCTATACACACACACATTGTATCCCGACAAGACGGAGGTGATGCTGATGGGCAAGGATTTGGGGGGCCTTGGAGTGGTAGATTCTCCCATCATTAATGGGGTCCGCCCTCCTTTGGTATCCCAAGTTCGGGGTCTGGGTGTGCTCCTCAATCCGCAGCTTCATCTGAATGCCCAGGAGACGGCTGTGGCAGGAAGTGCTTTTCGGCACTTACATCTAGTACGTCGGCTTCGGCCTTATATCTCGGACTCCGACCTTGCTACCGTCATCCACACATTTATCACCTTGAGGTTGGACTATTGCAATGCGCTCTACATGGGGCTGCCCTTGGGTATGGTTCTGAGGTTTCAGCTGGTGCAGAATGCAGCGGCCCACCTCCTGACATGGGCAGGCCACTGGGAGCACATAACACCTGTGTTCCGGGCAATGCACTGGCTGCCGATAGTCTTCCAGGTCAAATTCAAGGAGCTGGTATTGACCTATAAAGCCCTTCACGGCCTGGGCCCCACCTACCTGCAGGCCTGCCTCACTCCCCATGTACCTGATCGGCCCCTGTGATTGTCCAAAGCCGACGTACTAGATGTCGCCCAGAAGTGAGGGGGTGGGGTGGGGGTATTAAATATAAAAATAACTTAAAATAAATCAAATTAATTGTATGCTCTAGCCCAAGTACAAATCTGGAACCCCAGTTGAATGGTTGGTGTTAAGACCATAAAAACATAAGACGTGCCAGACTGGGTTAGGCCAATGGTTCGCTGAGCCCAGCATCCTCTCTCCAACAGTGGCCAATCTCGGTCACTGGGGAGAAGTACCCAGCAGGTCACAATGGAGCAATCCATTTTCTGTTGTTTACTCCCAGCTCCTGACAGTAAGAAGTTACGTCCCCCATAACCCATTTGGCTAATAGCCGTTAATTCTAAAGTGCCTTTCCTAGTGCATTTATTTGTCTTTACCACAGCGAAGTCCAACAATTTCAATATCCCCTTTTATGACCAATCTTTTAAAAGGCTCACTAGCCCCAAATAGCTTAATTATCAGTGTCTGTTTTTAATGGACTGCTTTTTCTATCAACGCCGACAACAACTTGTTCCTACCCAGATCTGGCATTAAACTAGTGGGGCCCCAGATGAAGACTGAGGCATAGGTCGCCTTTTCCTCCTCCCAGGCAGCTCCACATTGGATGGCTTGCTCTGCTGTTTTGCTTGAGAAAGGACTTGCACACAAAGATAAACAGTCACACAAAAAACATATGCAGTACCCTTATGAATTTTTGCATTAAATTTACATTTTCCACTACTCTGTAGAGAGAACCTAAGTTAATTTAGAGGGGCCCTGGACAATCGCCCTGTTTGCTGCACCCTAAAAATGGGCTCTGCACCCACAAATAAGTGGATTCCACAACTGCAAACTATTCATGAATACACAGAACTGAATCAGATGCATTAATTTGGAAATGCAAAGGCTCTGGGGCCAGGCCTTCGGAAGGTGCAAACTGGGTTAGCTCCTCTGACTTCTATTAAATTAGGCTGATTTTCAATTAGTTTCTCTCTCTGACAAGAAGAGATTTATCACGATGGGACAAACCCTGCAGTGGCACCCCATGGCTTGTTCTCACAAGTGCTGCTTTGGTGGTATGTTCCTTCTAATTCACTTTGAAGCCCCCACCCTCTGTGTTCACATGAACACAAGGGTTAACATGAATTTAAAGGGAGGTACTTACCACTCCAGACAAGTGGAGTTGAAGTGGGGAGGGAGGCTTCTACTTCTGGAGACTGCTCCTTGTGTGTACTCTTTGGGGGAATTACCTATCTCCCTACAGTCCCCTCTGTCCTAGCAGTGAAGATACTTCACCCTTCCCCTCTTACCCTCTCCCTCACAATAGCTGCCTCCCTGGCTGCTTGCTATTGCAGCTCCCCCTGCTGGCAGTTCTCAAAGAGGGAGACAAAGGGCATTTTTAAAGGCGATCCATACATGCATGGCCCCGGGCCCTCACCAACCATATGTCCAACTGCTCGTGTGAAGGTGATGCGTGGGGAGCATGCTCAGGGCTGGCCTTAGAATTTGCAGGGGTCAAGGGCAAAGATAAATTGGGGGGGGGGCCCTCTGCGGGGCCCTAACGGAAGTTGCATTTGGGTCCCCACTGTGAGGGATTGGGAATCCCGCACCCTGCCCTGGTGAAAACAGGGCCCAGTGTGGGGGCCTCAGGTTACCCTCTGGTAAGGCCAGCCCTGAATACACTCCCATGAGCCACACACCTGCCACCCATGGCTACGCACGGAGCACCACAAAAAATCAGGAGTCCTCCATGCAGGACCAGACACATGTGCAGCGGCTGCCTCCCTCCTCCACAGCCAGGATAGCCACACTAGAAGCCGCCTGTGGGAACCCCTCCCCACAGCACTCCACCTGCATGGGCGCACCGTGCCACTAGGATGGCCAGATATGCAAATTTTAGAGGACACTTACGAGAAATACAGGTTGCAGGGCTGAATTGGCTCCAGTGCAGTGTCCTCAAAAATTTGCATATCTGGCTACCCTATATGTCACTGGGCATCCACAGACACCCCCACCCCGCCTTGCTTGTGTAAAACCACCCTAGGGGAGGGGAAAGAGTCCCTCCCCTCCCCTTTCTTCCTGCTTGTTGGAACAGAGAAGGAGGTAGTTACTCCAGAGTAATTTCTCTGGAGTAACTATCCTGTTTCAAGTATGCTCATGAGTATAAGCCCTATGCAGCTTGAAATGGGATCTTTAAATAAATAGGACCTGAAGGATCTAGTCCCTGTTTAATCCCCAAGACTGTTTTTGGGGCACTTCAAAAAGCAAGGGGGGGGGGAGAGAGATCACACTAAACTGACCTAATCATATAGCAGAGGAACCATCATATTCTGCTGCCATTATCTTGCAATATCGGGTGATTAATTCCCAGGGTTTACAAATTAGAGGCAACATTTTGGAGTCCTCTAGCCTTGAAGAATGAGGAATCAGCACCAGCATTTTCTGGTAAAATAAGTCAATGGAGGAAAATGCAAACTATCTCTGTTGCTAAAAAGTACAGAGTAAAAACTCCAGGCTGTGCGCTTGCTTTCATGAGTGAAGGCTGCAGCCCGGCAATCGCATCCACTAGCTTTTGCTGTAAACTTCTGTCAAGGTTGCAGTCCAGGAGAAGCCAGCAAAAAAACTGCAATTGAGAAGGGACCGAAATATGTCACAGAGGACACTCCTTCCCGTTTACCCCCAAAATAGGAAGGAACCAGTAGGTTTGCAAACCAATACATCGAGGCTGAAATACAACCTTCCGACTTCATTACAAAGCAAAAGGGAGTTCACCTGCCAAATACTTGGATCTATGGCATTTGGCAGGGATAGGATAGGCAAACTCGTCTCCATGAAGTGGAAGAGGGAAAGCCACCACAAGAATAACACTGGGGAAATAACTTTTTAAAAAAATAAATAATAATAATAATAATAATAATAATCGGTTAGTGTTTATAAATGTCTATATTTAACTTCTTCAGGACACCCCGCGTTCTCTCCCTTCTCCATACGCATTACGCACAGCCTGGCTGGGTCAAACTCGTCTTGAGCCTCTTTATGTAGGTCGCACAGAATTAAGAGTCGAGACTTACCAGTTCTCTGAAGGCTGTGCCGTGTGTGACAGTTTCCTGATCGCCTTTATTTCCTCGCCGTTTAGCCACGCAGGATTTTCCTAGTTCAGTCCCACTGCCATTCTCTCTTACATTCAGGCTCCCTTTACTTCCCTCAGCAAAACGTCAGCGGGTCTTGATTGAACTGTTTAACCTGGGGGGGAGAGAGCACCTTAATCTCTCCAGCGTGGGTGCTGCTTTCTTTTCTCCCGTCCACTCTGCTGCTCCCTGCCTTCCACTTCAGCCTTTGAGAGCTTCTGTGAGGGCAGGTGAAAGTCCTTTCTTTCTCAGCAGCACAGCACAGCACAGCACAGAAGGGGAGGGATGGGAGGCAGGGAGAGGTGGAGCTGGAACCAGAGCAACAGGTTACTGTATAACCCACCAGCAGCAGCAGCAGCTTGAGCCGTGGCTGGGACACTGCTGGGAGCCTCCTCTGTTGACACCTGGTGCAATGTGGAGAAACCAGAACTAGTCGCTGCCTGTGGATGAAGGAAACTACGAGGCGGGAGTTGGGACGTGCTTTATTTTTGTTTTGTTTTCTCTGAGAACATGGGGGCGGCGGCGGATCCATCGCGGCTTAGGGAGGGAAGTTAGCAGCAGCCTGTCTGCTCTGCTGGGAAACAAGGCATCTTTTGTGACGCACCACCAGCCAGCCACCCCTCTCAAAAGCTTGACGTTGGCTCGGAGGCTCCCTAGGTGTTTTTCCCCCCCTGTCCTGGGATAATGTGGCCTCTGTGGCTCGGCATCTCCGACATGGAAACTCTGCCGTGAATTAGAGGGCGTGGATAACAGGGCTGAATTCAGACCTCACAAAAACAGAGTGATGAATTGGGCTGTTGTCTCTCGGGTTAAGGTGGAGAGTTTCCAGGGCAAGCCCCAGTTTCTCCGGATCAGCCAGGGGCTCCTCCAGTAATCTGGAGAAATCGGGTCTTCAGGAGGTAACCCCGTCAGAAGGGGAGCAGGCCCTAGGGGTCGTCCTCTTTTGGATGTGCGGAGGACACCATGGAAGGAGGTGATAACCCTAAGGGGGTGGGGTTTCCAGTGGTTACCCTGAGACTTTGGAGACGCAGAATTAACTATTATTTCTATAACACTTTCAGTGAGTGTTCCCATTTTACAGATAGTAAACAGAAATAGCAAGGTCATGGCTAAAACAAGATTTAAACCGACGTCTCCCAACTCCAACACCTAATCGGCTAGGCTACAGCTGGCTCTAAATTGCTTTTATGCCTGGAGACAGTAGTTTGAATATCTTTTATTGGATCAACTATTGTTGGTGGCCTGGAAATATGCAAGCTTTTAGACTTCACGGGGTCCTTCCTCAGGCAAATAGGAATCAGGAAAAGATATCATTTGAACTTTGTCCCCACCTCTGTCACTTAGAACCAACACAGCAACCACACTCCCTCTGGATTGCTTGTATGCCACAGACTTTCAATACAACCATGGGCAAGTCACATGGATAGTGTGGCACAGTTCCTCTTCAATAACAGGGTATTGTTGCAGGGCTGCATAGGGCGCCATTATGCATGTTGCAAGGGCTGCATAGGGCGCCAATGTGGCCATGCAACATGCGTAATGGGTGGAGAGGCGTGTGCCTAGATGGAACTAATGGGACTTGCTTACCACACGGGCTAGGTAAGGAGTTGGGTGGGGAGTTGTAAACATTACAAAATGTAAGGGTGCTCAGAGTGATAGCGAGTGCTATGAATGTTCCATAACATGAAATTGATGAAAATACTTCCATTAACTTGAGTGAGCTTTTGGGTCAGAACCCAAATCTGAATCTTACGTGTTGAAGTAGTTGGATTTACACCCATGTAAAACCCAGGCCCCTTGCTACCATACCATTTTCTTTGCTGTGTTCCTCTTGCTGTTTGAGAGGTATGCAAGACAGATAAGACTAGGGTTGCCACCACTTTGAGTTTAGCCCAAAGACTCCCTGTTTTGCCCCAGAGAGTTTTTAAGCTCCAGGGGAAATCGTGACTTCTCCTGGTCAGCAGAGTGTGCTCCCCAATAATGTAGGGTTGCCACTTAGATGTGGCAACCCTAAAGAAATTGGGGCTCCCAAGCACAGCAGGGAGCAACCTTGTTAGAAAGGGGGAAGACTGCGGGGACTTTCCCATCCCCTGCTCCTACGGAGCATCATGACAGTACAATGCTCCGCAAGGGGCAGGCTACATCTGAAAGGGACATGACAGCCCCTTTGCCCTGCCCCCACCAACATGGCCCATTCCCTCCAGATGAAAGTCTAGAAGGATGTGGTAACCCTAAATAAAACACAAGAGAGAGCCATTCCTCTACTTCTGTCCCCACAAATCTCACAGAGCCTGCTTCCAAACCTGCTCTGTACCTAGGTCTTGACCAATGCGACTATAACCGTTAGGAGATGGATTTTAGAATAGTACAATTAAATTGGTGCAAATTAGGGCTGTTGACTGATTAAAATTTGTAGTTTAACCATGTTGCTTTCCACCAACTGATTGCTCAGTTAAACATTAGAATACTTACAGACCCTCAATTCAGCTGGTTCCATTTAAGTGTCCCACTTAGTTGGGACATTGGTGATCAGGATAGCTGCTTAAATGGGACAGAACTCTGGGGAATGAGACTTCTCAATGCTATAATTATAACTAAGGTCATCTCTCTTTTAATTGGGATAGCTGCTTATTCAGGGTATTTTTGCCTCTGTCAGTAAAGAGGTTTTGAACTAGCTTCACGCTACACAATTCATTGAGTTTTGGGGTTGCTAACAAAAATTTATATTTTACATTTTTAATCATTTTTTCCTTTTTAAAAATATTTATGCTTAACTAATTTTCAATTTTTAATTTTTAATAGTTTTTAATCTGACATTAATACTTAATCAATTCATGCTTCTGGCCGTGGCACAAACCTTAGACTGCATCTAATTCTACCAATATAGAGAGGAATTTGAGAGCATAACTTGCAAGCTGTATATGTATAAATGAAACTCCTTTATATTGCAAACATGCCACTCCATCTGTGTTTGCCTTGCCCTGTAGCAATGCATTCGCACAGCTGCTGATTCCCCTGCATTTCAATGGCCCACGCAGGCAGCAGAGAGCAAGGGATTATCAAGGAGCACAGGAAATGGTCACATTTTCACACAACATCCAGAATGTGTGTTTGTGCCTGTACACACTCTTTAAGAGTGTTATGTGAAAGAGCCCTGCATCTACACTAGGACCCTGCACCAGTTTAACTATGGCTCTGATCATCAGAGTGGTCTACTGGTGCAAGCCCCATTGAAATAAGTGGGGTTTGTTGATGGGACACATGACCACACTAAATACTGACCCATGTTCTGTATCACTAAAGGGCTGCACTATGAAACTTCAGATAGGTGATGACAGCATGTTACTTTAGACTGGGCAGTGGTAGGGTTGCCACCTATGTATATTTTTCCAGGCCACTTATGAAACATACATGTTGCAGGGTGTGCATAGGTACGTTTCATAGGTGGCCTGGAAATATACACATTGGTGGCAACTCTAGGCAGTGGTATAGCTACCATGGTATGAGGAGGCTCAGCTGAGCCCACACCCTGGATTCTGTGTGGACTCTTTGCACCATTAGGAAATTTTCAGAGTGGGTGGGGAAGGAAGCAAGAGAAGGGCCATCACTCTGCTTCTGCCTCCACCAACTCTGAGGATGTTTTTAAATGAACAAGGCAATTGGGGTGAGGGGGCTGTGGCCACTGAGTGGCACAGCTGCAGAACAGCCACTCAGGTGGCATACATGGGAAGCAATTCTAATGGGCGGTTCCCAGGGTGGCCACCACACACTTCCCCTGCCATGGACCAGCCTTGTAAACAACTCACACAGGCAGCGGTTCCCCCTACTCCCTGCACTGCCAAACCCCCTATCCCAAGCCCCGCCCAACTGCCCGCCCCTGTTGTGATGCACAGACACCATGGAAACAAGAAGCCGCAGCACCCAGTAATCCCTTCCTGCCCATGACCCTGGGAGCTGGTGCAGCCGTTGGCAGACCCAGCCAACCATGGAGATGCATAGTTGCCACAGGAATCCTGATACACAACTCACAGAATACAGACAGCTGTTAGGAAAGTGCACAAGAAGCTGAGCGCTGATATAATGTGAGTAGAAAGGGACTGGGAGAAGGAAATCGCAGGAAAGTCCCGGCAGGCAATCCGGCCCAGCTGTGAGCAGCCACTGCTGGGTACTACATCTCCAGCAGGCAGCAAAGTCCAGGACCAATGTGCCCAACTTAGTACAATGGTATTATCCCTGGCATCCTCATACCAGGAGCTGTGTAACATGGGTAAGTCAGCCATATATTAATGGAAAGGCAAACTACCTTGGACCTATGTCTTGCACATAATTTTCTTTATTGCTGGGGACATAGAGCAAGGGGCCAGGCCAGACCAAAATGTTGCCTCTAATTTGTAAACCCTGGGAATGAATCACCCCATCTTGCAAGATAATGGCAGCAGAATATGATGGTTCCTCTGCTATATGATTAGGTCAGTTTAGTGTGATCTCCCCCCCCCCCCCCCTTGTTCCTGAGCCTCAGCTCACTGCTTCCAACTGGACTGTCCCTAAGGATTTCTGTTCTGGCCACCCTCACCCCTTATGTTGAGGTCCTGAGGAATGGGTATAGGTTCCGCACGGGAAATGGACAACATGTTTCCTACTCTTTGGCATAGTCCCCACCCCTGGTCCTCATGATGTTAGGGCCTGGCAAACTGCCTGGAATCCAGCCCTGGTAAAGGGCATGGATTGTGCAGGCTGATTGGCGGCTGTACATATATCATAGGCAACCAGAATGTAAATCATGGTTCTGCCTCAATGTTTACAGTTTGGGAGCTGCAGGAGGAGTCCTGCTGGATCTTCAAGACACCAAGGTGCAAATCTGCCATCAGCTCCACTGGCTCTTGTGCGACCAGAGTGCATGGTGGAGCTGGTAGCAGGAGTGGAGGACCGTGAGGGCTGTATGTTTTTTCCCCCTCATTGGCAGCTAGTTTTTAAGGTTTCCTTAAAAGTTGTACCATTCTGATTGTTTATTTGTTGCATTTAGCATTTGTGTTTTATTATTATTGTCTGTTGTAATACAAATGTAATGGTTTGCTACTGTCGTTTTACTATATGTTTTTTTAATTGTTTTATCTTTTTATTTCTGTTTTTATTGTTTTATCTTTTAACCTCGGCCATGGCGAAAGCTGGTGCCTTTAAATAAACTTGACTCGACTACTTCTGTTGTTATTCTTGGTGGGTTCAAGCACTCCTGTGTGTAGCTACAGAGTGTGTGTGGGTGCTCCCACTGTTTTGGCATACATTTGCACGTTCATGTGAGCTGTTCTTGCTGTTCCCACTGTTCCGGGTTGGCCACCGTCTGCAGGGTGTCACAGGATCTCATTTCCTTGGGTGCAACGTTTAACTACACAATCACCAACTTCTTTGCAGTCCCTGCACCAACTGACAATGTGTCCCCACAGAAGGGAAAGGTTCCTCACCACAGGTATCCAGTGGTGCAACTACCTGGGGAAGCAGGGAATCAAACACCCAGAGAGAGGTGCCCCGGTTCTCCATATGTGAGCCTAGTGCAACCTGTTCAAACCCAGAATTGAACCATTTAGGTAAATGGGAGGGTCAGATGGCAGGCTCGGGCTGTGGAATATTGGACACCTTGTGAGTAAACTACTATGTACTTCCCACCCCCATTACCATCTACAATCTGAGGCCTAACACAAGCACCTCCCGTGAACACCCTACAGTTGCACAAAGGACACAACACATGATTCCACGGTAACCTGTTTATTTACACAACAAAGGTGGGAAGGTGCAACGACACATAAATCATGCCGGGGAGTGGTCCTCCTTCTCATCAGCCAGTGGTTCATCTGGGGCGTGAGATGGAGCGCTAGAACTCCTGGTGGATGTGAGGGCAGGCGCTTTCTTCCACAAACAGAACCACTGTCTAACATTTTGCATCCATTGTGACCGCCAATCAGCACTGGACATGCAAGCAGTGGGCCATACCAACTGGCCGATCGCCCGGGCGGTCGAGAAAGGTCCCATACGTTGTCCAAGTCTGACAGTCCAGTCGTTTAGAGATAATGGACTTGGGGTGGTGGGGTAGGGAGAGACTATAGGACCAAACCGCCGACCAGGACTCGGTCATCACTTCACTAAAGTCAATCGCAGGCAGGCACCCACTCAGACACAGGTGCAATTTAAAACACCTGCATGGAGGTACCCATGGACCCCTCAGACCCTACCCACACAATGATGGTGTCTGGCTTCACTGCTTCTGAGGCAGTGCTTTGAGCCACTGTTCCAGCATGGGCAGGGCAGGGCAGCAAAACAGAGATGTCCTGTGCAGGTACATTGCTCACATTGCAGCTACACAGGGACAGCTTCAGATGCCCTGAGCAGAACCAGCAGTGCAGAACTTTGCACTATGATATTGTAAGTAACAACAATAAAAAGTTAAAAAGTGAATCTAAAACCTTTGTGTCGGTGGCTCCCTCTGGCCAACTACTGCCGACGATGCCTAGTTGACAGCATAGACAAAGTCCTGGAAGCTCTATTGCTGTTCCTCAAAGGCTGGCACAGGGGAGGGTTTATTGTGGCTATCCTATATTTATTTATTTATTTATTTATTTATAAATATTTGTTAGCCTCCCCCTCATGCCTATGGCATCTTGGGGCGGCTTACAGCATAAAAATACACAATAAAATTCATTAAAACAATGTTTTAAAAATACAATCCCCCCCTACCCCACCCACCCCTCCGAAGGCCTGGGCAAACAGCCAGGTCTTACAGGCTCGCCGAAACGCCAACAGACCTGAATGTAAGGGGGATAAATCCTTTCTGATACCACTTGCTATGTCACTGCCACATTACGCATTCCTCACTGCTCTCAGCTGGGCTGCAGGAGGCTATCGCTGTGGGCCCTGTGGCTCTCCATGAGGTTAACAATGGTCACCCCCTTCACCTTGCCACATTCATAGTTGAAGGAACATGGTGACTTTTCCACACTGAGGGCCCCCTTTGTAAGTCACCAGGGAGTCTCTGACACCAGTGCCTTTGCCCTAGAGTCACAACATTGCCATCCACCATTGCAGCCTCTGCTGACCCACCACAGACACATGCTATGCTATGGGGGGCAGAGCCTGGAGGCTGTTCCAAACTGCATTGCTCTACCTGCTGCCTGGCTTGTGTTCCTGCTGTCATTGTTGCTCTTCCTTCCCCATTGTTGGGAGAATGGACAGTGGGGTCTGCCAGCCCCAGCTGGAGCCCAGGCACCACCATAGGTGTCATGCTACTGGTCCTCATGGATCTTACTGCCCTACAACCATTGCTGCCCCAGCCAGGGGAAGAGGACTTGCCCTGTGCCTGCCTGCAGTGGCTGTAGCCTACCTGGGGATGCCACCACTGATATTATTGTGACCATGGCAGGGTGGTCTAAGGGGACAGAAGAAGGTGTGAGAGGTGAAGCCCAGGGAAAGAAACCCTAATGTAGAGGAAGCTAGGAAAGCTGTCCTGTGAGGCAATGGATTTAATAGACCTGAGAGGAAGGGAATTGAAAGAAGACTGCGTATGTGGCCTTGCTTCAGATTGGGCAACTGTGTCATGGCCGGGTCTTGAACCCTTGGCCCTGAGGAGGTTGGGGGTGGCACGGTAGCACTTTGCGCCACCAGGTGCCTTGGTTGACTGTGCCTACGTTCTCCTCACTATGTCCCCTCCTGCACTTCTGCCTGGTGTGGGCCCCGCCCCTGCTCACCTGTCAGCCATTTCCGGTGCTTGCCTCCTGACTTCCTGATTGGCCGCCAGGGAGTATTTAGAACCTTCTGGTGGCCTCAGGAAGCTGGTGGAGCAACTGCTTTTCCCAGGGTTGGGTTTATGTGCCTCCTGATTCGCTGTAGTATCACCTTGTCCCTTCCCCTGTGCCTAGAATTGTTGTGTTCTGTGTGTGAGTCGCTTGCCCGTGAAACCCTTTGTCTCTCTTGTATGAGTGCCCCCGCCCCCCGTCCTTGTTGGAGTCTGGGATCCCTGTTCCCCTTGGCCGTGGGGCCTTGTGCCTTCCCAGCTCCCTGTCGCTGGTTACCCCCTCCCGGCTCCCTGCTGCTGGTTACCCCTTCTGGTGCCCCGGTCCAGGACCTCGATGACGAGCCGTACGCCTTCTTAGGCCAGCCTGCCTGGTTGTCATGCTGAGCGCTCCCCCTCCTTGATACCAGAGGATGGCTGAGGGGTTCAGTGCAGATGCTCCCTCATTCCCTCCAGCTTTTGCCTTCTTCCCTGCCCCTCCTTTCTCCCCCTTTCCCCGGCTCCTTGCCCCGGAGCCTGACAAACTGAGGCAAGAGCCTGGTGAACCTGACAAGACTGCAGGCCCCTGATCTGTGGTGAGCAAGGTTTTGTGTCATTCAGTTGACCTCAGCTGGTCACAGTAATGTTCCATAAGGACCATTCATGTCACACACTATTTTCCTCAGTTATGTAACGTTGGGGGATAGGACTTGCACATGGTCAAGTCTTAATCAGGGAGGAAGAAAGCAGGGAGGAAGAGCCACTGAGGCATTATCAGCAATGGAATGTCTTGCGACACAACAAGGCAGGGCTGGTGGAGACTCATCTTATTAAATGCCAGTGGTTTTAGAAGTCTTGCTGTGACAAAAGAATGCACTCTTCCGTTTCAACAGAAACCCCAGTGTACATAGGCTGGTTGTATACATCTATATGCGTATACTTCCTTTGTTTTCCAACCTGTCATTTGAATTATATTCCATTAAGTCAGGCATGGGGAACCTTTCCCGTCCCATAGGCCCCTGTGAAAATTAGTACAAGCTGTATGAGCTGCATGGAGTTGGGGCTGAGGGTATTTATGGAGTGTACTCAGGATGGGGGAAGGAAGGGGAGGGTCCGGATCATGAATTTATGCTAGAACCGTTCCCTCCTAGGAGCTACTGTGAAAATTAGTAAAGGCTCCAAGGACTGCACAGAAGTTTAGGGTGGGGGTGCTTAAGGAGTGTGCTCAGGAAAGGGAAGGTTCATGTCATGGATCCATCACCTGTTCTTGCATACACGCCCTCACTATGCTCCCTTATCCTGAGCTCACTCCTTCAGTGCTTGGGGATAGAAACCGGATCCAAGGGCCAGAGCCCAGGCCTGAGGTTCCCCACACCTGATCTATGCAATGGATCCATCCTTTGTCTCTGAATGCATGCCATCATCTCTGCTCCCTTCCCCTGAACTTCCCTCCTTTGGTCCCCGAGGGTGGGGCATGGACTCTTTCTGTGGGTGTTTTCAGACTTGACGCTAACCACAGTTTAACCACACTTAAACATTTCTTATACATGTTGCAGGGCTGTATTGGTGCCCTATGCAGCCCTGCGACATGCATAAGAAATGTTTATTAACTGTGGTAAGCGTCATGTCTGAAAACACCCTATGAGTCAGATCTAGGAATTGGAAGGGGCCAAATAAAAAACAGCTGCATCCTGCAAAATGGATCTGAACCACAGTTCTGAGGTTCCCCAGCCCTATGTTTAAGTATTTCATATAACCCATACATTCCACAGCATCACTAAAAATGTGATCACGTCAAGGGTGAAAGAACAGTCCATCACCACATAGAACAAGGAGCTGGCCCCATGTATTTGACTTTCTTTCTTTCTTTTTTTTAATTAACTTTCAATGCATTGTACAAAATTGCTACATATATAACATGAAAAATAGTAATCCCTGTATCAGTGCCCAATAATTCACATAATATTTTTACATATCTTGAAGTTTATCAAATGTCTGTCAAACATATCTTTGGAGTTTTACTTTTTTCTTTACGTAGGGAAGTAATGATGTCCCAACACGGGTTTCATGTTAGATAGAAGTCATCAAGTTTGTCAGCTAGTTCCGCCATTATCCTTTCCATAGTTATCATGAACCACAACCTGTTCCTCCATTTTGTTATGTTGAGTCCCTGAGCAGATTTCCAGGAGCAAGCAATTGTATATATCGCAGCAAGCCTTAACTGATGACATGTATTTGACTTTCTGATCAGAAGGGTATTATTAAGATCGTCTCATCAGACCATCTGTATAGAACAGGCCAGTTGAATTTCCACTAATTTTTACTGTTTTTTTATTAAAGCATATATTGTAGGAGGAAGTCTAGTCTACAGCCCTGCTCAGGACGAAGTCAGAGGAAGAACAAGGAAACGGTAGGTCCACTGTTCACTGAAGATGGTGAAATATTAACAGGTAACAGAGAGAGAAGGCGGAACTGCTCAACTCCTATTTTGTCTTAGTCTTCTCCCACAAGGGAAACTGTGTCCAACCTGGCAAAAGTAGCATGAATGATGAGGGGAAAGAATTTCAGCTCTTGATAGATAAAGAGATGGTCAGAGACTACCCAGCTACTTTAAATGAGTTCAAGTCTTTGGGCCGGATGAATTACATTCTAGGGTACTGAAGGAACTTGTTGATGTACTCTCAGAACCTCTGTATATTATCTTTGAGAACTCTTGAAGAATGGGTGCGGTGCAGGAAAACTGGAGACAGGAAAATGTCCCTAGCTTCGAAAAGGAGGATCTGGGAAACTATAGATCAGTCAGCCTGACATCGATACCTGGAAAGATACTAGAAAATAAAGCAGTCGGTTTGTAAGCATCTAGAAAACAATGCAGTGATTACACAAAACCAGCATGGATTTATCAAGAATAAGTCATACCACACTCATCTCCTTTTTTGATCAAGTTACTAGTTTAGGGGATCATGGGAACATAATATATCTTGATTTCAGCAAAGCATTTGGCAAAATCCTCCACAATATCCTTGTTGTCAAGCTGGTAAAACATGGGCTAGATGATACTACCATTAGGTGGACTTACAGCTGGTTGAAGAACCGTACTCAAAGAGTGCTCATGAAGTACTCTTTGAGTACTTAATCATCAATCCCTCATCAATCTGGAGGGAGGTGTCAAGTGGGGTGCTGCATGGCTCTGTCCTGGGCTCGGTACTGTTCAACATCTTTAATGACTTGGATGAAGGAATAGAAGGAATGCTTATCAAATTTGCAGATGACATGAAACTGGGAGGGATAACTAACACCTTAGAAGACAGAAATAAAATTCAAAATGATCTTGATAGGTTGGAAAACTGGGTCAAAACTAACAAAATGAAATTCAACAGAGATAAATGTAAAGTTCTGCATTTAGGTAAGAAAAATCAAATGCACAAGTATAGGATGGGTGATTTGGCTTGCCAGCAGTACATGTGGAAAGGGTCTAGGGACTGTAGTTGATCACAAGCTGAACATGAGTCAGCAGTGTGATGCAGCTGCACAAAAGGCTAATGCCATTTTAGGCTGCGTTAACAGAAGCATGGTTTCCAAGTCACAAGAAGTAATAGTTCTACTCTATTCTGTGCTAGTCATATCTCATTTGAAGCATTGGGTGCTGCACTTATCAACAAATTGGAATGGGTTCAGAGAAGGGCAACAAAGATGGCCAGCAGTCTGGAAACCAAGTCCTATGAGGAAAGGTTGAAGGAACTGGGTAGGTTTAGCCTAGAGAAGAGAAGACTAAGAGGAAACATGATAGCAGTATTCAAATACCTAAAGGACTGTCATACAAAAGATGGCAAAGACTTGTTCTCTGTTACCCCTGAGGACAAGACTAGAAATCTCAAGACTCAAATTACAAGAAAGCAGATTTCGATTAAACATTAGGAAGAAGTTCCTAACAGTAAGAGCTGTTTGACAATGGGACAAATTACCTAGGGACAAGCAGTGGTGGGCTCTCCTCCGCTGGAGGTTTTCAAACAGATGCTGGACAGCCATCTGTCAGGGATGCTGTAGCTGTGGATTTCCTGCATTGAGCAGGAGGCTGGACTGGATGACCTCTGAACTCTCTTCCAACTCTATGATTCTATGAGATTTTTATTCAACTCTGATCAGGTCAAACCCAGCCTGAGGGCCTGGTCTGGCTGACCAGCCAGTATTTATTATTATTTATTTAGTTAGTTGCATTTATATGCCGCCCCCTCATGCCTACGGCATCTCGGGGCGGCTTCCATACAAAAATAAACAATATTTAAAACACTAATAAAATTCACAACAATTAAAAACCCTCATTTACCCACCTACCCCTCCCCACCCCCGAAGGCCTGGGAGAACAGCCACGTCTTACATGCCCGATGAAAGGCCAGTAGACTTGGGGCCAGGTGGGCTTCCTCCGGGAGGTAGTTCCACAACCGTGGCCCTACCACCAAGAACGCCCTCTCCATTGTGGCCCCCCGCTTCACGCGGAGGACCTCTAGGAAGGCGCTCCCAGTGGATCGAAGGGGCCGTCCTGAAACGTGGAAGGCAAGGCGGTTCCTGAGATACCCAGGGCCGAGACCATATAGGGCTTTATAAATCAAAGTCAGCACCTTGAATCTGGCTCGGTATGTTATAGGCAGCCACAGTTCAGGGCCCAGGGGCTAGATGTTTCTGCCCTCACGGCAACCCGCTGGGTCCTCCCCGAGAGGAATGACTGAAACCATTCTAGGACAGTCCCATCCAGACCTCCCAGGTCACACAATCGTCTCAACAGCAGCCCATGGTCCACTGTATCAAATACGGCCGAGAGATCTAGCAGGACTAGTAATGTTGAATGTCCTGCATCTATCTCCTGGCAGAGATAGTCCACCAAGGCCACCAACGCCGTCTCTGTACCATAGCAAGAGCAAATCCCTGATTGAAATGGGTCAAGGAAACCGATGCTATCAAGATGAACCTGGAGCTGCAGAGCCACTGCCCGTTCAATAACCTTCCCTAAAAAGGGAAGGTTAGAGACGGGCCAGTAAATGGCGAGTGCATCCACATCCGGAGTCGATTTCTTCAGCAGGGGACGCACCACGGCCTCCTTGAGGTCGGGGGGCAGTCTACCCTGCCGAAGGGATGCATTGATTACCCCCACCAGCACTGTCCCCAACGTCTCCCTGGAGGCTTTCACCAACCAGGACGGGCAAGGATCTAATTCACAACTAGTGGCTCTAACAGACCCCAAGACATCCACAGCATCGGCTGGCGTCACTTCCTGAAACTCACCCCAGAAAGATGGACCAGACGGAGCTTCCATCACCCCATGCTCCCTCTCTTCTGTTCCTAATCCAGTGTCGAAGTTGCTCTGGTTCTGAACAATCTTGTCCGCAAAGTAGATTGCAAACTCCTCACAGTAGTGGATGCCCCCTTCCTTGTATAACGCTGTGACATCACAGTGCTCCAGGTAGGACTACATAGGAAAGACGAGAGAATGCTGGAGCAAAGATGCCCCAGTGCCCTCTCCTCTTTCACCAGCAGATAACAACAAAAATCATGCAGTTATATCAAACGTCATTCAGGATCCTGACTCCATCTGCCAATGGCATGATCTCACATGGGTCCCAACTCATAGTTTAGGAACCTGTGGATTATACATTTATATGGATAAAATCAACATCTAGAGCTACAATTGCAAATATGTGGGATGGGGTGGAATTCAATAAGCACACTTTTGGAAGGGATCTAAATCCTTTTGCATTTAGGTATAAACCAACCTCTGAGGGGTTAGCAGAGTATTAATTATTTATATAGAACAAGCAATTTGCCTGGCACTGAACAATCATTACATTGGAGACAGGTGCCTGCCCCAAGAAGCTTACAATCTAGGAGAGAACAGAAGGGAGACAAGGGACTGGGGAACATAGGGAGAGACGGGGGTATTTTCAGACGTTACGAGATCACACACAACCACAGACAATACCCTGTGGTGGGGAATGGTCCCGTAACATCTGTTTGATGCCTGCCAGAGGTTCACTATAGTGAACCTCTGGCAGGAATCAAAATAACCACGCTTTCGAGGCTGGTCTGGGGACCATCGCCAAAAGCGTGGTTAGTTGAACCACGACCTGGAATCGGCAGCCGGTAACGTATGTTACTGGCGCCAATTCCGGGCCGTGGCCCAGACCACGGGTCGGAATTGGACGCAGCGGCCGGATTGGCCGCTGCGCCCCCCGATTTCCCGCTGGGATCGGCCGGCATGTCTGCTGGCCGTGACGGGGCGATTCCGGCAGGGAATCAAAAGGGTGATTCCATGATGGGGCCAAAGCCGCCCCATCACATCTGAAATCACCCAGGGATACTACATTCATTGAGTTGAGAAGGCAGGAGGGTGCCGGATATTAAGTTGATGTAATAAATAAATAAATAAATAAATAAATTAAATATCCTATAAACCTTGGCTGCAAAGTTTCTTGTCCTTTCCTCTGAAGTATTTTGCATCTGCCCCGCCCCCTGTCAGATACTGAAACATATGGTGGATTGGTCCGATCCAATGTTGCTATTCTTATTTTCCACAACAAAAGCCTACTGAATTTCAACATGCAGGCTGTTAACAGAAAATGAATGAGCAGCCTGCTCCCCCCCCACCCCCCAACACTTCTAAATCTTTCTTTGTTGTGGCTAAAAGGAAACTAGCTGAGTAGCTCTTGAGGAATGCAGGGCTTGCTTTGTTTGTATTTCATTTTATATATTTTGGTACTGCTCGCAAGGTTGCGTAACAATGGGGCCCTATCGCTACAAAAATCTCTTGAGTGCTAAATCCCATGAGCCTGGCTTCCTTTTCTTTTCCTTTTCTTTTATATCAAGCTGGCGGCAGACATCCCAAGGCGGCTATGCAATAAAAGCCTCTTACTCACAGTGTACACCACCCCAAGCTTGATCTTGGCTTCCAAAAATATGTGTTCCTCTAAATTTCTAATAGCTTCCCCCCCCCCCCATTCAACTTGTTCATCCTGTTTCAGAAGGGCTGGGCCTTTATAATTACACACTCCAGCAGCCTCGGATATTTGGCAAGTGTGACTGACAGCTTCCCCATAACATACTTGTGCTATGGAGATGCAAAGAGAGCAGTTGTAGGAGGATATTGGGTCTTCCGAGAAATAGTCTCAAACCAAAGGCACAGTACCCCATTGCCCTGCACCAAACAGAGGTATTAACACCAGTTACCTTACTCTGGTGGACAGTACCACCTCTAGGTGTTTTTCCACCTTGGAGATTTTTTTAAAAACCCAAACCACCCTTCCCCTCCCACACAAGTCTTAGCTTCAGGCTTTCAAAGCAGACAGAGAACAGTAGTTCTCCTCCCCCATGGATTTATTATTTATTTATTTAGATTTTTACCCCGCCCTTTCCAAATGGCTCAGGACGGCTCAGAACATAGTACATTTAGAGCGAAACATGGGATGTCCTCTGCCTGAACTGCAAGCCCTCGACTGGGACTCAATGAATGTTTGGAAGAGGATTGACTGTGATCTCAGTGAGTCTACAGACTCCTTGTGCCTCAGAAGGTCTCTACCCTGGACAAGGTGTTCACCCTGTCCAGTGGACATTATTATTAGGGTAATTTCAGACATAACGGGACCATGGTCAACCACAGTGAACCCCCTGTGGTGGCCGTTTGTCCCGTTATGTCGAAAACATTCCCGCCAGATGTTCACCACGGTGAATACCTGGCGGAAATCAAAATCACATGCTTCCGCCTTCCGGAGGTGAGGACGGCCTCACCTCAGGAAGCATGGTTAGACTGGCCACGTTCCGGGATGGGCCAAAAGTGACGTCTGTACTGTTGACCCATCCCAGACCGTGGCCCAGACCGCAATACAGGATCGGGCACAGCGGCCGGATT
>QEPC01004112.1:23830-34184 GCA_003113815.1 Sphenodon punctatus
GGACATATTACCCCTCCAATTTCCACCTCAAAGGGGGTCCTCCAGGGATGTGTATTGGCCCCGGCACTCTTCAGTTATTTTATTGATGACATTATCCCGTTCATGGCGCAATCTCAATTTTTTCCACCTAAGCTAGCTGCCTCTGCTACGCAGACGACATAGCTTTGCTCTCACAAACACGTGTAGGGCTCTTGCGACAACTACAGACCTTTGCGGCTTTCTGTCAGTCTAACCAACTGGTCATTAACCATGCAAAATCAAAGATAATGGTTTTTTCCTCTTCTAGGAAAATCCAGAGCTGGATGGTTGAGGGTATCCCGCTACAGCAGGTTCAGGCCTTCAGGTACTTGGGAATTCTTTTTCATGAATCAGGCTCCTGGCAGGAGCATGTTAAGAGTGCCTTACGATTGGCTCAAGCTTCTGCTTTATCAATAAATAGACTTTTCGCTAAGCAGGGCAGGACAGCTGTCCTCCCAGCGCTTCGGGTTTACACCAGTAAAGTAAGGGCCCATCATTTATATGGGGCTGAGTTATGGACTCCCACTCACTCTAGTGGGAGCATATAGTCCTGCATTGTCATCTGTACGATGGCCCACGCCACGAGTTTCTAGAAACTACCACCAGGAAATTTCCAGGTAGACCAGATCACGTACTACTAGAAGTTCTCCTGGATAGAATTGATCCAGTAATCAGTCAAAATGTAGCCTCCTTTCTGTTGAGGGAAGTCCATTGCCGAAGTCAGTTTTTAAAATTTAGCCCATTAACTTTATAAAAGTAATTTGGGTATTAGTAGTCTTGCCACTGCTTGTTCTTGGGTATCAGTAATGTTGGTATGACTGTATGATTGTTTTATAATTGCTTTGTATCTTATATTGCTTGTTTTATTGTATTGTATTTTTTGTCATTTACAATGCTCTTTGAACACGCAATAAATGCATTGATTGATTATTTATTGTTTTATGTATCCGGGGCCCTGTTCTTTTATGTAATATTTGATAGTGTATGTTTATGTGTTTTAAATTGTTTATATTATTGTGTTTTATTCTTGGAAGCTGCCCCGAGCTGTGTTCAGGAGGGGCGGGGTATAAATGGAATAAATAAATAAATAAATAAACTAACTACTAGGGTGTGGGGTAGAGTAGGTGGCGTAGAAGAACTGGGGTGGGGTAACTAACTACTACGCTGGGGTAGAGTAGATGGGGTAGAAGAAGTAGGGTGGGGTAACTAACCACTAGGGTGGGGTAGAGTAGGTGGGGGAGAAGAAGTAGGTGGGGTAGAAGAACTAGGGTGGGGTAACTAACTACTAGGTTGGGGTAGAGTAGGTGGGGTAGAAGAACTTGGGTGGGGGGTGGAGTAGGTTTGGTAGAAGAACTAGGGTGGGGTAACTAACTACTAGGTTGGGGTAGATTAGGTGGGATAGAAGAACTAGGGTTGGGTAACTAACTACTAGGGTGGGGTAGAGTAGGTGGGGTAGAAGAACTAGGGTGGGGCAACTAACTACTAGGGTGTGGGTAGAGTAGGTGGGGTAGAAGAACTAGGATGGGGTAACTAACTACTATGGTGGGGTAGAGTAGGTGGGGTGCAACCCTCTGTTCGATAAAGTTACCTTGGGAGGACCAATTGAAATACACAGGTGGTGGTATATACCCTCAGTGCAGGCCTCTGCTATATGAAGATACCTGGTGGAGCAGTAATGAAAACACACCGCTGTGGGTAGATACCCTCAGTGCAGCCCTCTGCTATATGCAGTTAACTGGGGGAAGAGACATGGAAACACACAGGTTTGTGTAGTTACCCACCCTGCAGCTCCTGCCTGTGAAGCCAAGCTCTCCTGGTAGCCCAGCCTTAGTGCAGCCCTGTGCTATAGGACGTTACCTGGGGAGGAGACATGGAAACACACAGGTTTGGGTAGCTACCCTCTATGCAGTTTCTGTTTCTGAAGCCAAGCATTCCTGGGACCCCACACTCAATGCAACCCTCTGATATATGCAGTTACCTGGGGGAGAAGAAATAGAGACAAACAGGTGCGGGTAATTACCCTCCCTGCAGCCCCTGCCTGTAAAGCCAAGCTCTCCTGAAATCCCACCCTCAGTACAGCCCTCTGCTGTATGAAGTTACCTGGGGAGGAGACACGGAAACACACAGGTGTGCGTAGATACCCACCCTTCAGCTTCTGCCTTGGAGGGCAAGCTTTCCTGGGACCAGGTCCTCAGTGCAGTCCTCTGCTAAATGCAGTTACCTTGGGGAGGAGACATGGAAACACACATGTGTGGGTAGATACCCATTACCCTCCCTGCAGCTACTGTCTGTGAAGCCAAGCTCTCCTGGGGCCCTGCCCTCAAGTGCAGCCCTCTGCTCTCTAAAGATACCTGCGGAGGAGACATGGAAACACACAGGTGTGGGTATATGCCCTCAGTGCAGCCCTCTGCTATATGAAGTTACCTGGTGGGGGAGTGATGGAAACACACTGCGGTGGGTAGATACCCTCAGTGCAGCCCTCTGCTATATGCAGTTACTTGGGGGAGGAGACAGAAACACACAGGTGCGGTAGATACCCTCCATGCAGCTCCTGCCTGTGAAACCAAGCTCTCCTGNTCGCTATCATTCCCTTGGGAATGCCGGAAGCCCCCCAGTTGGGTGTGGTCCAGGGGCAGGGCAAAGTAAAAACTACCCAAGATAGTGGTGACTGTGCCTTTCAAGTCCAGCTTTATCCACAGGGGTTAGCTACCCGGGGTCATTCTAAGGGGGAGGCTCTTCAAACAAAGCCCCGCGATAACTGTAGTCCAGAGGGGGAGAATTCACAACCACTAAAAGTTTGTGACTCTACCCCAAATAAGAGTCACTTGTTGGAGCTAGTTTTGTGTGAGTCTGAAGTCTTGTTGCAGGCTTCCGTTCCAGCAGATTGTGATGCTCCTCCTGTGGAAGCTGTGGCTCTGAGAAGGTCTGGCTCTATCTCAACCCCATGACCATCCCAGTCAGTCCCCCCAAGACTTCTCACAATATGCTCGTGGAATGTGGCAGGCTGGGCTAGGCACTGTAATGACCCAGACTATTTACACTATATTCAGGGATTTTCAGTCATTATGATCCAAGGAAAGTAGTCTGGAGATCTCTCAGATCTAGAGGGCTACAGCTCAGCATCTTTACAGGTGACTCACAGGAACAGCAAGGGGAGGCCAAGCGGAGAGTTGGGTTGTTTCATAGCCCAAGATCTTCCTCTTCAGATCATCGAAGATATAACGCTTTCTCCTCTCCTGCTAGGGATTGTGGCGAGGTTCGTCTCAATGATTCTTATTATTATAACTTTATATATTCCCCCTTGCAATGCTGGTTCTTTTCAACCCGCTATGTCGGGTGACTTGGATAGTCAATTAGAGGAATTGTTAGTCAAGTATCCAGAGGGCCAGATCATTCTAATGGGTGACTTTAATGCCCGTTTGGGCCCAGACAATCAGGCCTTAGCACCATATTGTGATGGGCTGCCCTATGCCTCGGGCAACCTGTTGGGGTCCCAGCAATCCAAAGATAAGGGGATAAATTCATGGGGGATTAGGCTGTCCCAGCTCCTAGTGGCACGCGAGTTGTATGTGTTGAACGGCTCAGGATTTGGTGATACAGAAGAGGAATATACATTTATTGGGCACCAGGGAGCTAGTACAGTTGATCATGCCCTGGTCTCAGCAGGGGTTCTCCCTCATATTGTGGATTTTGCAATAGGCCCTCCATTAATAGGGGATCATCTGCCTTTGGAACTCTCCCTNCAACCTACGCTGACTTGGTAACACAGACTAGGTTAAGCCCTGCTCCTCATGTGTGGGAGAGACAGGGCTGCCATGGAGAAACAGACTAGTGTCTCTGCAGAAAAAGGGCTGAGATGAGCAAGAGACTAGGCTCAAGGACCGCATTCTCGCTGAGGTAGCCACCAACCCCCAAGTGAAATTGACTGGTTTCCATCGGATCTATCCCAGAGATACCGTTGCCTGTAGCTGTGAAGTAGAATCGCCCAGGACGGCTGTGGAAATTAAACCCAGCTCTCCTAGTTGTAGAGCAACCTTCAGAAATTAAACTGACTGGCTGGAACTATTGCCCTTTAGCGGTTGAGGCGAACCTACCTGCTCCACCTCCTGTTTGAAACAAACGGGCGAGGACGCACTGAGGTGGGAAAGCGACTAAATGCAAATGCCTCGCTCTGACTGAGGGAAACACCAACCCCCAGGTGACTTTCACCCCATTCTACAGAATCAACTACGGGGGAAACGGTACCTAAAGCTCTACCTAGAAATTGCTCAGGTTAAGCTCCACAACCTAGCCCTCCTGTGTAACCAAGGACTAGTTTAATTCCTGTTTCTCCCCAATGGGAGACACGGCTTCTATGGAGCAATTGACTACAAACATCCCTCTGGGAGGTGTCTCCCACAGGGAAGGAACACCGTCTACCCATCTTGGTTGAAACTGAGTAGATGATCGGGCTGGTTCCCCTGCGTGGCACAGAAATCACTACAGTGTGAATCTGACTAATATGAAGGTCATCTTTCCATCTTTCCATGTCTCCTCCCAAGAAATCTGGGGCTGCACTGAGGGCAGGGGATGACATCTAACCACACATGTGTGTTTACGTGTCTCCTCCCCCAGGTAACTGCATAGAACAGAGGGCTGCACTAAAGGACTGGGTCCTAGGAGAGGTTGGCTTCAGAGGCAGAAGATGCAGGGAGGGTATCTACCCACACCAGAGTGTTTCCATGTCTCCTCCCCAGGTAACTACATAGAGCAGAGGGTTGCACTGAGGGTATCTCCGCACACCTGTGTGTTTCCATGTTTCCTACCCTAGGTAACTGCATATAACAGATGGCTGCACAGACGGGCTTCACAGGGGGAAGCTGCAGGGTTGGTATCTATGACTACCTGTGTGTTCCCATATCTCTCCCTGAATCTTCTCTTAACAGATGATTCAGGGAGGGTATCAACCCACATCTGTATTTCCACGTCTTCTTTTCCATATGACTGCATGTAGAGAAGGCTGCACTAAGGGTATCTACCCACACCTGTGTGTTTGCATCTCTCCTTCCCCAAATAACTGCACATAGCAGAGGGCTGGACTGAGAGCAGAGTCCCAGGAGACCTCGGTTTCATGGACAGAAGCTGCAGGGAGGGTATCAACCCACACCTGTGACTTTCCATACCACCTCCCCCAGGTAACTGGATACAACAGAGGGCTGCACCGAGGGTGGGGTCCCAAGAGAGCTTCGCTTTGGAGGCAGAAGTTGCACGGAGGGAATCAACCGACATCTGTTAGTTTTCATGTCTCCTCCCCCAAGTAACTTCTTATAGCAGAGGGCTGCACTGAGGGTGGGGTCGCAGGAGAGCTTGGCTTCACAGGCAGGAGCTCCAGGGAGGGTATCTACACACATCTGTGTGTTTCCATGTCTCCTGCCCCAGGTAACTGCATATAGC
This sequence comes from Sphenodon punctatus, assembly GCA_003113815.1. Classification (NCBI taxonomy): domain Eukaryota; kingdom Metazoa; phylum Chordata; class Lepidosauria; order Sphenodontia; family Sphenodontidae; genus Sphenodon; species Sphenodon punctatus. The sequence continues at coordinate 29,282 of QEPC01004112.1, forward strand.
AGAGGGCGGCACTGAGGATAACTACGCACAGTGGTGTGTTTCCATCACTCATCCACAAGGTAACTTCATATAGCAGAGGGCTGCACTGAGGGCATATACCCACACCTGTGTGTTTCCATGTCTCCTCCCCAGGTAACTTTATAGAGGAGAGCGCTTCACTTAAGGGTACCTACACAAACCTGAGTGGTTCCATGTCTCCTCTCCATGTATCTTAACATAGCAGAGGGCTGAACTGAGGGCGGGGTCCCAGGAGTCCCAGGAGAACTTGGCTTCACAGGCAGTAGCTGCAGGAAGAGTTACTACCCACACCTGTGAGTCTCCATTTCTGCTCCCCCAGGTAACTGCATATATCAGAGGATCAGAGGATCAGAAATAGAAACTGCAGAGAGGGTACCTACCGAAACCTGTGTGTTTCCATGTCTCCTCTCCAAGTAACCTCATATAGCAGAAAGCTGCACTGAGGGCGGTTTCTCACGAGAGCTTGGCTTCATAGGCAGGAGCGGCAGGGAGGGTATCTACACACACTTGTGTGTTTCCATGTCTCCTCCCCCAAGTAACTGCATATAGCAGAGGGCTGCACTGAGGGCATCTACCCACAGCGGTGTGTTTCCATCACTCCTCCACCAGGGAACTTCATATAGCAGTGGGCTGCACTGAGGGCATAAACCCACACCTGTGTGTTTACATGTCTCCTCCCCAGGTAAGTTTATATAGTAGAGGGCTGCATTTGAGGGCAGGGCCCCAGGAGAGCTTGGCTTCACAGACAGAAGATGAAGGGAGTGTAATGGGTATCAATCCACACCTGTGTGTTTCCATATCTCCTCCTCAAAGTTACTGCATATAGCAGAGGACTACACTGAGGTCCAGGTCGCAGGAGAGCTTGCCCTCAGAGTCAGAAGCTGCAGGGAGGGTATCTACCCACACCTTTGTGTTTCCATGTCTCCTCCCCATGTAACTTCATATAGCAGAGGGCTGCACTGAGGGCGGGGTCCCAGGAGAGCTTGGCTTCGCAGACAGGAGCTGCAGGGAGGGTAACTCTCCAAACTTGTGTGTCTCCATTTCTGCTCACCCAGGTAACTGCATATATCAGAGGGTTGCACTGAGGGTGGGGTCCCAGGAGCGCTTGGTTTCAGAAACAGAAACTGCAGAGAGGGTACCTACCTAAACCTTTGTGTTTCCATGTCTCCTCCCCAGGTAACCTCATTAAGCAGAGTTCTGCACTCAGGGCAGGGTCTCAGGAGAGCTAGCCTTCACAGGCAGGAGCTGCAGGGAGGGTATCTACACACACCTGTGTGTTTCCAAGTCTCCTCCCCACGTATCTACCCACAGCAGTGTGTTTCCATCACACCTCCACCAGGTAACTACATATAGCAGAGGGCTGCACTGAGGGCATATAACCAAACCTGTGTGTTTCCATGTGTCCTCCCCAGTTAACTTTATAGAGCAGAGGGCTGCACTTGAGGGCAGGGCCCCAGGAGAGCTTGGCTTCACAGACAGAAGCTGCAGGGAGTGTGATGTGTATCTACCCACACCTGTGTGTTTCAATGGCTCCTCTCCAAGGTCTCTAGATATAGCAGAGGACTGCACTGAGGGCCAGGTCCCAGGAGAGTTTGCCCTCAGAGGCAGAAGCTGCAAGGAGGGTATCTACCCACACCTGTGTGTTTCCATGTCTCCTCCCCAGGTAACTTCATATAGCAGAGTTCTGCACTGAGGGCAGGGTCTCAGGAGATCTTGGTTTCACAGGCAGGAGCTGCAGGGAGGGTATCTACATGCACTTGTGTGTTTCAATGTCTCCTCCCCCATGTAACTTCATATAGCAGAGGACTGCACTGAGGGTATATACCCACAGCGGTGTGTTTCCATGACTCCTCCAACAGGTAACTTCATATAGCAGCGGGCTGCACTGAGGGCATATACCCACACCTATGTGTTTCCATGTCTCCTCCCCAGGTAACTTTAGAGAGCAGAGGGCTGCACTTGAGGGCAGGGTCCCAGGAGAGCTTGGCTTCACAGACAGAAGTTGAAGGGAGTGTAACTACCCACACCTCTGTGTCTCCATTTTTGCTCCCCAAGGTACCTACTGCATATATCAGAGGGTTTCACTGAGGGTGGGGTCCCAGGAGTGCTTGGATTCAGAAACAGAATCTGCAGAGAGGGTAACTACCCAAACCTGTGTGTTTCCATGTCTCCTCCCCAGGTAATTTCATATAGCAGAGGACTGCACTGAGGGCGGGGTCTCAGGAGAGCTTGGCTTCACAGGCAGGAGCTGCAGAGAGGGTATCTACACACACCTGTGTGTTTCCATGTCTCCTTCCCCAGGTAACTACATATAGCATAAGGATGCACAGAGGGTATCTACCTGCAGCGGTGTGTTTCCATTAATCCTCCACGAGGTAACTAAATATAGCAGAGGGCTGCACTGACACAACTGTGTGTTTCCATGTATCCTCCTCAGGTAACTTTATAGAGCAGAGGGTTGCACTTTAGGGCAGGGCCCCAGGAGAGCTTGTCCTCACAGACAGAAGCTGCAGGGAGTGTAATGGGTATCTACCCACACCTGTGTGTTTCTATGTCTCCTCCCCAAGGTAACTGCATATAGCAGAGGACTGCACTGAAGGCCAGGTCCCAGGAGAGCTTGCCCTCAGAGTCAGAAGCTGCAGGGAGCGTATCTACCCTCACCTGTGTGTTTCCATGTCTCCTCCCCAGGTAGCTACATATAGCAGAGGCCTGCACTGAGGGTGGGGTCCCAGGATAGCTTGGCTTCACTGGCAGGAGCTGCAGGGAGGGTATCTACACACACAGGTGTGTTTCCATGTTTCCTGTCCCAGGTAACTGCATATAGCAGAGAGCTGCACTGAGGGTATCTACCCACAGCGGTGTGTTTCTATCACTCCTCCAACAGGTAACTGCATATAGCCATACGGCTGCACTGAGGGCATATACCCACACCTGTGTGTTTCCATGTCTCCTCCCCAGGTAACTTTATATAGCAGAGGGCTGCACTTGAGGGCAGGGCCGCATGAGACCTTGGCTTCACAGACAGAAGCTGAAGGAAGTGTAATGGGTATCAACACGCAACTGTGTGATTTCATGTCTCCTCCCCAAGGTAACTCTGCATATAGTAGAGGACCGCACTGAGGGCAGGGTCCCTGGAGAGCTTGGCTTCACAGGCAGGAGATGTAGGGAAGGTATCTACACACACCTGTGTGTCAGCATTTCTGCTAACAGGTAACAGGTATCAGAGGGTTGCACTGAGGGTGGGGTCCAAGGAGTGCTTGGTTTCAGAAACAGAAACAGCATATAGGGAAACTACCAAAACCTGGGTGTTTCCATGTCTCTTCCCCCAGGTAACTTCATATTGAAGAGCTTGGTTTCACAGGCAGGAGCTGAAGGGAGGGTATCTACACACACGTGTGTGTTTCCATGTCTCCTCCCCCAGATAACTGCATATAGCAGAGGGATCCACTGAGGGTATCTACCCACAGCATTGTGTTTCCATCACTCCTCCACCAGGTAACTTCATATAGCAGAGGACTAAACTGAGGGCATATACCCACACCTGTGTGACTCCATGTCTCCTTCCCATGTAACTTTATAGAGCAGAGGGTTGCACTGAGGGCAGGGTCCCAGGAGAGCTTGGCTTCAAAGGCAGAAGCTGCAGGGAGGATATCTACACACACCTGTGTGCATATAGCAGGAGGCTGCACTGGTGGCAGGGTACATAGCATGTATCAGAGGGCTGAACTGAGGGCATATAGCCACACATGTGTGTTTCCATGTCTCCTCCCCATTTAACTTTATAGAGCAGAGGGTTGCACTGAGGGCGAGGTACCAGGAACACTTGGCTTTAGAGGCAGAAGCTGGAAGCAGGGTATCTACCCACACCTGTGTGTTTCAATTTTTCCTCCCCAGGTAACTGAATATTGCAGAGGGCTGCACTGAGGATGGGGTCCCAGGAGAGCCTGGTCTTAGAGGCAGAAGCTGCAGGGAGGCTATCTACCCACAATTTTGAGTTTCCATTTCTCCTCCCCCAGGTAACTACATATAGAAGAGGGCTGCACTGAGGTAGGGGTACCAGAAGCGCTTGTCTTCAGAGGCAGCTTCTAACTCTGAAGCCAAGCGCTGCTCGGACCCCACTGTCTGTACAGCCCTATACTATATACAATTACCGGGGGGAGGAGACATGGAAACACATAGGTGTGGGTAGATACCTCCACCCTGCAGCTTCTGCCTCTGAAGCCAAGCTCTCCTGGGACCCCACCCTCAGTGAAGCCCTCTATTTATACCCTTATCTAGGGGAGGAGAAATGGCGACACACAGGTGTGGTTAGATACCCACCCTGCAGCTTCTGCCTCTGAAGGCAAGCTCTACTGGGACCCCACCATCAGTGCAGTCTAATATGCAATTACTGGGGGGAGGAGACATGGAAATATACAGGTGTGGGTAGATACCCCCTCCCCACAGCTTCTGCCTCTGAACCAAGCTCTCCTGGGATCCTGCACTCAGTGCAGCCCTCTGCTATATCCAGTTACCTGGGAGAGGATACATTGAAAAACACAGGTGTGTGTAGATACCCTCCCTGCAGCTTCTGCGTCTGAAGTCAAGCATTTCTTGGACCCCGCCCTCCTTGAATCCCTCTTCTATATGCAGTTACCTTGGGGAGGAGAAATAGAAAAATAACCTCAGTGCAGCCCTCTGCTATATGCAGCTACCTGGGGAGAAGAGATGGAAACACACAGATGTGTGTAGATATCATCAGTGCAGCTCTCTGCTATATGTAGTTACGTGGGGCAGGAGACATGGAAACACACAGGAAACACTCCCTGCAGCTCCCGCCTGTGAAGCCAAGCTCTCCTGGGACCCTGACCTCAGTTACCTGGGGAGGACACATGGAAACACAGGT
>QEPC01004112.1:34284-56434 GCA_003113815.1 Sphenodon punctatus
ACCCTTAGTGCAACACTCTGATATATGCAGTTACAGGGGGATCAGAAAGAGAGACACACAGGTGTGGATATTTACCTTCCCTGAAGCTCCGGCCTATGAAGCCAAGCTCTCCTGGGACACCGCCCTCAGTGCAGCCCTCTGCTATATGAAGTTACCTGGGGAGGAGACTTGGAAACACACAGGTGTGTGTAGATACCCTCCCTGCAGTTTCTGCCTCTGAGGGCAAGGTCTCCTGGGACCCGGCCTTCAGTGCAGTCCTCTCCTATATCTAGAGACCTTGGGTACGAGACATGGAAACACACAGGTGTGGGTAGATACCCATTAAACTCCCTGCAGCCTCTGTCTGTGAAGCCAAGTGCTCCTGGGACCCTGCACTTAAGTGCAGCCCTCTGCTCTGTAAAGTTACCTGGGAAGGAGGCATGGAAACACACAGGTGTGGGTATATGCCCTCAGTGCAGCCCTCTGCTATATGAAGTTACCTGATGGAGGAGTGATGGAAACACACCGCTTTGGGTAGATACGTAGGGAGGAAACATGGAAACACACAGGTGTCTGTAGATACCCTCCCTGCAGTGCCTGCCTGTGAAGGAAAGCTCTCCTGAGACCCCGCCCTCAGTGCAACCCTGTGCTATATAAGGGGAGGAGACATGGAAACACACAGGTTTGGGTAGGTACCCTCTCTGCAGTTTCTGTTTCTGAAGCCAAACGCTCCTAGGACGCCACCCTCAGTGCAACCCTCTGATATATGCAGTTGCCTGGGGGAGCAGAAATGGAGTCACACAGGTGTGGGAAGTTACCCTCCCTGCAGCTCCTGCCTGTGAAGCCAAGCTCTCCTGGGACCACGCCCTTAGTGCAGCCCTCTGCTTTATGAAGTTACCTGTGGAGGAGACATGGAAACACAAAGATGTGGGTAGATACCCTCCCTGCAGCTTCTGCCTCTGAGGGCAAGCTCTCCTGGGACCCAGCCCTCAGTACAGTCCTCTGCTGTATGCAGTTACCTTGGGGAGGAGACATGGAAACACACAGGTGTGGGTAGATACCCATTACACTCCCTGCAGCTTCTGTCTGTGAAGCCAAGCTCTCCTGGGGCCCTGCCCTCAAGTGCAGCCCTCTGCTCTATAAAGATACCTGGAGAGGAGACATGGAAACACACAGGTCTGGGTTTATGCCCTCAGTGCAGTCCTCTGCTATATGAAATTACCTGGTGGAGGAGTGATGGAAACACACCCCTGTGGGTAGATACCAGCAGTGCATCCCTCTGTTATATGCAGTTACATCGGGGAGGAGACATGGAAACACACATGTTTGTGTAGATACCCTCCCTGCAGCTCCTGCCTGTGAAACCAAGCTCTCGTCAGAACCCGCCCTCAGTGCAGTGTTACCTGGGGGAGCAGAAATGGAGACACACAGGTGTGGGTAAAGCTCCAGAAGCTCCTGCCTGTGAAGCCAACATCTCCTGGGACCCCGCCCTCAGTGCGGCCCTCTGCTATATAAAGTTACCTGGGGAGGAGACATGGAAACACACAGGTATTGGTAGATACCCTCTCTGCAGCTTCTGCCTCTGAGGGCAAGCTCTCCTTGGACCCGGCCCTCAGTGAAGTCCTCCGCTGTATGCAGAGATGTTGGGGAGGAGACATGGAAACACAAAGATGTGGGTACATACGCATTACACGAGCTGCAGCTTCTGTCTGTGAAGCCAAGCTCTCCTGGGGCCCTGCCCTCCAGTACAGCCCTCTGCTCTATAAAGATACCTGGGGAGGAATGGAAACATGGAACCACACAGTTTTGGGTAGTTACCTCTCTGCTGTTTCTGTTTCTGAAGCCAAGCGCTCCTGGAACCCCACCCTCAGTGCAACCCTCTGATTTATGCAGTTACCTGAGGGAACAGAAATGGAAACACACAGGTGTGGATATATGACCTCAGTGCAGCCCTCTACTATATGAAGTTACCTGGTGGAAGAGTGATGGTAACACACCGCTGTGGGTAGATACCCTCTGTGCAGCCCTCTGCTATATGCAGTTACCTGGGGGAGGAGACAGGAAACACACAGGAGTGTGTAAATATGCTCCCTGCAGCTCCTGCCTGTGAAGCCAAGCTGTCCTGGGACCCCGCCCTCAGTGCAACCCTCTGCTATATTAAGGTACCTGGGGAGGAGACTTGAAAACTTACAGTTGGGAGTTGATACCCTCCCTGCAACTTCTGCTTCTGAAGCGAAGCTCTCCTGCCCCCCCCCCCTCGGTGCAGCCCTCTGTTGTATCCAGTTACCTGAGGGAGGAGATATGGAAAGACACAGGCTTGGGTTGATAACCTCTCTGCAGCTATTGTCCCTGAAGCCCATGTCTCCTGGGTCTCTGCCTTCCGTACAGCCCTCTGCTATGTACAGTTACCTGGGGAAGGAGAGATGCAAACACACAGATGTGGGTAGATACTCTTAGTGCAGCCCTCTGCTACATACACTCATATGGAAAAGGAGACATGGAAATACAGAAGTGGGTAGATACCCTCCCTGAATCTTCTGTTAAGAGAAGATTCAGGGAGAGACATGGGAACACACAGGTAGTCTTAGATACCAACCCTGCAGCTTCTGCCTCTGAAGCCAAGCGCCCCTGGGAACCCACCATCAGTGCAGCCTTCTGCTATATGAAGTTACCTAGGGGAGGTGACATGGAAAGACACAGGTGTGTGGAGATACCCTCAGTGCAGCCCTCTGCTCTATGTAGTTACCTGGGGAGGAGACATGGAAACACTCAGGTGTGAGTAGATACCCTCCCCTGCATCTTTTGCCTCTGAAGCCAACCTCTCCTAGGACCCCGTCCTTCAGTGCAGCCCTCTGTTCTATGCAGTTACCTGGGGGAGGAGTCACCTAAACACACGTGTGGTTAGATGTCCTCCCCTGCCCTCACTGCAGCCCAAGATTTCTTGTGAGGAGACATGGAAAGACAGAAAGATGACCTTCATATTAGTCAGTTTTATATTTTAATGAGTTCTCTGCCACGCAGGAGAACCAGCCCGATCATCTACTCAGTTTCAACCAAGATGGGTAGAGAGTGTTCCTTCCCTGTGGAGAGACTTCCCAGAGGGATGTTTGTAGTCAATTTCTCCATAGAAGCCATGTCTCCCATTTGGGAGAAACAGGAATTAAACTAGTCCTTGGTTACACAGGATGGCTAGGTTATGGAGCAATTTCTCGGTAGAGCTTTAGGAATTGTATCCCCTATAGTTGATTCTGTGGAATGGGGTGAAATTCATCTGGGGGATTGGTGTTTCCCTCAGTCAGAGCGAGGCATTTGCACTTAGTTGCTTTCACACCTCAGTGCCTCCTCGCCCGTTTGTTACAAACAGTCGGGGGAGCAGGCAGTTTCTCCTCAACCCGGAAAGGGCAATAGTTCCAGCCAGTCAGTTTAATTTCTGAAAGGTTGCTTTACAACTAGGAAAGCTGGGTTTGAATTTCTACAGTCGTCCCACGTGATTCTACTTCACAGCTACAGGCAGGGCCCCGATTCTTCTGCAAAATATTTTCCAAAATTCTGCGACCCAAAATGGAAAATTCTGCGACCCATATGGCAAAATTCTGCGACCCACATGGCAAAGCAGGAAACCCACCCAGAAAAACCACATGGCAAAGCAGGAAACCCACCCACAAAAACACATGGCAAAGTGTGTTTTTGCCATGTTACACACACATTACACACACAAACTGTAAAATGCAGAGCGCACAGCGGGACCCCCTCCCCCCCAAACTGTAAAATGCAGAGCATGCAGCGGGACACACTCCCCCCCAAACTGTAAAATGCGGAGCGTGCAGCGGGACCCCCTCCCCCCCAAACTGTAAAATGCAGAGCATGCAGCGGGACCCCCTCCCCCCCAACTGTACAATGCAGAGCACGCAGAAGGACCCCCCCAAACTGTAAAATGCAGAGCGTGCAGCGGGACCCCCTCCCCCCCAAACTGTAAAATGCAGAGCATGCAGCGGGACCCCCTCCCCCCCAAACTGTAAAATGCAGAGCATGCAGCGGGACCCCCCCCCCCCCAAACTGTAAAATGCAGAGCGCGCAGCGGGCTCCCCCCAGAAGAACACCCCCCCAAACCACCTACTTACCTTATGCTGGAGCGGCGTCGATCCCTCGAGCGACTGGAGAAGCGGCAGCTGGAGGTTGGGCTGGAGTCCTTCAGTGGCGGCAGCAGCAGCAGCGGCGATCCCGGAGCGGCCGGAGAAGCGGCGGCTGGAGTCGGGTCCCTCGGCGGCAGCGGCGGTCTCAAGTGGATTCCGGACCATAAGTGACATGTGCTGATGTGACCTGCTTTATAAAGGCCGCGCAAGCCCCTGATTGGCTTGTGGCCTGAATAAAGCAGGTCCTGGATTGACTCACCGCCAAGGAAGGGAAATTCCGCGGGGATTTCCCCAGTTTCTGCGATAATCCTGCCTAGGGCAGAATTCTGCGAAAATTCCGCGAATCGCAGAAGCGCAGAAGACTCGGGGCCCTGGCTACAGGCAACAGTATCTCTGGGATAGATCCGATGGAAACCAGTCAATTTCACTTGGGGGTTGGTGTTTACCTCAGTGAGAATGCAGTCCTGGCGCCTAGTCGCTTGTTCACCTCATCCCTCTTTCTGCTAACATCTGCAGAGACCCTTGTCTGTTTCTCCATGGCAGCCCTGTCTCTCCTACACATGAGGAACAGGGCTTAACCTAGTCAGTGTTTCCAAGTCAGCGTAGGTTTTAAACCCTAATCAGGGCCCCCAGAGCCATTCTAATTCACAGCTACTATTCCTGGGATTAGAACTAGTCAATTTCAATTAGGGGGCTGTCGCTACCACAGGGGCGGAACACGGCTTAACGTTCTGAGTGTTACCGTGGCAGCCACAGGTTTTGGACCGGGTCATTTTCAATCCTCAGCCAGAAGTAGGTCCTTGAGCGGTATTGCTACCACGCATCGTTTTCTCTGCTAAGCAGGAGATCAACCTAGTCAGTTTCAACTAGGCGGGAGAGGAGGAGGTTTCTCCTCAGCCCGATAACGGTGATAGATCCAGCGAGTCAGTTTCACCTCTGCGCGTTTTCTTCACTCTTGGGAACGGTCGCATGGTAACAGTGGCCAGGTTTCACCATGTTCCTCCTGTCCTTCCACCGGGAAGGCACACGGCTTAACCAACTCCGTGCCAGCCTACTCAGTAAAGGTAGGTTGGGGAGCGCAACCGCACGCACGCACGCACGCATGCACACACGCACGCACACACACACACACACACACACCAGCGATTCAACTTTACAGCTATACCCAATGGTGTCCCTGGTGTTGGTCAGTCAATGAAAGGGTTGCTTTTTCTCCTCAGCCAGAAGGAGATCCTTGAACCTAGTCAGTTTCACAAGTTAGTGCTGTCTCTGCACAGACATCTCCTTACGCTAGTCAGTTTCAAACATGAATGTGGGAGACAGGGCACCTCTCAGTAAGATGGCTCTAGTTTCGCCATGGAAGCCTCTCTTCTCCACAGAGGAGGAATAGGGCTTAACCTAGTCGGTCTTACTCTGCCAGAAGATCTAGGTTGTGGACCATAACCACTGATGTCACGAAAGCGATTCCCCTTCACAGTGGGTTGAGTCTGCAGAATTCTCCTTCTATTCACCCACCTACTTAGGCTATGGTTAGGGTCCTCTCTTGTGCATGCTGGCATGGCAAAACTGACTATTGTCTCTCCTTGGAGGGAGAGATGGCTTCCTTGGAGAAATTGACTAGGGAGGTTGAACCCCGCTCTACTTCATCCCTCTGTGGAGAAACTTCTCAGGGATGGAAACTGACTGGCTGGAACTATCGCTCTCACCGGGTTGAGAAGATTCCTCCTGCGCACCCTCCTGGTTGAAACTGACAAGAGTGATTGTGGGTTGGTTCTCCTGATCGGCAGAGAAAGCGCTGAGGTGTAAAAATAACTACTGACTGAGATAACCACCAATCCCCAAGTGAAACTGACTAGGGTCCAGAGAGTAAACCCCGGGGTTACCGTTGAGTGAGCTCGTGAGCAGAATAGCTCTGTGAGGCTCTAGTAGATTTCACAATCTGCCTTGACTGTGATTGGTAACACAGTTTAAGCCGTGTGCCTTCTGTGGCACACCGGAGGAACACGGCGAAACCTAGCCAGTTATCATGCGAGTGTGGACAAGAGAGGTAGGTTGTGGATGAAGAGGCTTGTGAAGAACACTCTCAGAGGTGAAACTGACTCGCTGGATCTATCACCGTTATCGAACTGAGGAGAAACCTCCTCTTCACCCGCCTGGTTGAAACTGACTACGTGATCGGGATAGTTCTCCTGCTTAGCAGAGAAAACGCTAACACTGAGAGCCGTGAACACAACCAACCACGGTAAGACTGTTAACGTTCCTCCCCTGTGTTCCTCCCCTGTGGGATAGACAGCGCTTCCACGGTGAAACTGACTAGAGAGATGAAGACAGCTCGCCTGATTGTAGAGAAACCTCTCAGCGATGAAGCTGAAATGCTGACACTACGGCTCTTTCCAGGTTGACGGGACAATCCCCCATCTCCTCCTCCTCCTCCAGGTTCAAGGACCTCCTTCTTGGCTGAGGAAAACAGCAATACGCCCCTAGTAGATATTGACTAGTATTCCCAGAATCAATCCGGGGAATACTGTTGTGTGTAGCTGTGGACTAGAATCGTCCTGGGGCATCCTGATTTGGGTTTACAACGTATGATTACATGGTAATTAAGCACTGGTCCTCACATGTGGGAGAAAGAGGGCTGTCATGGAGAAACTGACTAGGGGAAACAGTCGCTTGATTACCTTGCTGAAATAAGCAAGTGACTAGGTTCAAGGCCCTCCTCGCCTAGGGAAACACCAACCACCCCCCCAAGTGAAATTGACTGACTTCCATCAGGTCAATCCCGTCCATAACGTTGGCTGTAGCTGTTAAGTGGAATCGAAACGGGTTGCCTGTGACAGGATTCAAAGCCAACTCCCCTGGTTGTAAGAGGAACCTCTCAGAATTACAAGTGACTGGATGGAACTATTGCCCTTTCCCGGTTGAGTAGTAAACTGCTGCTCCCCCTCCTGTTTGAAACTGACTTGGGAGGGACGTACTGAGGGTTCAAAGCGCCTAAGTGCAAATAACTTACTCTGACTGAGGGAAGCTCCAACACTCACAAGTGAAATTCACCACGTGCAACAGAATAAACCATGGGGGATACAGTTCTTAAAACTGTACAGAGATATTGCTCTGGTGGGGCTAGGTCCACAACTTAGCCCTCTTATATACAATGGCACGGTAATACTGACGGTAATACTCTCGTAGGAGAGACAGGGCTTCCATGGAAAATGGACTACAGACATCCCTATGCAAGGGGTCTCTGCCACGGGGCAGGAATACGGTGATACCACATCTAACCGTCTTGGTTGAAATTGACCAAGTGATCGTGGCAGAGAAAGCACTAACTTGCGAAACTGATTAACGTGTGGGTACATACAGAGGCAGATTCTGCCTCTGAAGTCAAGCTGTCCTGGGACCCTGTCCTCAGTGAAGCCCTCTGCTATATGCATTAACCTGGGAAGGAGACATGGAAACTCACAGGGGTGGTTAGAAACCCTCCCTACAGCTTCTGCTTCTTAAGCCAAGTACTCCTGGGACCTCGCCCTCGGTGCAGCCCTCTACTGTAGAGGTTATCTGGGGGAGGAAACATTTAAACTTACAGGGTTGGGTTGATACCCTCCCTGCAGCTTCTGCTTCCGATGTCAAGCACTACTGGGACCCCGCCCTCAGTGCAGCTTTCTGCTGGGTACCATGAGCTTTCTTTCAGAGGCAGAAGCTGCAGCGAGGGTATCTGCAAACACCTGTGTGTTTCCATGACTTCTCCCAAAGTGACTGCATATAGCAGAGGGCTGCACTAAGGGTATCTACACACACCTGTGTGTTTCCATGTCTCCTCGTCAGGTAACTTTATATAGCAGAGAGCTGCACTGAGGGCGGGTTCTCAGGAGAGCTTGGCTTAAGAGACAGAAGCTGTAGGGAGGATATCTAGCCACACCTATCTGTTACCATGTCTCTTCCTGCAGGTAATCGCATATAGTAGACGGCTGTACTGATGGTATCTTCCCACACCTGTGTAGTTCCATGTCTCCTCCCCCAGGTAACTGTATATATCAGAGGGCTGCACTTAGGTTACCTGCCCAAACCAGTGTGTTTCCATGTCTCTTCCTTCAGCAACTTCATAGATCGGAGGGCTTTACTGAGGATAGCTACACACACCGGTGTGTCTCCATTTCTACTCCCCCAGGTAACTGCATATATCAGAGGGTTGCACTGAGGGTGGCGTCCCAGGAGCACTTGGCTTCAGAAACAGAAACTGCAGAAAGGGTACCTAAGCAAAACTGTGTGTTTCCATGTCTCCTCCCCAGGTTATATCATATAACAGAGGGTTACAGAGGGTTACCCTCACTCCTCCACGAGGTAACGTCATAAAGCAGAGGGCTGCATTATGGTCATATAACCATACCTGTGTGTTTCCATGTCTCGTCCCCACGGTAATTTCATATAACAGAGGACTGCACTGAGGGCTGGGTCCCAGGAGAGCTTGCCTTCAGAGGCAGAAGCTGCAGGGAGGGTATCAACGCACACCTGTGCATTTCCATGTCTCCTCCCCAGTTAACTTCATATACAAGAGGGCTGCAGTGAGGGTAGGGTCCCAGGGAAGTTTGGCTTCACAGGCAGGAGCTGCAGGGAGGGTATCTACCCACATCTGTGTGTTTCCATGTCTCCTCCCCAGGTAACTGCATATAGCAGGAGGCTGCACTGGGGGCAGGGTACCAGGAACGCTTGGCTTCAGAGGTAGAAGTTGCAATCAGGGTATCTACCCACACCTGTATGTTTCCATGTCTCCTCGAAAGGTAACTTCATATAGCAGAGGGTTGTACTGAGGGTGGGGTCCCAGGAGCGCTTTGCTTCAAAAGTAGAAACTGCAGAGAGGGTAAGTACCGAAACCAATGTTTCCATGTCTCCTCCCCAGGTAAGTTCATATAGCAAAGGTCTGCACTGAGGGCGGTGTCCCAGGAGAGCTTGTCTTCACAGACAGGAGCTGCAGGGAGCTTATCTACATGCACCTGTGTGTTTCTATGTCTCCTGCCCCAGGTTACTGCATATAGCAGAGGGATGAACTGAGGGTATCTACCGACAGTTGAGTGTTTCCATCACTCCTCCACCAGGTAACTTCATATAACATAGGGCTGCACTTGTGTGTTTCCATGTCTCCTCCCCAGTTAACTTTATAGAGCAGAAGGCTGCACTTGAGGGCAGGGGCACAGGAGAACTTGGCTTCACAGACAGAATCTGCAGGGAGTTTATTGGGTATATACCCACACCTGTCTGTTTCCATGTCTCTGCATATCGTAGAGGACTGCACTGAGGGCCAGGTCTCAGGAGAGCTTGCCCTCAGTGGCAGAATCTGCAGGGAGGGTATCTACCCACACCTTTGTGTTTCCATGTCTCCTTCCCAGGTAACTTCATATAACAGAGGGCTGCACTGAGTACGGGGTCCCAGGAGAGCTTGGGGTCCCAGGAGAGCTTGCCCTCAGAGGCAGAATCTGCAGGGAGGGTATTTACCCACACCTGTGTGTTTCCATGTCAGCTCCCCAGGTAATTTCATATAACAGAGGGCTGCACTGAGGGCAGGGTCCCTGGAGAGCTTGGCTTCACAGGCAGGAGCTGCAGGGAGGGTAACTACCCACACCTGGGTGTCTCCATTTCTGCTCCCCCAGGTAACTGCATATATCAGAGGGTTGCACTGAGGGTGGGGTCCCAGGAGTGCTTGGCTTCAGAAACAGAAACTGCAGAGAGGGTAACTACCGAAACCTGTGTGTTTCCATGTGTCCTCCCCAGGTAACTTTGTATAGCAGAGGGCTGCAATGAGGGCAGTTTTCTAGGAGCGCTTGGCTTCACAGGCAGTTGCTGCAGGGTGGGTGTCTACACACACCTGTGTGTTTCCATGTCTACTCCCCCATGTAATTGCATATAGCAGAGGGCTGCACTGAGGGTATCTACCCACAGTGGTGTGTTTCCATCATTCCTCCAACAGATAACTGCATATAGCCATACGGCTTCACTGAGGGAATATACCCACACCTGTGTGTTTCCATGTCTCCTCCCCAGGTAACTTTATAGAGCAGAGGGCTGAACTTGAGGCCAGGGCCCCAGGGGAGCTTGGTTTCACAGACAGAAGCTGCAGGGAGTGTATTGGGTATCTACCCACAACTGTGTGTTTCCATGTCTTGTCCCCACGGTAACTGCATATAGCAGAGGACTGCACTGAGAGCCGGGTCCCAGGAGACCTTGCCCTCATAGGCAGAAGCTGCAGGTAGCGAATCTACCCACACCTGTGTGTTTCCATGTCTCCTCCCCAGGTAACTTCATATAGCAGAGGGCTGCACTGAGGGCGGGGTCCCAGGAGAGCTTGGCTTCACAGAAGGAGCTGCAGGGAGGGTAACTACCCACACCTGTGTGTCTCCATTTCTGCTCCCCCAGGTAACTGCATATATCAGAGGGTTGCACTGAGGGTGGGGTCCCAGGAGCGCTTGGCTTCAGAAACAAAAACTGCAGAGAGGGTAACTACCCAAACCTTTGTGTTCCCATGTCTCCTCACCAGGTAACTTCATATAGCAGAGGGTTGCACTGAGGGCTAGGTACCAGGAGAGCTTGACTTCACAGGCAGGAGCTGCAGGGAGGGTATCTACACACACCTTTGTGTTTCCATGTCCCCTCCCCCAAGTAACTGCATATAGCAGAGGGCTACACTGAGGGCATATACCCACACATGTGTGTTTCCATGTCTCCTCCCTAGGTATCTTTATAGAGAAGAGGGCTTCACTTGAGGGCAAGACCCCAGGGCAGTTTGGCTACACAGACAGAAGCTGCAGGGAATGTAATGGGTATCTTCCCACACCTGTGTGTTTCCATGTCTCCTCCCCAAGGTAACTGCATATAGCAGAGGACTGCACTGAGGGCCGGGTCCCAGGAGAGCTTGGGCTCAGAGGCAGAAACTGCAGGGAGGGTATCTACCCACACCTGTGTGTTTCCATGTATCCTCTCCAGGTAACTGCATATATTAGAGGGTTGCACTGAGGGTCGGGTCCCAGGAGCGCTTGGCTTCAGAAACAGAAACGGCAGAGAGGTTAACTACCAAAACCTGTGTGTTTCTATGTCTCCTCCCCAGGTAACGTCATATAGCAGATGGCTGCACTGAGGGCGGGGTCCCAGGAGAACTTGCCTTCACAGGCAGGATCTGTCGGAAGGGTGTCTACACACACCTGTGTGTTTCCATGTCTCATCCCCCAGGTAACTGCATATAGCAGAGGGCTGCACTGAGGTTATCTACCCAGAGCAGTGTGTTTCCATCACTCCTCCACCAGGTAACTTCATATAGCAGAGGGCTGCACTGAGGAAATACACCCACACCTCTGTGTTTCCATGTCTCCTCCCGAGGTAACATAGAGCAGAGGGCTGCACTTGAGGGCTGATCCCCAGGAGGGCTTGGCTTCAAAGAGAGAAGCTGCAGGGAGTGTAATGGGTATCTACCCACACCTGTGTGTTTCCCTGTCTCCTCCCCAAGGTAACTACATATAGCAGAGGGCTACACTGAGGGTAAGGTCCCTGGAGAGCTTACCCTCAGAGGCAGAAGCTGCAGGGAGGGTATCTACCCACACGTGTGTGTTTCCATGTCTCCTCCCCAGGTAACTTCATATAGCAGAGGGCTGCACTGGGGGCGGGGTCCCCGGAGAGCTTGGCTTCACAGGCAGGAGCTGCAGGGAGGGTAACTACCCACACCTGTTTGTCTCTATTTCTGCTGCCCCAGGTAACTCCATATATCAGAGTATTGCAAGAGGGTGCGGTCTGAGGAGCGCTTGGCTTCAGAAACAGAAACTGCAGAGAGGATAACTACCCAAATCTCTGTGTTTCCATGTCTCTTCCCCAGGTAACTTCCTATAGCAGAGGGCTTCACTGAGGGCGGGGTCCCAGGAGAGCTTGGCTTCAGAGGAGAAGCTGCAGGGAGGGTATCTACACACACTTGTGTTTTTCCATGTGTCCTCCCCAAGCTAACTACATATAGCAGAGGGTTGCACTGCTGGTAACTCTGCACATCTCCGTGTTTCCATTTTTCCTCCCCCAGCTAACTACTTATAGCTGAGTACGGCACTGAAGGTATCTTCCCACATCTCTGTATTTCCATGTCTCCTCCTACAGGTAATTGCATATAGCAGAGTGCTGCACTGAGGGTAGGGTCCCTGGAGATCATGGCTTCAGAGGTAGAAGCTGCAAGCAGGATGTCTGCCCACACCTGTGTATTTCCATGTCTCCTCCCTGAGGTTACTGCATATAGCAGAGGGCTGCACTGAGTGTATCTACCCACACCAGAGTGTTTCCATGTCTCCTCCCCCAGATAACAATATATAGAAAGGGCTGCACTGAGGATATCTACCCACAGTTGTGTGTTTCCATCACTCCTCCGCCAGGTAACAGCATATAGCAGAGGGCTGCACATATGTGTTTCCATGTCTCCTTCCCAAGGCAACTGGGAATGCAGTGATGGTGGTGGCCCAGGAGACCTTGGCTTCAGAAGCATAAGCTGCAGGGAAGGTATCACCCACATGTGTGTTTCCATGTCTCCTCCTCCAGGAAACTGAATATAGGATAGGGCTGCACGGAGGACGGGGATCCAGGAGAGCTGGGATTCAGAGGCAGAAACTGCAGTTAGGGTATCACCCACACCTGTGTTTCCATGTCTCCTCCCCCAGGTAACCATATATAGGAGAGGGTTTCACTGAGGATGGTGTCCCAGGAGAGCTGGGCTTCAGAGGTAGAAGCTGCAGGGAATGTATCTACGCACACCTGTGAGTTTCCATGTCTCCTCCCCAGGTAATGTCATATAGCAGAGGGCTGCACTGAGGGTGGGGTCCCCTGAGAGCTTGGCTTCATAGGCAGAAGATGCAGGGAGGGTAACTACCAACACCTGTGTGTTTCCATGTCTCCTCCCCCAGGTAACTGCATATAGAAGTGGGCTGATTTAGAGGAGCACTTGGCTTCAGGGGCAGAACCTGCAGGGAGGGTATCTCCGCACACCTGTGTGTTTCCATGTCTCCTCTCCAAGTAACTGTATATAGAGGAGGTCTGCCCTGAGTTTGGGGTCCCAGGAGCGGTTGACTTCAGATGAAGAAGCTGGAGAGAATTTATATACACATACCTGTGTGTTTCCATATCTCCTCCCCCAGGTAAACGCTTGGCTTCAGAGGCAGTTGCTGCAGAGAGGGTATCTACCTATGCCTGTGTGTTTCCATGTCTCCTGACCCAGGTAACTGCATATAGCAGAGGGTTGCACTGAGGGCGTGGTCCCATGAGAGCTTGGCTTCAGAGGCAGAAGCTGAAGGGAGGGTATCTACCCACATCTGTGTGTTTCCATGTCTCCTCCCAGGGTAACTAGATAGAGCAGAGAGCTGCACTGATGGTATCTACACACATCTGTGTGTTTCCATCTCTACTCCCCCAGGTATCTGCGTATAGCAGAGGGCTGCACTGAGGCTATGTTTCTATTTCTCCTCCCCCAGATAACTGCACATAGAAGAGGGCTTCAAGGATGGTGGGGTCCAAGAAATGCTTGGCTTCAGACGCACCTGTTTGTTTCGATGTATCCTCTCCCAGGTAACTGGATATAGCAGAGGGCTGCACTGAGGGTGGGATCCCAGGAGATCTTGCTTCAGAGGCAGAAGCTGCGGGGAAGGGGTATCTACCCACACCGGTATATTTCAATGTCTCCTCCCCCCAGTAATTGCATATTAGACTGCACTGATGGTGGGGTCCCAGGAGAGTGGGTATCTAATCACACCTGTGTGTCGCCATTTCTCCTCCCCTAGATAAGGGTATAAATAGAGGGCTTCACTGAGGGTGGGGTCCCAGGAGAGCTTGGCTTCAGATGCAGAAGCTTCAGGGGGAGAAATCTACCCACACCTATGTGTTTCCATGTCTCCTCCCCCCGGTAATTGTATATAGTAGAGGGCTGCACAGACAGTGAGGTCCTAGCAACACTTGGCTACAGAGTTAGAAGCTGCAGGATAGGTTTCTACCCACACCTATGTGTTTCCATCTCTCCTTCCCCTGGTAACTGCATATAGCAGGGGGCTGCACTGAGGACATCTACGCGCACCTGTGTGTTTCCATGTCTCCTCCGCAAGTAACTGCATTTAGCAGAGGGCTGCACTGAGGAAGGGTCCCAGAAGAGCTTGGCTTCAGAGGCAGAAGCTGCCAGGAGGGTATCTACCCACAGCTATGTGTTTCCATGTATACTCCCCCAGGTAACTGCATATAACAGAGGTATGGGTACCAGGAGCCCTTGCCTTTAGGGGCAGAAGCGGAAGGAAGGGTATATACCAACACCTGTCTGTTCCTATGTCTCAGCCCCAATTAAATGCATATAGCAGAAGGCTGCACTGAGGGAGGGTTCTCAGGAGAGCTTGACTTCAAAATCAGAAACTACTGAAAGGGTATCTAGTCACAACTGTGTGTTTCCATTTCTGCTCCTCCATATAACTGCATAAAGTAGAGGGCTGCACTGAGGGTATCTACCTACTCCTGTGTGTTTCCATGTCACCTCCCCCAGGTAATTGCATATAGTAGAGTGCCGCACTAAGGGTGGGGTCCCAGGGGAGCTTGGCTTCAGAGGCAGAAGCTGTAGGCAGGGTATCTACCCACACCTGTGTGTTTCCATCTGTCCTCCCCCAGGTAACTGCATAGAGTAGAGAGCTGCACTGAGGGTATCTACCCACACCTATGTGTTTCCATGTCTCTTCCCCCAGGTAACTGCATATAATAGAGGGCTGTACTGAGGATATCTACCCACACCTGTGTGATTCCATGACTCCTCCCCCAGGTAACTGTTTATAGCAGAGGGCTGCACTGAACGTATCTACGCACACCTGTGTGTTTCCATGTCTCTTCACCCCAATAACTGCTTATATCAGAAGGCTTCACTGAGGGTATCTACCCAGATCTGTGTGTGTCCATGTCTCCTCTCCCAGGTAACTGCATATAGCAGAGGGCTGCACTGAAGGTGGGGTCCCAGGAGAGCTTTCCTTCAGAGACAGAAGCTGCAGGGAGGGTTTCTGCACACATCTGTGTGTTTCCAAGTCTCCACCCCCTGGTAAATGCATGCAGCTGATGGCTCCACTAAGCTATCTACCCACACCTTTGTGTTTCCATTTTTCCACCCCCTTGTAACTGCTGGGACCCGGCCCTCAGTGCAGCAATCTTATTTATCCAGTTACCTTGGGGAGAAGACATGGAAACACACAGGTGTGGGTAGATACCCTCCATGCAGCTTTTCGTTCTGAAGCCAAGCTCTACTGGAACCCCTCCCTCAGTGCATCCCTCTGCCATATGCAGTTACCAAGGGGAGGGGGAGGAGACATTGTAACACATGTGTGGGTAGATAACCTCCATGCAGCTTCTGCCTCTGAAGCCCAGCGCTCCTGGGAGCCTGCCGTCAGTGCAGCCCTCTGGTAAATGCAGGTATCTGGGGGAGGAGACATGGAAACACACAGAGGTGTGATAGATACCCGCCCTGCAGCTTCTGCCTCTGAAGACAAGCACTTCTGGTACCCGTACATCAGTGCAGCCCCCTGCTATATGCAGTTACCTGGGGGAGGAGAAATGGAAACACAAAATTGTAGGTAGATGCCCTCCCTGCAGCTTCTGCCTCTGAGACCAGGCTCTCCTGGGACCCCATCCTCAGTGCAGCCCTCTGCAATATTCAGTTACCTGGGGAGGAGACATTGAAACACACAGGTGTGGGTATATACCCTGCTTCCAGCTACTGCCTCTAAAGCCAAGTGTTCCTGGTACCCTGCCCCAGTGCAGCCTCCTGCTATATGCAGTTACCTGGGAGAGGAGACATGGAAACACACAGGTGTGGGTCGATACCCTCCCTGCAGCTTCTGCCTTTGAATCCAAGCTCTCCTGGGAACCCACCCTCAGTGCAACCCTCTGCTTTATAAAGTTACATGGGGAGGAGACATGGAAACACACCGCTGTGGGTAGATACCCTCAGTGCAGCCCTCAGCTATATGCAGTTCCCTGGGAGAGGAGATATGGAAACACACTGGTGTGTGTAGTTACCCTCTCTGCAGCTCCTGCCTGTGAATTCAAGCTCGCCTGGGACCACGCACTCAGTGAAAACCTCTGCTATATGTAGTTACCTGGTGAGGAGACATGGAAACACACAGGTGTGGGTAGATACACTGCTGCAGGTTCTGCCTCTGAAGTCAAGCTCTCCTGGGACCTGAATCTCACTGCAGCCCTCTGCTATATGCAGTTACGTGGGGAAGGAGACATGGAAACACACAGGTGTGTGTAGATACCCTCCCTGCAGTTCCTGCCTGTGAAGCCAAGCTCTCATGGAAAACTGCCCTCATTGCAGCCCTCAGTTATATAAAGTAACCTGGGGAGGAGACATGGAAACACACAGGTTTTGGTACCTACCCTCTCTGCAGTTTCTGTTTCTGAAGCCAAGCACTCCTGGGACCCCACCCTCAGTTCAACCCTTTGATAAATGCAGATACCTGGGGGATCAGAAATGGACACACACAGGTGAAGCCTGCAGCTCCTGCCTGTGAAGCCAAGCTCTCCAGGGACCCCACCCTCAGTGCAGCCCTCTGCTATATAAAGTTACCTGGGGAGGAGACATGGAAACACAAAGGTTTCCATGTCTCCTACACCAGGTAACTTCATATAGCAGAGGGCTGAACTGAGGGTGAGGTCCCAGGAGTGCTTGGCTTCAGAGGCGGAAGCTAAAGAGAGGGTATCAACCCTCACTTGTGTCCCATGTCTCCTTCTCCAGGAAACTGCATATAGCAGAGGGCTACATTGAGGGCGGCATCCCAGGGGCGCTTGCCTTCCAGGTGCAGAAGATGCAGGGATGCCATCTTCCTACACCTCTGTATTTCCATGTCTCCTCGCCCAGGTAACTGGATATAGGAGAGGGCTGCACTGAGGGCAGCATTCCAGGAGAGCTTGGCTTCAGATGCAGAAGCTTCAGGAAGGGTTTCTACCCACACCTTTGTGTTCCCATGTGTCCTCCCCCATGTAACTGGATATAGCAGAGGTCTGCACTGAAGGACGGGTTTCAGGAGAGCTTGATTTCAGAGGCAGAAGCTGCAGGGAGGGTATCTTCCCATACCTCTGTGTTTCCATGGCTCCTCTCCCAGGTAAGTGGATATAGCAGAGGGTTGTACTGAGGGTGGGGTCCCAGGAGACCCTGGCTTCAGAGGCAGAACCTGCATGGAGGGTCTCTACCCACACCCATGTGTTTTAATATCTCCTCTCCAAGGTAACTGCATATAGCAGAGGGCTGCACTGAGGGTATCTACGCACATCTGTATGGTGTGGGTTTGCTTGTCTCCTCCCCCAGGTGACTGCATATATCAGAGGGCTACCCACACCTGTATGTTTCCATGTCTCCACCCCCAGATAACTTAATATAGCAGAGGGCTGCACTGAGGGTGAGGTCCCAGGAGTGCTTGGCTTCAGAGGCAGAAGATGCAGTGAGGGTATCTTCTCATACCTCTGTATCCATGGCTCCTCTCTCAGGTAAGTGGAAATAACAGAGGACTCCACTGAGGGCAGGGTCCCAGGAGAACTTGGCTTCAGAGGCAGAAGCTGTAGGGAGGGTATATACCCACACCTGAGAGTTTCCATGTCTCCTCTTCCTGGTAACTGCATATATCAGAGGGCTGCACTGAGAGTTTCTACCCACACCTTTGTGTTTCCATGACTCCTCTCCCAGGTAACTGCATATATCAGAGGGCTGCATGAGGGTATCTAC
Organism: Sphenodon punctatus; assembly: GCA_003113815.1. Lineage (NCBI taxonomy): Eukaryota > Metazoa > Chordata > Lepidosauria > Sphenodontia > Sphenodontidae > Sphenodon > Sphenodon punctatus. Next base: position 52,144 of record QEPC01004112.1, read on the forward strand.
CCTCATCTGTGTCTTTTCATGTCTCCTACCCCAGGTGACTTCATATAGCAGAGGGATGCACTGAGGGCGTGGTTCCATGAGTGCTTGGCTTCAGATTCTGAAGATTCATGGAGGGTGTCTACACATACTTGTGAGTTTCCATGTCTCCTGCCCCAGGTAACTTCATATAGCAGAGGTCTGTACTGAGGGTATCTACCCACACCTGTGTGTTTCTATATTTCCTCCACAGGAAACTGCATATAGCAGAGGGCTGCACAGAGGGTATCTACTCACACCTGTGTGTTTTCATGTCTCCTTGCCCATGTAACTGGATATAGCAGAGGGCTGCAGTGAGATTCAGGTCCCAGGAGAGCTTGACTTCAGAGGCAGAACCTGCAGCAGTGTATCTACCCACACCTGTGTGTTTCCATGCCTCCTCCCCCAGGTAACGGCATAGTAGAGGGCTGTACTGAGGGTGGGGTCCCAGGAGAGTTTGACTTCGGAGGCAGAAGATGCAGGGAGGGTATCTACCCACACCTGCGTGTTTCCATGTCTCCTCCCCAAGGTAATTGCATATAGGAGAGGGTTGCACTGAGGGTGGGGTCCAAGGGGAGCTTGACTTCAGAGGCAGAAGCTGCAGGGAAGATATCTACACACACCTGTGTCTTTCCATGGTTCCTCACCCAGGTAATTGCATATAACAGAGGGCTGCAATGAGGGTGGGGTCCCAGGAGGGTATCTGCAGGGAGGGTATCTACCCACACCTTCAGCAGCAGAAGCTGAAGGGAGATGATATAGCAGAGGGCTGCACTGAGGACGGGGTACCTGGCTTCAGAGGCCGAACCTTCAGGCAGGATATCTACCCACACCTATGTATTTCCATGTCTCTTTCCCCAGGTAACTCCAATAGAAGAGGGCTGCATACAAGGTATTTACCCACACCTCTGTGTTTCCATTTCTCTTCCCCAGGTGATGGCATATAGCAGAGGGTTGCACTGAGGGTTTCTACCCACAACTGTGTGTTTCCATGTCTCCTCCCCCAGGTAACTGCATATAGCAGAGGGCTGAAATGAGGGTATATACCCACACCTGTTTATGTCCATGTCCCAGGAGAGCTTGGCCTCAGAGGTAGAAGATGCAGGGAGGGTATCTACCCACACCTGTCTGTTTCCATGTCTCGTCCCCCAGGTAACTGCATATAGCAGAGGAATGCACTGAGGGGATCTACCCACACCTGTTTATGTCCATGTCTCCTCCCCCAGGTAACTACAATAGTAGAGGGCTGCACTCAGGGTATCTACCCACAACTGTGTGTTCCCATTTCTTCTCCCCACGTGACTGCATATAGCAGAGGGTTGCACTGAGGGTCTCTACCCACACCTGTCTGTTTCCGTGTCTCCTCCCCCAGGTAACTGCATATAGCAGAGGGCTGCACTGAGGGTATTTTCCCACACCTGTGTATTTCCATGTCTTCTTCCCAATGTAAATACATATAGTAGGGGGATGCACTGAGCGTAGGGTCCCAGGAGAGCTTTGCTTCGGAGGCAGAAGCTGAAGGTAATGTATGTAACCACACCTGTGTGTTTCCATGTCGCCTCCCAAAGGTAACAACATATAGCAGATTACTGCACTGAGTGTGGGGTCCCAGGAGAGCCTGCCATCAGAGGCAGAAGCTGCAGGGAGAGTATCTCTCCACACTTGTGTATTTCTGTGTTTCCTCCCCCAGGTAGCTCCATATAGTAGAGGGCTGAACTGAGGGCGGGGTCCCAGGAGCGCTTTGCTTCAGAGGCAGAAGCTTCCAGGAGGGTATCTACACACATCTGTGTGTTTCCATTTCTTCTCCCCAGGCAACTGCCTAAAGCAGAGGGCTGCACTGAGGGCAGGGTCCCAGGCAACTGGGCTTGAGGGAGGGTATCTACCCACACCTGTGTTTCCATGTCTCCTCCCCCACGTTACTGCATATAGCAGATGGCTGCACTGAAGGCAGGGTCCCTGGCTTCAGAAGCAGAAGTTGCAGGAAGGGTATCTACCCAAACCTGTGTGTTTCCATTTCCCCTCCCCTGGTGACTGCATATAGCAGAGAGCTGTACTGTGGGTATCTTCCCACACCTGTGTGTTTACATGTCTCCTCACCCAGGTGACTGCCTATAGCAGATGGCTGGGTCCCAGGAACACTTGGCTTCAGAGGCAGAAGCTCCCAGAAAGGTATCTAACCACACCTGTGTGTTTCCATGTCTCCTCCCCCAGGTAGCTGCATATAGCACAGGGCTGCACTGAGGGCGGGGTCCCAGAAGGGATCTGATTCAGAGGCAGAAGCTGCAGGGGGGGTATCTACCCACATCTCTGTGTTTCCATGTGTCTTCCACCAGGTAACTGCATGTAGCAGGGGACTGCACTGAGGGCGGGGTACAATGAGCGCTTGGGTTCAGAAGCACAAGCTAAAGGGACGGTATCTACCCACACCTGTGTTTTCATGTCTCCTCACCCAGGTTTCTGTATATATCAGCAAGCTCCATCGAGGGCGGGGTCCCAGGAGCGCTTTGCTTCAGTGGCAGAAGCTGAAGGGAGGGTATCTACCCACACCTGTGTGTTTCCATGTCTCCTCTCCCAGGTAACGGCATATAGCAGGGGCTGCACTGAGCGCAGGGTACCAGGAGGGCTTGGATTCAGGTGCAGACGCTTCAGGGAGGGTATCTACCCACAACTGTGTTTCCATGTCTCCTCCCCCAGGGAACTGCATATAGCCGAGGGCTACACTGAGGGCGGGGTCCCAGTAGTGCTTTGCTTCAGAGGAAGACGCTGCAGGGAAGGTATCTACCCACACCTGTGTGTTTCCATGTCTCCTGACCCAGGTAACTGCATATAGCAGAAGGCTGAACTGAGCGCAGCGTCCAATGAGACCTTGGATTCAGCGGCATAAGCTGCAGGGAGGGATTCTACCCAAACGTGTGTGTTTCTATTTCTCCTCCCCAGGTGACTGCCTATAGCAGAAGGATGCACTGAGGGCTGGGTCCCAGGAGCTCTTGAATTCACAGGCAGAAGCTGCCAGAAGAGTATCCACCCACATCTGTGTGTTTCCATGTCTCCTCCCCAAGGAAACTGCATATAGCAGAGGGCTACACTGAGAGCCGGGTACCAAGAGACCTTTGTTTCAGAAGCAGAAGCTACAGGGAGGGTATCTTCACACAGCTGTGTTTCCATGTCTACTCCCCAAGGTAACGGCATATAGAAGAGGGCTGCACTGAAGCCCAGGAGCACTCTGTTTTAGAGGCAGAAGTTGCAGGGAGGGTATCTACATGCACCTGTGTGTTTCCATGTCTCCACCCCCAGGTAGGTCCATATAGCAGAGGGCTGCACTGAGGTCAGGGTGCCAGAAGTGTTTTGCTTCAGAGGCGGAAGCTGCAGGAAGGGTATCTACCCACACCTGTGTGTTTCCATGTCCCCTCCCCCAGGTTACTGCATATAGTCAAGGGCTACACTGAGGGTGGGGTCCCAGTAGACCTTGGCTTCAGAGGCAAAAGCTGCAGGGAGGGTATCTACCCAAATCTGTGTCTTTCCATTTCTGCTCTGCCAGGTAACTGCATATAGCAGAGGGCTACACTAAGGGCGGGGTCCCAGGAGGGCTTGGCTTCAGAGGCAGAAGCTTCAGGGAGGGTATCTACCCAGATCTGTGTGTGTTTCCATTTCTGCTCTCCCAGGTAACTGCATATAGCAGAGGGCTACACTGAGGGCAGGGTCCCATGAGGGCTTGGCTTCAGAGGTAGAATCTTCAGCATGGGTGTCTACCTACACCTGTGTGTTTCCATGTGTCCTTGTCCAGGTAACTGCATATAGCAGGGGACTGCACTGAGGGCTGGGTACCAGGAGCGCTTGGCTTCAGAGGCAGATACTGCTGGGATTGATTGATTGATTAGTTTTATTATGGCTCTAGCGACTGCTATGGCCATTTGAAAAAGAAAAGAATCAAATATACAACAGGATACAACATAGTTTACATATTATACATGCATACAAAAACCAACGTCGAAATATACTTTAAATTGTAAAGAAGATAAACATTGGGAATTAAAGCCCTTTGCCCAAAATTAAAAATGAAAAGGATAATATATCCGAAATATCCATTCCTACTTATAAGATTCAGTTCCCTTAAACGACAGCGCATTCCTACTTTCAGGGTCCATCTTACTACATCCTTCAGGCCAAGGATAACAATAAGTGAATCCTCAGACACTGAAATTTAATCATGTGCTATCCTTTTGTCTCTTTTCCTTGTCCCAAACCTACCTACTAGAACCTGACCTCGTCTATGGAA
>QEPC01004112.1:57219-69947 GCA_003113815.1 Sphenodon punctatus
GGGGGGGGGTGTTAAACACCCCCACCCCCCCAGGGATTGGGTCATACTTACCGGCGGCTGCGGGGACGCCACGGCCGCTGGTGCTGGGGGGTGGGTGGGCTCGCCTCGCCTCTGGGTCTTACTCTAGTCTTTTTTAAAACAAAAATCCAGGCTGGGCAGGGTGCGTGGGGGGTGTCCCCCCTTCCACCCGTGCAGCCTGGGAGGGGGAGGGGGAGGGAATTAATTTATTTCATTGGTTTCAATGGGGACACAGCGCCCCATTGAAACCAATGAAATTAATCTGGTACCGGCATACCGGATTTAATCCGGGAATCCGGTTTTCGTAGAACCGGTAACCGGTAAATCCGGTAGCCGGTAATGGGCCCCGGGTCCCACCACTAGTATCTACCCACACCTGTGTTTCCATGTCTCCTCTCCCAGGTAACGGTATATATCAGAAAGCTCCACGGAGGGCGGGGTCCCAGGAGCACTTTGCTTCAGAGGCAGAAGCTGCCGGGAGGATATCTAGCCACACCTGTGTGTTTCCATGTCTCCTCACCCAGGTAACTATATATAGCAGGGGGCTGTACTGAAGGCAGGGTACAGGAGGGTTTGGCTTCAGCTGCGGATGCTTTAGGGATTGTATCTACCCACAGTTGTGTTTCCATGTCTCCTCCCGCAGGTAACTGCATATAGCAGAGGGCTACAATGAGGGTGGGGTCCCAGTAGTGCTTTGCTTCAGAGGAAGATGCTGCAGGGAAGGTATCTACCCACACCTGTGTGTTTCCATCTCTCCTCCCCCCTTCTGCATATAGTAGAAGGTTGCACTGAGGGCGGGGGCCCAGGAGTGCTTGGCTTCAGAGGTAGAAGCTGCAAGGAGGATATCAACCCACACCTGTGTTTCCATGTCTCCTCCTCCAGGTAACTGCATATAGCAGAGGGCTGGGTCCCAGTAGTGCTTGGCTTCAGATGCAGAAGCTGCTAGGAGGATATCAACCCACACCTCTGTGTTTCCATGTCTCCTCCACCAAGTAACTGCATATAGCAGGGGGTTGCACTGAGGGCGGGTACCAGGAGAACTTGCCTTCAGAGGCAGAAGTTGCAGAGAGGGTTTCTACCCACACCTGTGTGCTTCCATGTCTGATCCCCAGGTAACTGCATATAGCACAGGGCTGCACTGAGGGTATCTACCCACACCTGTCTGTTTCCACATCTCCTCACCCAGGTAACAGCATATAGCAGAGGACTGCGCTGAGGGCAGGATCCCAGGACAGCTTGACTTCAGAGGCAGAAACGTCACCTATATGAAGTTACCTGGGGGAGGAGACATGGAAACACACAGGTGATGGTAGATACACTTCCTGAAGCATCTGCCTCTAAAGCCAAGATCTCCTTGGACCTGCCATCAGTGCAGCCCTCTAGTACATGCAGTTACCTGGGGGAGGAGACATGGAAACACACACGGGTGGGTAGATTCCCTCAGTTCCGCCCTCTCTTATATACATTTACCTGCATGAGGAAAACACACAGGTGTGGGTAGATACCCTCAATGCAGTCCTCTGCTGTATTAACTTACCTGGAGGAGGACACATAGAAAAATACAGATATGGGTAGATACCCTCCCTGCAGCTTCTGCCTCTGAAGCCAAGCTCTGCTGGGACCCCAAACTCTGTGCAGTCCCCCTCTATATGGAGTTACCTGGGGAAGGAGACACAGAAACACACAGGTGTGGGTAGATACACTCCCTGACGTTTCTGTCTCTGAATTCAAGCTGTCCTGGGACCCCACCCTCAGCGCAGCCCTCTGCTATATGCCGCTACCTGGCATAGGAGACGTGGAAACAGACAGATGTGGGTAGATACCCTCATTGCAGCCCTGTGCTATATGCAGTTACCTGGAGGAGGAGACATGGAAACACACAAGTGTGGGTAGAAACCCTCTCTGCAGCTTCTGCCTCTGAAGGCAAGTTCTCCTGGTACCCGCCCTCAGTGCAGCACCCTGCTATATGCAGTTACTTGGTTGAGAAGACATGGAAAGACACAGGTGTTGGTAGATACCCTCCATGCAGCTTCTGCCTCTGAAGCCAAGCACTACTTGGACCCAGCCGTCTGCTACATGCAGCTACCTGGAGGAGGAGACATGGAAACACAGGTGTGGGTAGATAACCTCCTTGCAGCTTCTGCCTCTGAAGCCAAGTGCTCCTGGGAACCCGCACTCAGTGCAGCCTTCTTGTATATACAGTTACCTAGGAGCAGACACATTGAAAGATACAGGTGTGGATAGATATCATCTCTACAGCTTCTACCTCTGAAGCCAAGTGCTCCTGCTACCCTGCCGTCAGTGCGTCCCCCTGCTATATGTAGTTACATGGGGAGGAGACATGGAAACACACAGATGTGGGTAGATACCCTCCCTGCCTCTTCTGCCTCTGAAGCCAAACGCTCCTGGGACCCCGCCCTCAGTGCAACCCTCTGATATATGCAGTTACCTGAGGCAGTAGAAATGGAAACACACAGATGTGTGTAGATACCCTCCCTGCAGCTAGGGCTGATGCGGCAGCAGCTTTTACTGCGCCGCGATTCCGTTCTGCCATTTTGGAACTGCCCGCGCCACACTGCGACTTTTCTGCGGATATTCCGCTAATTCCGTCGGAATTCTGCAAATCGCGGAATTGCAGAAATATTGCGGAAATCGCGGAAAACCGCTATTCCGCTATTTTTTGGCGCTGGTGGAATTGCGGAAATAGCGAAAATGTCATGTTTCCACGATTCCACTAAGTTGCGGAATTAAATAAGCGGAACCACGGAACCGCAGAATGAAACCGCGGAATGAAAGCCTCTGCCATGCCGTTCCACTAATTGCGGAAACACTGTTTCCACCGGAAATAGCTACCGCTGTGATATTCCGCTACAGCCCTACCTCTGAAGCCGAGGTCTCCAGCGACCCTGCCCTCAGTGCAGCCCTCTGATACATGCAGTTATCTGAGGGATCAGAAATGAAACACACAGATGTGGGTAGATACCCTCCCTGCTGCATCTGCCTCTGAAGCCATGTGCTCCTGGTACGCTGCCCTCAATGCAGCCCCCTGCTATATGCAGTTACCTGGTGGAGGAGATATGGAAACACACAAGTGCGTTTAGATAGCATCCCTGCAGTTTCTGCCTCTGAAGCCAAGCGCTCCTGGTACCCCTCCCTCACTCCAGGATAAGCCTACTCGCCCACTTATCCACCACCCATCAACGCCTTTCATTCATAACTATTTTCCCGAGGCAAGCCACTGCCAGTGTTAGGTCCGATGTCCTGTCATCCAAACACAGGTTTAACAAATTAGTCAAAGGACTTAATTCACGAGCCCGATAGCACAGTTCCATCAACTTTACTCTAAAGGAGGCATACTTAGGGCATACAAAAAGAATATGGTCCGTAGAATCTAAAACCTGCAGTGAACAGGATTGACAGTGCCTTTGCAGAGCTGGGACCCCGTTATATCACCCTTCCAGAACCGCCAAGGGGAACACTCCACAGCGAAAGCAGGCGAATGCACGTCTTAAAGGAAACTCTGCCAAGGCCACCAGATAATTTATACTACTTAGAGGCCCGACAGGAGGACCATATCATGGATTCACCTTTTGGGAACAAATCAGTTCAGAATCAATCTGGAGCTGTTGATCCAGAAGTCTCCTTCTTATCAGAAACATCACATTCTTTACACCCAGGGGGAACAAATCCCCTGGTGAGAGTCCAAGCTTCCCCATCACACCCTGAATCCTACCCCTCCAGGAGCTCAACAAGTCCTCATCCCGGGCTGTCCTCAAAAGGGAGCCCTCAGCTAATGGGAGTAGCTCCACCTTCAGCAACCCACTGCTATATGCCGTTACCTGGAGAAGGAGACATGGAAACACAGAGATGTGTGTAGATACACTCTCTAAAACATCTACCTCTGAAGCAGTGTGTTCCTGGGACCCCACCCACAGTGCAACCTTCTGCTATATGCAGTAGGTAACTGCATACACCAGGTAGGTGGAGGAGAGACGGAAACACACAGGTGTGGGTAGATACCTTCCCTGCAGCGTCTTCCTCTGAAGCAAAACACTACTGGGACCCCGCCCTCAGTGTAGCCCTCTGGTATATGCAGTTACCTGGGGGAGGAGACATGGAAACATAGCTGTGGGTAGATACCCTCCCTGCAGCGTCCGAACCGGAATCCAAGCCCTCCTAGTACCCTGCCCTCAGTGCAATTACCTGGGTAGGAGACATGGAAATACACAGATGTGCATAGATAACCTCAGTGCATCCCTCTGCTATATGCAGTCACCTGGGGAGCAGAAATGGAAACACACAGGTTTGGGTAAATACCCTCCCTGCAGCTTCTGCCTCTGAAGCCAAGGACCCCACCCTCAGTGCAGCCCTCTGCTATATGCCGTTACCTGGGGGAGAAGACATGGAAACACACAGATGTGGTTAGATCCCCTCCCTGCAGCTTCTGCCTCTGAAGCAAATGGCACCTGGGAGCCTGCCCTCGGTGCAGCCCTCTGTATATGCAGTTAACTGTGGGAGAAGACATGGAAACACAGATGTTGGTTGATACCCTACCTGTGGCTTCTGCTATCAAGCCAAGTGCTCCTGGTACCCAGCCCTCTGCTATATGCAGTCAGCTGGTGAAGGAGACATGGAAACGCAGAGGTGTGGGAAGACACCCTACCTGCAGCTTCTGCCTCTGAAGCAGATCGCTCCTGCGACCCCGCCTTCAGTGCAGCCCTCTGCTATATGCAGTTACCTGGGGAGGAGACATGGAAACACACAGGTGCAGGTAGATACCATCCCTGCAGCTTCTTTCTATGAAGCAAAGTTCTCCTGGGACCCCACCCTCGATACAGCCCTCTGCTATATGTAGTTATCTGCGGGAGGAGACATGGAAACACATAGGTGTGGGCTGATACTCTCCCTGAAGCTTTTGCCTCTGAACCAAGCTCTCCTGGGACCCCTCCCTCAGTGCAGCCCTCTGCTATGTGCCGTTACCTGGGGGAGTAGACATGGAAACACAAAGTTGTGGGTAGAAACCCTCCCTGAAGCTTCTGCCTCAGAAGGCAAGTGCTCTTGGTACCTTGCCCTCAGTGCAGCCCCCTATTATATGCAGTTACCTGGGGGAGGAGACATGGAAACACACAGGTATGGGTAGATCCCCTCCCTGTCTCTTCTGTCTCTGAAGCCAAGCGCTCCTGGTACCCTGGCCTCAGTACAGCCCCCTGCTATATGCAGTCACTTGGGGTGAAGACATGGAATCACAGGTGTGGGTAGATACCCTCGCTGAAGCTTCTGCCTCTGAAGCCAAGCGCTCTTGGGACCCCACCCTCAGTGTAGCCCTCTGCTATATGCAGTTACCAAGGGAGCAGAAATGGTAACACACAGATGTGGGTAGATACCCTCCCTGCAGCTTCTGCCTCTGAAGCCAAGCTGGCATGGGACCCTTCCCACAGTGCAGTCCTTTGCTATAGGCAATTACCTGGGGAGGAGACATGGAAATACACAGATGTGGGTAGATACTCTCAGTAAGGTCCTCTGCTAAATGCAATCACCTGTGGAGGGGATATGGAAACACACACGTTTGAGTAGATATCCTCCCTGCAGCTTCCGCCTCTGAAGCTAGGGATCCCGCCCCCAGTGCTATATGGATTTACCTGGGGAGGAGACAAGGAAACACAGAGGTGTGGGCAAATACAATCCCTGAAGCTTCTGCCTCTGAAGTCAAGCTATCCTGACACTCCACCCTCAGTGAAGCCCTCTGCTATATGCCGTTACCTGGGGGAGGAGACATGGAAACACACAGATGTGGGTAGATACCCTGCCTGCATCTTCTGCCTCTGAAACAAAAGCTCCTGGGACCCCGCTCTCAGTGCAACCCTCTGCCATATGCAGTTATCTGTGGGAGAAGACATGGAAACACATAGATGTTGGTAGATACCCTCCGTGCAGCTTCTGCATCTGAAGCCAAGCACTACTGGGTCCCAGACCTCTGCTATATGCAGTTACCTGGAGGAGGAGACATGGAAACACAGGTGTGGGTAGATATCCTCCTTCAAGCTTCTGCCTCTGAAGCCAAGTGCTCCTGGTACCCAGCCCTCTGCTATATGCGGTCAGCTGGTGAAGGAGACATGGAAACACAGAGGTGTGGGAAGACACCCTACCTGCAGCTTCTGCCTCTGAAGCAGATCGCTCCTGCAACACTGCCTTCAGTGCAGCCCTCTGCTATTTGCAGTTACCTGGGGAGGAGACATGGAAACACACAGGTGCAGGTAGATACCATCCCTGCAGCTTCTGTCTCTGAAGCCAAGTTGTCCTGGGACCCCGCCCTCGATACAGCCCTCTGATATATGAAGTTATCTGGGGGAGGAGACATGGAAACATACAGGTGTGGGTAGATACCCTCCCTGTAGCTTCTGCTTCTGAAGCCACATACTCCTGGTACCCTGCCCTCAGTGCAGTCCCATGATATATGCAGTTACCTGGGGGAGGAGACATGGAAATACACAGGTATGGGTAGATACCCTCCCTGTCTCTTCTGTCTCTGAAGCCAAGCGCTCCTGGTACCCTGCCCTCAGTGCAGCCCCCTGCTATATGCAGTCACTTGAGGTGCAGAAATGGAAGCACAGGTGTGGGTAGATACCCTCGCTGAAGCTTCTGCCTCTGAAGCCAAGCGCTCTTGGGACCCCACCCTCAGTGTAGTCCTCTGCTATATGCAGTTACCAGGGGAGCAGAAATGGAAAAACACAGATGTGGGTAGATACCCTCCCTGCAGCTTCTGCCTTTGAAGCCAAGCTGTCATGGGACCCTTCCCGCAGTGCAGCCCTTTGCTATAGGCAATTACCTGGGGCAGAGACATGGAAACACACAGATGTGGGTAGATACCCTCAGTGCAGTCCTCTGCTAAATGCAGTCACCTGTGGATGGTATATGATAACACACACGTTTGAGTAGATATCCTCCCTGCAGCTTCCGCCTCCGAAGCTACGGAACCCGCCCTCAGTGCTATATGGAGTTACCTGGGGAGGAGACAAGGAAACACAGAGGTGTGGTCAAATACAATCCCTGAAGCTTCTGCCTCTGAAGTCAAGCCCACCCTCAGTGAGGCCTTCTGCTATATGCCGTTACCTGGGGGAGGAGACATGGAAACACACAGATGTGGGAAGATACCCTGCCTGCATCTTCTGCCTCTGAAGCAATTAGCTCCTGGGACCCCGCTTTCAGAGCAGCTCTCTGCCATATGCAATTATCTGCGGGAGAAAACATGGAAACACATAGATGTTGGTTGATACCCTCCCTGCAGCTTCTGCCTCTCAAGGCAAGTGCTCCTGGTACCCAGCCCTCTGCTATATCCAGTCACCTGGTGAAGGAGACATGAAAATATACAGGTGTGGGTAGAAACCCTCTCTGCAACTTCTGCCTCTGAAGGCAAGTTCTCCTGGTACCCACCCTCAGTGCAGCCCCCTTCTATATGCAGTTACTTGGTGGAGGAGACATGGAAATACACACTTGTTGGTAGATACCCTCCGTGCAGCTTCTGCATCTGAAGCCAAGCACTACTGGGACCCAGCCCTCTGCTTTATGCAGTTACCTGGAGGAGGAGACATGGAAACACAGGTGTGGGTAGATATCCTCCTTTCAGCTTCTACCTCTGAAGCCAAGCGCTCCTGGGAATCCGTCTTCAGTGCAGCCCTCTCTTATATGCAGTTACCTGGGAGAGGAGACATGGAAATGCACAGGTGTGGGTAGATACCCTCGCTGAAGCTTCTGCCTCTGAAGCCAAGCGCTCTTGGGACCCCACCCTCAGTGCAGCCCTCTGATATATGCAGTTACCTGAGGGAGCAGAAATGGAAAGACACAAATGTGGGTAGATAACCTCCCTGTACCATCTGCCTCTGAAGCCAAGCACTCCTGGTATCCTGCCCTGAGTGCAGCCCCCTGCTATATGCAGTTAACTGGTGGAGGAGACATGGAAACACACAGGTGTGGGTAGATACACTCCCTGTCTCTTCTGCCTCTGAAGCCAAACACTCCTGGGACCCTGCCCTCAGTGCAGCCCCCTGTTATATGCAGTTACCTGAGGCAGCAGAAATGGAAACACACTGATGTGGGTAGATACCATACATGCAGCTACTGCCTCTGAGAGCCGAGGTCTCCAGCGACACCGCCCTCAGTGCAGCCCTCTGATATACGCAGTTATCTGAGAGATCAGAAATGAAACACACAGATATCGGTAGATACCCTCCCTGCAACATCTGCCTCTGAAGCCATGTGCTCCTGGTATGCTGCCCTCAATGCAGCCCCCTGCTATATGCAGTTACCCGGTGGAGGAGATATGGAAACACGCAGGTGTGGGTACATACCCTCCCTGCCTCTTCTGCCTCTGAAGCCAAGCACTCCTGGTACCCTGCCTTCAGGGCAGCCCCCAGATATATGCAGTCACCTGTGCGAGGAGACGTGGAAACACAGGTGTAGGGTAGCTACCCTCCTGAAGCTTCTTCCTCTGAAGCCAAGCCCTCCAGGGACCCCACCCTCAGTGTAGCCCTCTGCTATATGCAGTTACCTGGGGGAGCAGAAATGGAAAAACACAGATGTGGGTAGATACCCTCCCTTTAGCTTTTGCCTCTGAAGCCCAGCTCTCCTGGGAACCCTCCCTTAGTTCACACCTCTGATATATGCAGTTACCTGAGGGATCAGAAATGGAAACACACAGATGTGGGTAGATACCATCCCTGCACCTTCTGAATCTGAAGCGAAGCACTCCTGATACCCTGCCGTCAGTGCAGCCCCCTGCTATATGCAGTCGCCTGGGAGAGGAGACATGTAAACAGAGGTGTCTGGTAGATACCCTCCATGAAACTTCTGCCTCTGAAGTCAAGCCCTCCTGTGAGCCCGCCCTCAGTGCATCCCTCTGATATATGCAGTTACCAGTGGTAGTAGAAATGGAAACACACATATGTGGATAGATACCCTCCCTGCAGCTTCTGCCTATGAAGCCAAGGTCTACTGGGATCCCGCACTCACTGCACCCCTCTGCTATATGCAGTTTCCTTTGGTTGAAGACATGGAAACACAAAGGTGTGGGTACATACCCTTCCACCAGCTCCTGCCTCTCAAGCCAAGTACTCCTGGGACCCAGCCCTCTGCTATATGCAGTCACCTGGGAGAGGAGACATGGAAAGAAAAAGGTGTGGGAAGATGCCCTCCCTGCAGCTTCTGCCTCTGAAGCCAAGCTGTCTTGGGACCCTGCCCTCAGGTTCAACCCTCTGCTCTATAAATTTACCTGGGGAGGAGACATGGAAACACACAGGTGAGGGTATATGCCCTCAGTGCAGCCCTCTGCTCTATGAAGTTACCTGGTGGAGGAGTGATGGAAATACACCACTGTGGGTAGATAACCTCAGTGCAGCCCTCTGCTATATGCAGTTACGTGGGGAAGGAGACATGGAAACACACAGGTGTGTGTAGATACCCTCCCTGCAGTTCCTGCCTGTGAAGCCAAGCTCTCATGGAAAACTGCCCTCATTGCAGCCCTCAGTTATATAAAGTAACCTGGGGAGGAGACATGGAAACACACAGGTGTGGGTAGATACCCTCACTGCAGCTTCTGCCTCTGAAGGCATGCTCTCCTGGGAACCAGCCCTCAGTGCAGTCCTCTGCTATATGAACTTACCTGGGGAGAAGACATGGAAACGCACAGTGTGGGTAGATACCCTCCTTGCAGCTTCTCCCTCTGAAGGCAAGCTCTCCTGGGAACCAGCCCTCAGTGCAGTCCTCTGCTATATCTAGAGACCTTGGAGAAGAGCCATGGAAACACACAGGTGTGGGTAGATACACATTACACTCCCTGCAGCTTCTGTCTGTGAAGCCAAGCTCTCCTGGGGCCCTGCCCTCAAGGGCAGCCCTTTGCTCTATAAAGTTACCTGTGGAGGACACATGGAAACACAAAGGTGTGGGTATATGCCCTCAGTGCAGCCTCTGCTATATGAAGTTACCTTGGAAGGAGACAAGGAAACACACAGGGATGGGTAGATACCCTGATTGCAGCTCATACCTCTGAAGCCAAGCGTTCTTGGTACCCTGCCACCAGTGCAGCCTCCTGCTATATGCAGTTATCTTGGGGAGGAGACATGGAAACACAAAGGTGTGGGTAGATACCCTCCCTGCAGCTTCTCCTCTGAAGCCAAGCTCTCCTGGGACCCGGCCCTCAGTGCAACCCTCTGCTCTATAAAGTTACCTGCGGAGGAGACATAGAAACACACCGATGTGGGTAGATACCCTCAGTGCAGCCGTCTGCTATATGAAGTTACCTGTGGAGGAGACATGGAAACACACAGGTGTGTTTAGATACCCTCCCTGCAGCTCCTGCCTGTGAAGCCAAGCTCTCCTGGGACCCTGCCCTCAGTGTAGCCCTCTGCTATATGTAATTACCTGGGGAGGAGACATGGAAACACACATGTTTGGGTATTTACCCTCTCTGCAGTTTCTGTTTCTGAAGCCAAGCACTCCTGGGACCACACCCTCATTCAAACCTTCTGATATATGTAGGTACCTGGGGAAGCAGAAATCGAGGCACACAGGTGTGGGTAGTTCCGCTCCCTGCAGCTCCTGCCTGTGAAGCCAAGCTTTCCTAGGACCCCGCCCGAGGTGCAGCCCTATGCTATATGAGGTAACCAGGGGAGGAAACATGGAAACACACAGGTGTGGGTAGATCCCTCACTGCAGCTTCTGCCTCTGTGGGCAAGCTCTCCTGGGACACAACCCTCTGTGCAGTCCTCTCCGATATGCAGTTACCTTGGGGAGGAGACATGGAAACACACAGGTGTGGGTAGATACCTATTACACTCCCTGCAGCTTCTGCCTGTGAAGCCAAGCTCTCCTGGGGCCCTGCCCTCAAATGCAGCCCTCTGCTCTCTCCAGTTACCCTTGGGAGGAGACACGGAAACACACAGTTGTCGGTATATGCCCTCAGGGTAGCCCTCTGCTAGATGAAGTTACCTGGTGGAGGAGTGCTGGAAACACACCGCTGTGCAGCCCACTGCTATATGCAGTTACTTGGGGGAGGACACCGGGAAACACACAGGTGTGTGTAGATACCCTCACTGCAGCTCCTGCAGCTGCACTGAGGAAGGGGTCCCAGGAGAGCTGTGGGTAGATACCCTCAGTGCAACCCTCTGCTATATGCCGTTACCTGGGGGAGGAGACATGGAAACACACAGGTGTGTGTAGATACCCTGCCTCCAGCTCTTGCCTGTGAAGCCAAGCTCTCCTGGGACCCCGCCCTCATTGCATCCCTCAGTTATATGAAGTAACCTGGGGAGGAGACATGGAAATACACAGGTTTCAGTAGTTACCCTCTCTGAAGTTTCTGTTTCTGAAGGCAAGCACTCCTGGGACCCCACCTTCAGAACAACCCTCTGATATATGCAGTTACCTGTGGGAGCAGAAATGGAGAGACACATGTGTGGGTAGTTACCCTCCCTGCATCTCCTGCCTGTGAAGCCAAGCTCTCCTGGGACTCTGCCCTCAGCGCAGCCCTCTGCTATACAAACTTACCAGGGAAGGAGACATGGAAACACACAGGTTTGGGTAGTTACCCTCTGAAGGCAAGCTCTCCTTTCTGCAGTTTCTATTTCTGAAGCCAAGCGCCCCTGGGACCCCACCCTCAGTGCAACCTTCTGCTATATGAAGTTTCCTGGGGAGGAGACATGGAAACACACAGGTTTCGGTAGATACCCTGATTGCAGCTTCTACCTCTGAAGCCAAGCGTTCCTGGTACCCTGCCCCTAGTGCAGCCTCCTGCTATATGCAGTTACCTGGTGAGGAGACATGGAAACACACAGGTGTGTGTAGATACCCTCCCTACAGCTCCTGCCTGTGAAGCCAAACTTCCCTGGGACCCCGCTCCCTTTGCAGTCCGCTGCTATATGTAGTTACCTGGGGAGGAGACATGGAAATGCACAGGTATGGGTAGATACCCTCCCTGCAGCTTCTGCCTCTGAAGGCAAGCTCTCCTGGGACCCGGCCCTCAGTCCAGTCCTCCGCTATATCTAGAGACCTTGGGGAGGAGAAATGGAAACAAAAAGGTGTGTGTAGATACCAATTACAACCTCTGCAGCTTCTGTCTGTGAAGCCAAGCTCTCCTGGGACCTTGCCCTCAGATGCAACCCTCTGCTCTATAAAGTTACCTGGGGAGGAGACATGGAAACACACAGGTGTGCGTATATGCTCTCAATGCAGCCCTCTGCTATATGAAGTTACCTGGTGGAGGAGTGATGGAAACACACCGCTGTGGGTAGATACCATCAGTGCAGCCCTCGGCTATATGCAGTTACCTGGGGGAGCAGGATGGAGACACACATTTGTGGGTAGTTACCCTCGCTGCAGTTCCTGCCTGTGAAGCCAAGTTCTCCTGGAAAACAGCCCTCAGCGCAGCCCTCTTCTATACGAAGTTACCTGAGGAGGAGACATGGAAACACACAGGTGTATGTAGTCACCCTCTCTGTAATTTCTGTTTCTAAAGCCATGTGCTCCTTGGACCCCATCCTCAGTGCAACCCTCTGATATATGCAGTTACCTGGGGGAGCAGAAATGGAGACACACATTTGTGGGTAGTTACCCTCGCTGCAGTTCCTGCCTGTGAAGCCAAGTTCTCCTGGAAAACATCCCTCAGAGCAGCCCTCTTCTATACGAAGTTACCTGAGGAGGAGACATGGAAACACACAGGT
>QEPC01004112.1:76963-89051 GCA_003113815.1 Sphenodon punctatus
TCTCCTCCCCAGGTAACTTCATACAGCAGAGGGCTGCACAGAGGGTGGGGTCCCAGGAGAGCTTGGCTTCACAGGCAGGAGCTGCAGGTAGGGTATCTACACACACCTGTGTATTTCCATGTCACCTCCTGCAGGTAACTGCACATAGAAGAGGGCTGCACTGAGGGTATCTACCCACAGCGGTGTTTTTCCATCACTCCTCCACCACGTAACTTCAAATAGCAGAGGACTGCACTGAGGGCATATACCCACACCTGTGTGTTTCCATGTCTCCTCCCCAGGTAACTTTATAGAGCAGATGGCTGCATTGAGCGGAGGGACCCAGGTGAGCTTGGCTTCACCGAAAGAAGCTGCAGGGAGTGTAATGGGTATCTACCCACCCCTGTGTGTTTCCATGTCTCCTCCGCCAGGTAACTGCATATAGCAGAGGACTGCACTGAGGTCCGTGTCCTAGGAGAGCTTGCTCTCAGATGCAGAAGCTGCAAGGTGGGTATCTACCCACATCTGTGTGTTTCCATGTCTCCTCACCAGGTAACTTCATATAACTGAGGGCTGCACTTAGGACGAGGTCCCAGGAGAGCTTGGCTTCACAGGCAGGAGCTGCAGGGAGGGTAACTACCCACACCTGTCTCCATTTCTGCTCCCCCAGGTAACTGCATATATCAGAGGGTTGCACTGACGGTGGGGTCCCAGGGGCGCTTGGCTTCAGAAACAAAAACTGCAGAGAGGGTACCTACCCAAGCCTGTGTGTTTCCATGTCTCCTCCCCAGGTAACTTCATATAGCAGAGGGCTGCACAGAGGGTGGGGTCCCAGGAGAGCTTGGCATCACAGGCAGGAGCTGCAGGGAGGGTATCTACACACACCTGTGTGATTCCATGTCTCCTACTGCAGGTAACTGCATATAGCAGAGGGCTGCACTGAGGGTATCCAACATAGTGGTGTGTTTCCATCACTCCTCCACCAGGAAACTTCATACAGCAGCGGGCTGAACTGAGGGCATATACCCACACCTGTGTGTTTCCATGTCTCCTCCCCAGGTAACTTCATATAGCAGAGGGCTGCACAGAGGGTGGGGTCCCAGGAGAGCTTAGCTTCACAGGCAGGAGCTGCAGGGAGGGTGTCTTCACACACCTGTGTGTTTCCATGCCTCCTCCCCAGGTCACTTTATAGAGCAGAGGGCTGCACTTGAGGGCAGGGCCCCAGGAGAGCTTGGCTTCACAGACAGAAGCTGCAGGGAGTGTAATGGGTATCTACCCACACCTGTGTGTTTCCATGTCTGCTCCCCAAGGTAACTGCATATAGCAGAGGACTGCACTAAGGGCTGGGTCCCAGGAGAGCTTGCCCTCAGAGGCAGAAGCTGCAGGGAGGGTATGTACCCACACCTGTGTGTTTCCATGTCTCCTACCCAGGTAACTACATATACAAGAGGGCTGCTCTGAGGGCGGAGTCCCTGGGGAATTTGGCTTCACAGGCAGGAGTTGCAGGAGCTACCCACACCTGTGTGTAGCTATTTCTGCTCTCCCACGTAACTGCATATATCAGAGGGTTGCACTGAGGGTGGGTTCCAAGAGCCCTTGTCTTTAGAAACAAAACCTGCATAGAGGGTAAGTACCAAAACCTTTTTGTTTCCATGTCTTCTTCCCAGGTGACTTCATATAGCAGAGGGGTGCACTGAGGGAGGGGTCCCAGGAGAGCTTGGTTTCACAGGCAGGAGCTGCAGGGAGGGTAACTACCCACACCTGTGTGTCTCCGTTTCTGCTCCCCCAGTTAACTGCATATATCAGAGGGTTGCATAGAGGGTGGGGTCCCAGGAGCACTTGGCTTCAGAAACAGAAACTGCAGAGCGGGTACCTACCCAATCTTTGTGTTTCCATGTCTCCTCAACAGGTAACTTCATATATCAGAGGGCTGCACTGAGGACGGGGTCCCAGGAGAGCTTCGCTTTACAGGCAGGAGCAGCAGGGAGTGTATGTACACACATGTGTGTTTCCATTTCTCCTCCCCCAGGTAACTTCATACAGCAGAGGACTGTACTGAGGGCCGGGTCCCAGGAGAGTTCAGCTTCACATGCAGGAGCTGCAGGGAGCGTATGTACACACACCTGTGTGTTTCCATGTCTCCTCCCCCAGGTAACTGCATATAGCAGAGGGCTGCACTGAGGGTATCTACCCACAGCGGTGATTTTTCATCACTCCTCTACCAGGTAACTTCATATATCAGAGGGCTGCACTGAGGTCATATACACACACCTGTGTGTTTCCATGTCTCCTCCCCAGGTAACTTTTTACAGCAGAGGGCTGCACTTGAGGGCAGGTCCCCAGGAGAGCTTGGCTTCACAGACAGAAGCTGCAGGGAGTATAATGGGTATCTAGTCACACCTGTGTGTTTCCATGTCTCCTTCTCAAGGTAACAGCATATAGCAGAGGACTGCACTAAGGCCCGGGTCCCAGGAGAGCTTGATGTCAGAGGCTGAAACTGCAGGAAGGGTATCTACCCACACCTGTGTGTTTCCATGTCTCCTCCCCAGGTAACTTCATATAGGAGAGGGCTGCACTGAGGGTGGGGTCCCAGGAGAGCTTGGCTTCACAGGCAGGAGCTACAGGGAGGGTAACTACCCACACCTGTGTGTATCTCTTTCTTCTCCCCCAGGTAACTGCATATATCAGAGGGTTGCACTGAGGGTGGGGTCCCAGGAGCGCTTGGCTTCAGAAACAGAAACTGCAGAGAGGGTAACTACCGAAACCTGTGTGTTTCCATGTCTCCTCCCCAGGTAAATTCATATAGCTGAGGGCTGCACTGAGGGCGGGGTCCCAGGAGAGCTTGGCTTCACAGACAAAAGATGCAGGGAGGGTAATGGGTATACACATGTGTGTTTCCATGTCTCCTCCCCAAGGTAACTGCATATAGCAGAGGACTGCACTGAGGGCCAGATCCCAGGAGAGCTAGCCTTCAGAGGCAGAAGCTGCAGGGAGGGTGTCTACCCACACCAGTGTGTTTCCATGTCTCCTCCCCAGGTAACTTCATATATCAGAGGACTGCACTGAGGGTATCTACCCACAGAGGTCTGTTTCCATCACTCCTCCACCAGGTAACTTCATATAGCAGAGGACTGCACTTAGGGCATATACCCACACCTGTGTGTTTCCATGTGTCCTCCCCAGGTAACATTGCAGAGCAAAGGGTTGCACTGCGGGCGGGGTCCCAGGAGAGCTTGGCTTCAAAGGAGAAGATGCAGGGAGGGTATCTACCCACACCTGTGTGTCCATGTCTTCTCCCCCAGGTAACTGCATATAGCAGGAGGCTGAAGTGGGGTTAGGGTACCAGGAACGCTTGGATTCAGAGGCAGAAGCTCCAATCAGGGTATCTACCCACACCTGTCTCTTTTCATGTATCATCCCCAGGCAACTTCATATAGCAAAGGGCTGCGCTGAGGGCGGGGTCCCAGGACAGCTTGGCTTCACAGGCAGGCCCTGCAGAGATGTTATCTACACACACCTGTGTGTTTCCATGTCTCCTTCCCCAGGTAACTGCATATGGCAGAGGGCTGGATCCCAGGAGTGCTTCGATTCAGAGACAGAAGCTGCAGGAAGGGTATCTACACACACCTGTGTGTTTCCATGTCTCCTCCCCAGGTAACTGTGTATAGCAGAAGGCTGCACTGAGAGTGGAGTCCCAGGAGCATTTGGCTTCAGAGTCTGAAAGTTCAGGGAGGTTATCCCTTGTAAGCTGCCCCGGGCTCCTTTTGCATTAGGGGCGGGGTATAAATCCTCAAAATAAATAAAATCTTCCCCCACCTGTGTCATTCCATTTCTGCTCCCCCAGGTAACTGCATATATCATCGGGCTCCACTGACAGCGGGGTCCCAGAAGCCCTTGGCTTTAGAGACACAAGTTCCAGGGAGGGAATCTACTCACACCTGTTTTTCTCCATGTCTCCTTCCCCAGGTTACTGCATATACCAGAGTGCTGTACTGAGGTTCAGGTCCCAGGAAAGCTTGACTGAAAAGGCAGAAGCTGCAGGGAGGGTATCTACACACACCATGTGCCCTCCCCCAGGTAACTGCATATAGCATAGGGCTGCACTGAGGGTGAGTTCCCAGCACAGCTTGACTTCAGAGGCAGAAGCTGCATTGAGGTTATCTACCCACACGTGTATGTTTCCATGTCTCCTGCAGTAGGTAACTGAATATTGTAGAGGGATGCACTGAGGATGGGGTCCCAGGAGAGCCTGGTCTCAGACGCAGAAGCTGCAGGGAGGGTCTCTACCCACAATTTTGTGTTTCCATTTCTCCTCCCCCAGGTAATATAGCATATAGCAGAGGGCTGCACTGACGGCAGGCTCCCAGGAGCGCTGGGCTTCAGAGGCAGAAGCTGCAGGGAGGTTATATACCCACTGCATATAGCAGAGGGCTGCACTGAGGGAGGGGTACCAGAAGCGTTAGTCTTCAGAGGCAGAAGCTGCAGGGAGGGTATCTATCACACCTCTGTGTGTTTCCATGTCTCCTCCCCCAGATACCTGCATATAGCAGAGGGCTGCACTGACGGCAGGCTCCCAGGAGCGCTGGGCTTCAGAGGCAGAAGCTGCAGGGAGGGTATCTACACACACCATGTGCCCTCCCCCAGGTAACTGCATATAGCATAGGGCTGCACTGAGGGTGAGTTCCCAGCACAGCTTGACTTCAGAGGCAGAAGCTGCATTGAGGTTATCTACCCACACGTGTATGTTTCCATGTCTCCTGCAGTAGGTAACTGAATATTGTAGAGGGATGCACTGAGGATGGGGTCCCAGGAGAGCCTGGTCTCAGACGCAGAAGCTGCAGGGAGGGTCTCTACCCACAATTTTGTGTTTCCATTTCTCCTCCCCCAGGTAATATAGCATATAGCAGAGGGCTGCACTGACGGCAGGCTCCCAGGAGCGCTGGGCTTCAGAGGCAGAAGCTGCAGGGAGGTTATATACCCACTGCATATAGCAGAGGGCTGCACTGAGGGAGGGGTACCAGAAGCGTTAGTCTTCAGAGGCAGAAGCTGCAGGGAGGGTATCTATCACACCTCTGTGTGTTTCCATGTCTCCTCCCCCAGATACCTGCATATAGCAGAGGGCTGCACTGACGGCAGGCTCCCAGGAGCGCTGGGCTTCAGAGGCAGAAGCTGCAGGGAGGTTATATACCCACATATGTGTTACAATGTCTCCTCCCCCTCCCCTTGGTAACTGCATATAGCAGAGGGATGCACCGAGGGCGGGGTTCAAAGGAGAGCTTGGCTTCAGAACGAAAAGCTGCACGGAGGGTATCTACCCACACCTGTGTGTTTCCATGTCTCCTCTCCAAGGTAAGTTGATAAAGAAGATTGCTGCACTGAGGGCCGGTTCCCAGCAGTTACAAGGGGGTGGAAACATGGAAACAGAAAGCTGTGGGTAGATAGCTTAATGCAGCCCTCAGCTGCATGCAGTTATCAGGGGGTGGAGACATGGAAACACACAGGTGTGTGCAGAAACCCTCCCTGCACCTTCTGCCTCTGAAGGAAAGCGCTCCTGGGACCCCACTTTCATTGCAGCCCTCTGCTATATGCAGTTACCTGGGAGCAGAGACATGGACACACACAGGTCTGGGTTGATACCCTCAGTGAAGCCCTCTAATATTCAGTTATTCGGGCGAAGTTATTCTGGTTAAGAGACATGGAATCACACAGGTGCGGGTAGATATCCTCAGTGCAACCCTCTCCTTTATGCAGTTACCTGGTGGAAGAGACATGGAAACACATAGGTGTGGGTAGATACCCTCAGTGCAGCTCTCTACTATATGCAGTTACCTGGGAGAGGAGACATGGAAACACACAGGTGTGTGTAAATACCCTCCCTGCAACTCCTGCCTGTGAAGCCAATTTCTCCTGGGACCCCACCCTCAGTGCAGTCCTCTACTATATGCAATTACCTGGGGGAGGTGAGATGGAAACACACAGGCGTGGGTAGATACCCTCAGTGCAGCCTTTCACTTTATGCAGTTATATGGAGGAGCAGAAATGGAAACACAGAGGTGTGGCTAGATAGCCTCCCTGCAGTTTCTGGCTCTAAAGTCAAGTTCTCCGGAGAACCCTCCCTCAGTGCAGCCTACTGCTATATGCATTTAACTGGGGTGGAGACATAGGAACACACAGGTGTTGGTATATACCCTCCCTTCCGCTTCTGCCCCTGAAGCCAAGCCTTCCGGGGCCCAGCCCTCTGATATATGCAGTAACCTGGGGGAGCAGAAATGGAGAGACACAGCTGTGGGAAGTTACCCTCCTTGCAGCTCCTGCTTGTGAAGCCAAGCTCTCCTGCGACCCCGCCCTCAGTCCAGCCCTCTGGTATATGAAGTTACCTGGGGAGGAGACATGGAAACACACAGGTGTAGGTAGATACCCTCCCTGCAGCTTCTGCCTCTGAGGGCAAGGTCTCCTGGGACCCGGCTCTCAGTGCAGTCCTCTGCTATATGCAGTTCACTTGGGGAGGAGACGTGGAAACACAAAGGTGTGGGTAGATACCCATTGCACTCCCTGCAGCTTCTGTGTGTGAAGCCAAGCTCTCCTGGGGCCCTGCCCTCAAGTGCAGCCCTCTGCTCTATAAAGTTACCTGGGGAGTAGAAAGGGAAACACACAGTTGTGGGTATATGCCCTCAGTGCAGCTCTCTGATAGATGAAGTTACTTGGTGGAGGAGTGATGGAAACACACCGCTGTCGGTCGATCTCCTCGGTGCAGCCCTCTGCTATATGTAGTTATGTGGTTGAGGAGATATGGAAACACACAGGTGTGTGTAAATACCCTCAGTACAGCTCCTGCCTCTGAAGTTCTCCTGGGACCCCGCCCTCATTGCAGCCCTCTGCTATATGAAGTTACCTGGGGAGGAGACATGGAAACACACAGGTTTGCATAGGTACCCTCTCTGCAATTTATGTTTCTGAAGCCAAGCACTCCTGGGACCCCACCCTCAGTACAACCCTCTGATATATGCAGTTACATGAAGGAGCAGAAATGGAGACACACAGGTGTGGGCAGCTACCCTCACTGCAGCTCCTGCCTGTGAAGCCAAGTTCTCCTGGGACCCCGGCCTTAGTGCAGCCCTCTTCTATATGCAGTTACCTGTGGAGGAGACATGGAAACACACAGGTGTGGTAGATACCCTCCCTGCAGCTTCTGCCTCTGAGGGCAAGCTCTCCTGGGACCCGGCTCTCAGTGCAGTCCTCTGCTATATGCAGTTACCTTGGGGAGGAGACATGGAAACACACAGGTGTGGGTAGATACCCATTACACTCCCTGCAGCTTCTGTCTGTGAAGTCAAGCTCTCCTTGAACCCCGCCCTCAGTGCAACCCTCTGCTCTATAAAGTTACCTGGGGAGGAGACATGGAAACACACAGGTGTGGGTATATGCCCTCAGTGCAGCCCTCTGCTATATGAAGTTAGCTGGTGGAGGAGTGATGGAAACACACCACTGTGGGTAGATACCCTCAGTGCAGCCCTCTGCTATATGCAGTTACCTGGAAGAGGAGACATGGAAACACACAGGTGTGTGTAGATACCCTCCCTGCAACTCCTGCCTGTGAAGCCAATTTCTCCTGGGACCCCGCCCTCAGTGCAACCCTCTGATATATGCAGTTACCTGGGGGAGCAGAAATGGAAACACACAGGTGTGGGTAGTTACCCCCCTCTGCAGCTCCTGCCTGTGAAGCCAAGCTGTCTCTGTACCCCGCCATCAGTGCAGCCCTCTGCTATATGAAGTTACCTGGTGGAGGAGTGATGGAAACACACCACTGTGGATACATACCCGCAGTGCATCCTTCTGCTATATGCAGTTACCTGGGGAGGACACATGGAGACACACAGGTTTGTGTAGTTACCCTCCCTGCAGCTCCTGCCTCTGAAGCCAAGCTCTCCTGGGACCCCGCCCTTAGTGCAGCCCTCTGATATATGAAGTTACCTGGGTAGGATACATGGAAGCACAAAGGTGTGGGCAGATACACATTACACTCCCTGCAGCTTCTGTCTGTGAAGCCAAGCTGTCCTGGGGCCCGGCCCTCAAATGCAGCCCTCTGCTCTATAAATTTCCCTGGGGAGGAGACAGTTGTGTGTAGATACCCTCCCTGCAGCTTCTGCTCTGAAGCCAAGAATTCCTGGGTGTGGTTAGAAGCCCTCAGTTCAGCTTCTGCCTCTGAAGCCAAGGGCTTCTGGGTACCCATCCTCGGTGCAGCCCTCTGCTATATAACGTTACCTGAGGGAGAAGACATGAAAACTAACAGGTGTGCGTTGATACCCTCCTTAAAAGTTCTGTGTCTGAAGCATAGGTATCCTGGGACCCCTGAAGCTGCCACTCTAGCCCCGGCACCCACCGTGATGGGTCTGGGGCCCCCATTCATCGCACACTTCGCTGTCATTCCAGTGCACCAAGAAGCAGCCACTCCTTCCCCAGCACTCACCATCAGGGTCCCGGAGTCCAGTTACCAGAAGGGAGGGCTGTGGCCAAGATTCGGAAGCTGCCAGTTCATCCCCAGCACCCACCATGATGGGTATGGGGCCGTCATTCCACTACACCAAGAAGCAGTCACTCCTGCCCCAGGACCCACCCTCAGGGTCCCCGGGCCAAGTTACAGGCAGGGAGGGCTATGGCTAAAATCCAAAAGCTGCCATTCCACCCCCGGACCCACTGTGATGGGTCTGGGGCCATCATTCATCGCATACTGCGCTGTCATTTCAATGCACCAAGAAGCAACCACTCCTGCCCCAGGACCCACCATCAGGGTCCCGGGGCCCAGTTACAGGCAGAGAGGGCTGTGGCCAACATCCAGAAGCTGCAACTCCATCCCCGGGACCCACCGTGATGGGTCTGGGGCCATCATTCATCGCACACTGCGCTTTCATTCTACTGCACCAATAAGCAGTCACTCCAGCCCTGGGACCCGCCATCAAGGTCCCAGGGCCAAGTTACAGGAAGGGAGCGCTGTTACCAGGATCCATAAGCTGGCACTCCATCCCCGGGACCCACCGTGATGCTTCCGGTGCCATCATTCATCGCACACTGCATTCTCATTCCACTGCACCAAGAAGCAGCCATTCCAGCCCCGGGACCCACCATCAGGGTCCTGGGGCTAAGTTACAGGCAGGGAGGGCTGTGGTCAAGATTCAGAAGCTGCCACTCCATCCCCAGGACCCACCGCAATGGGTATGGGGCCATCATTCATCGCACACTTTGCTGTCATTCCACTGCACCAAGAATCAGCCACTCCTGCCCCAGGACCCACCATCATGGACCCGGGGTCAAGTTACATGCAGGGAGGGCTGTGGTCAAGATCTGGAAGCTGCCACTTCATCCCCGGTACCCAACATGATGGGTATGGGGCCATCATTCATCGCACACTGTGCTGTCATTCCACTGCACCAAGAATCAGCCACTCCAGCCCCAGGACACGATGTCAGGGTTCCGGGGCCAAGTTACAGGCAGAGAGGGCTGTGGCCAATATTCAGAAGCTGCCACTCCATCCCGGGGACCCACCATGATGCGTCTGGGGACATCATTCATTGCACACGGTGCTGTCATTTCACTGCACCAAGAAGCAGCCACTCCAGCCCCATCACCCACCATCAGGGTCCCAGGGCCAAGTAACAGGCAGGGAGGGCTGTGGCCAGGATCCAGAAGCTGGCACTCCATCCCTGGGAACCACCATGATGGGTCTGGGGCCATCATTCATCGCACACTACGCTGTTATTCCACTGCACCAAGAAGCAGCCATTCCAGTCCCAGAACCCACCATCAGGGTCCCAGGGCTACGTTACAGGCAGGGAGGGCTGTAACCAATACCTAGAAGCTGCCACTGTAGCCCCGGGACCCATCGTGATGGGTCTGGGGCCATCATTCTTTGCACACTGCACTGTCATTCCACTGCACCAAGAATCAGTCACTCCAGCCCCAGGACTCGCTGTCAGGGTCCCGGAGCCAAGCTACAGGCAGGGAGGGCTGTGGTCAAGATCAGGACACTGCCACTCCATCCCCAGGACCCTCCGTGATGAGTCTCGGGCCATCATTCATTGCACACTGTGCTGTCATTGCACTGCACCAAGAAGCAACCATTCCAGTCCCGGGACCCGCCCTCAGGGTTCTGGGGCTATGTTACAGGCAGGGAGGGCTGTGGCCAATACCTAGAAGCTGACACTCTAGCCCCAGGACCCCAGCACGATGGGTCTTGTGCCACCATTCCTCGCACATTACAATGTCTTTCCACCTCATTCAGAAGCAGCCACTTCAGCCCCAGGACCCACTGCCAGGGTCCTGGGGCCATGTTACAGGCAGGGAGGGATGTGGCCAGTACCTAGAAGCTGCCACTCTAGCCCCGGGATCCACCGTGATGGGTCTGGGGCCATCATTCATTGCACAGTGCGCTGTCATTCTGCTGCACCAAGAATCAGCCACTCCAGCCCCAGGACTCTCTGTCAGGGTCCCGCAGCCAAGTTACAGAGAGGGAGGGCTGTGGTCAAGATCCAAAAGCTGCCACTCCATCCCCAGGACCCACCGTTATGCATCTGGGGCCACCATTAATCGCACACTGTGCTGTCATTCCACTGCACCAAGAAGCAGCCACTCCAGCCCCGGGACCTGCCTTCAGCGTCCTGGGGCCAGGTTACAGGCAGGGATGGCTGTGGCCAATACCTAGAAGCTACCACTCTAGCCCCAGCACCCACGGTGATGGGTCTGGGGCCACCATTCCACTCACACTACTATTTCTTTCCACCTCATTCAGAAGCAGCCACTCCAGCCCCAGGACCCCACCTCCAGGGTCCTGGGGCCATGTAACAGCCAGGGAGGGCTGTGGCCAATACTTAGAAGCTGTCACTCTAGCCCCAGGACCCAACATGATGGGTCTGGAGCCATCATTCATCGCACACTGTGCTGTCATTCCACTACACCAAGAAGCAGTCACTCCAGCCCCAGGACCCTCCATCAGGGTCCCAGGGCGAAGTTACAGGCAGTGAGGGTTGTGGCCAGGATTCAGAAGCTGACACTCCATCCCGGGGACCCACCGTGGTGCGTGGGGGGCCATCATTCATCGCACACTGCGCTGTCATTCCACTGCACCAAGAAACAGCCACTCCAGCCCCGGGACCTGCCTTCAGCATCCCAGGGCCAGGTTACAGGCAGGGAGGACTGTGGCCAATACCTAGAAGCTGCCACTCTAGCCCCAGTACCCACGGTGATGGGTCTGGGGCCACCATTAATCGCACACTGCGCTGTTATTCCACTGCACCATAAAGCAGCCACTCCTGCCCCCGGACCTACCGTCAGGGTCCCAGGGCCAAGTTACAGGCTGGGAGGGCTGTGGCCAAGATCCAGAAATGCCATTCCAGCCCCGGGACCCACCATCCTGGGTCTGCAGCCAACACTCCTCGCACAGGAATGTGGGGGAAGGGGGAAGCAGTGCACCATATTCCCCTACCTCCAAGATACCGACCAAGTCCCTGCAGCATGTTCTCATCACACACAACACTGAACTCCTTGGGGGGGTGATAGCAGGAGAGCTGCTCCTTGTTTCCTCACCAACCACCACAAATTTCTCTTTGGAAGGCAGTGGCATCTCTTGTTATTCTTCTGCTTCTTTATCCTGGGTTTTGTACTTGTTTTCCCCACAAGACTCTTTGTGAGGTTGGAACCCAGACCGAAGGCTGCTGGATCCTCACACAACTTCTTATAAACCTCTCCAGCCAGCAGGCACCTGTACCTTCCCATCCCCCTTTCCCCTGTCCCCTTATCATTCTTAGCCTGGACCCCAATTCTCTTGGACATTAGGGTGCTGATATCTCCCATGCATGGGGACATCAATAAAGTATGTCACGCAAGGTGTGCAGATTAGCAAAGTTGTGCTAATGGGTGACAATCAGGGGTTAGGGGGATTGGTAACGTGACATTATACCCATATGTTTGTGTCTGTCACATTTATGTAGTATGTGACTATTTAGTTAGGTGACTACTTGGTGTGGGTGGTGAGTTTTACTAGCCACACTGTCTCCCCTCATTCTCTAGAACTCCTCCCATATGCCAGTCATTCCGCTAAAGGAGATCCCCCCCCCCC
>QEPC01004112.1:89151-102722 GCA_003113815.1 Sphenodon punctatus
ATTGCAGATCTAAAAAGAGCAGAAAAATATAGGAACATAAGAAGTGTCATACTGTGTCAGACCAATGGTCTGTCAAGCCCTGCCTGCATTCTGTCTCCACAAGTGGGTGGACTGGGTGGCCATCCAATCTCTAACTGCAGGGAACTTCCTTTCCTAACAGGTCATAGGGCAATTCATTCCCTGTTGTTCCAGTCCCTGTGCCATACCTTGCATGTGGCGGTTCTGTCGCCCTTGTGATAGAATCTCCAGGCATCCGACGACTGGCGCCGAATGTCTGGGGGTGTCACTAGTGATCTCCGCCTAGGTGTCCGGCGAGTCCTCTGCCTTGGCGTGGTCCTGGCAGCAGCAGCAGGGCTGTGGCCAGAATCCGATTCCTCTCTGAAATGAGAACACATAAGAACACCAAATAAATAGCATGCATTTATGATAATGCCTCTAGTCCTCCCTCCTTGGGGTGCTAGTAGGGATTGCAACTAGATATTTCATACAAATCCTGCCCTCCCGGGGGTGCTAGAAGATGTTAGGGATTGCAACTAAGAAGGCCCTGGCTGGCACGTGCAAACCCTGCCCTCCTTGTGGTGCTTGGGATTGCAACTAGGAAGGCCCTGGATGACGTGCAAATTCTGCCCTCCTTGGGGTGCTAGGCATGGTGACAGGAGATGGAACCCTGTCTGGAGGAAAGAGCCTGCCCTTATTTGGGGATGCGTAGGGAATGGGATGGATGGAGAGTGGAGACCCTTGCTAGCCTGGCACATGTTTGGGTGGGAATGCTGCTTGTGCCAAAGCCCCCTACACTACACTCTCTCTCTGTTGCAGACATCCACTGCCACCCGCTGATGCCCACTGTTTGTGCCTTACTGATGCCCACCACCCACACACCCACCCGCATACCAGTGAGCTCTCTCCAATGAATAGAGCCTTTCTTGTCCTCAAAGTAAAAAAAAAAAGTTTACAAACCTGGAAGCACCTCCAGAGCCCGCTGCTTCCTCCGCATCTGAGGAGTAAAACACCAGTGGTGCCACGGGAGGTGTAGTAGCCGGGGCAGCGGCCTCGGCCACTACCTCCGACGCCGACGCTGCCGCTGCCGCTGCCGCCTCCACCTCGAGCAGCAAGTTGGCCCCCAGCCATGGGATCAGCACCACAGCCTGAGCCATCTTCATTTTTTGTTTAAACACTCGCACCCAAAGTTACCCACAACACACACCAACCACACAGCACAGCCAAACAACACAATCACATGCCAAAACACAAAAACCGAGCAGCCACTGAGTCAAACACACACTCACTCACCACACAGCTCACCGCGCACTCGAATTTCCAGTTTCCGGCATGCTTTCCTGCTCCTGCATAATTTTTTCGGCTGAATGGCCGAACCGAACAGCCGAACCTGAACCCGGTGAACCTCCTGAATGGCTGACCCGGACGCATGAACCGAACACGGCCGAACCGAACGGCCGAACCTGAACCGCGGACTGTTCACCCATCCCTAATTGGCACAGCAGAAACAGAATTTAGATTGCAGGAGCAGATGCAGGAGCAGACATTGGACATCCCAGGGGCAGCATTGGATTTGGCACAGCAGGAGCAGACTTTAGACTGCCTAGAGGCATCATTGACAACATTGGCACAGCATGATCAAACATTGGATGCCCAGAGGCATCATTGGCAACTTTGGCACAGCCAGAGGAGACTTTAGGTTGCCCAGAGGCAACATTGGCAACATTGGCACAGCAGGAGAAGCCTTTTGATTGGCCAGAAGCAGCATTGGATTTGGCAAAGCAGGATCAGACTTTGGATTGCCCACAGGCAGCATTGGCGATGCTGGCACAGCAGGAGCAGATTTAGATTGCCCAGAGGTAACAGTGGTAATATTGGCACAGTAGGAGCAGACATTGGAAGCCCCAGTGGCAGCACTGGATCTGGCACAGCATGATCAAACACTGGATTGCCCAGTCTGCTCCTGCTGTGCCAATGCTGCCTCTGGGCAATCTAAAGTCTGCTACTGCTGTGCCAATGTTGCCAATGCTGCGTCTAGGCAATCAAAAGTCTTCTCCTGCTGTACCTAATCCAATGCTGCCTCTGGGTAATCCAATATTCCCAGTGCTGCCTCTGGGTAATCCAATGACTAATCCTGCTGTGCCAAATCCAATGCTGCCTCTGGGCAATCTAAAGTCTCCTCCTGCTCTGCCAATGTTGCCAATGATGCCTCTGGGCAATCCAAAGTCTGATCCTGCTGTGCCAAATCCAAAGCTGCTTCTGGCCAATCTAAAGTCTTCTCCCGCTGTGCCAATGTTGCCATTGCTGCTTCTGGCCAATCTAAAGTCTTCTCCCGCTGTGCCAATGTTGCCATTGCTGCCTCTGGCCAATCTAAAATCTGCTCCTGCTGTGCCAATGCTGCCAATGATGCCTCTGGGCAATCTAAAGTCTGCTTCTGCTGTGCCAGTGTTGCCACTGCTGCCTCTGGGCAATCTAAAATCTGCTCCTGCTGTGCTAATGTTGCCACTGCTGCCTCTGGGCAATCTAAAGTCTGCTCCTGCTGTGCCAATGTTGCCGATGCTGCCCCTGGGCAAGCTAAAGTCTGCTCCTGCTGTACCAAATCTAATGCTGACTGTGGGTAATCCAATATTGTAACACAAAAGGGTCCAAAACATGAACAAAACCCAACCTACTTAGAAATCAGTAAACACCAAGATTGGAAAGACTCCAGAAACAAGCAGAGGCTTAAAATTAACAGCCTTTACTACTAAGGCAGTGAAAACTTACTTCTAGGACATTGCTGGGTACCTACATATACCATAAGACAAGGCCATGTATTTGTCCCAAAAGTCCATAAGGCATAGAGGGATATATATTAGGAATACATTAGCTTCAGAGTATCAATACATCAGTTATAGAGACATACAGACATTCCAAATGACCACATTGTACCCCAAATTAACTCAGTTTTAGCGAAGATCCATATGAGCTAAACAAAATAAGTTGTGCTGAACACAATTGTGTTTCTGACCCCCTTATTATGGGTCATTTTCAACAGCACACAGCGTGACATCGGAGCTTGGGGTTAATCTGTTGGAATAATAAAGCATATTTAAATCATTTATGTAGTTGTTCAATCATTGTCTCTCATTCAAATGGTATACCACTTGAAAATATGGTTTACCTCTATAACCATCTGATTTCCAATTGAATCATCAAAAAAATCCTGGAGGGGGCAAGTAAAATAAGTAAGTAAGCAGCCTATACAAAAGTCAAAAAATCCCTTAGGGAAACTTAATCAACTAAAAGCCCCAAACCTCCAGCCAAAGACTCACCCTCCTGCTCTGATGCAACACAACAATGGAAGTCTCCAGAAAGGAACTCAGCAGCCCAATAGCTGTCCCTGTAGCAAATCAGGCTATTTAACTCATTACCATAAATAAGTACTACCATATGGTGTAATTGCACTATAATGCCTCTGCTTGAACCACATAGTCCAGAAGGATTTGCAAAGTCCTACAAAACTTTTTGAACCCAAGCAATGGATGCATCGGAGAAGTCCTCTCCAAGGAGGGGGAAATCCCAACCCAACTCATCATGAAGAAGCTAATTGTTCTTAAATGTCACTTCCAAACTGTAAACTCCTCTTATTCCTTGTCTCTTTCATTTTTAATCCAAGGTCCATGTCTGTAGATGGGAGAGTTGTCAATTCCAGTGCAAGGACGCTTCTAGGTCAGATGAGCTGTCCTGCAGTAAACATGGGGTCAACAAAAAACCTGTTGGAGGAAATACCCTGCCCTGAACCCTGTATAAGACAATCATGAATCAATCTTCTTTGAAGTAAAATACAGAGTAAACACTGTTTTTACCGCTTAAAATAACAGGGAGGGGGTCCCTATACATCATAACAAGAGACTGGCAATCCCATTGTAAATATACCACCAAAAATGGATAATAAACCAAGCAAAAGTATTTAAACCCATAATTGAGACTAATAAGTCACTGAGTATATACATGTTTTAGTATTAATTCTGCCCCAATCAATTCCCTCATTTAGTCCAATAGGTGTCAAAGACTTTAATCTCAAGATCCATCTAGCTTCCAATTTTAATAATTATCTTTCAGATTGATGGGTCTCTACACAACAAAAGGACAGATCACACTACAATTGAAGCATTTAAAATTGCCCCCCGTTCTGCCCCTATTCTTATTAGGGTCCCCTTTATCAAAAGCATTGTGGACCAAATAGTCCCCCAAGTTCCTCCTGTAGGAGAATAGGGAATATTGACTACAGCGAGGGATATCCTTAAGGAGATGCCAATTGTCTAATATATGTTTCATCACCTGAGCCCCCAGACTATAATCCATAGCAATAATCATACGGTCCTGTTCCAATGTCCTGGAATCACTCTATTCCTTATGGACTTTTGGGACAAATACATAGTCTTGTCTTATGACATATGTAGGTACCCAGCAATGTCCTAGGAGTAAGTTTTCACTGCCTTAGTAGTAAAGGCTGTTAATTTTAAACCTCTGCTTGTTTCTGGAGTCTTTCCAATCTTAGTGTTTACTGGTAATCCAATATTCCCAGTGCTGCCTCTGGGGAATCCAATGTCTGATCCTGCTGTGCCAAATCCAGTGCTACCTCTGGGAAATCTAAAGTCTGCTCTTGCTGTGCTAATGATGCCAATGACGCCTCTGTGCAATCCAATGTCTGCTCTTGCTGTGCCAATGTTACCAATGATGCCTCTGGGCAATTCAATCTCTGATCCTGCTGTGCCAAATCCAATAATGCCTCTGGGCAATCCAAAGTCTGATCCTGCTATGCCAAATCCACAGGAGAGGTAGGTTGTGGACCCCTAACCATTGGGGGGGGAGGGGCAGCGTGATTCCACTTCACCGCTATACCCAACGGTATCCCCAGGGTTGATTCTGTGGAAGTTAATCAATTAGGAGAACGAGCCTGATCATCCTAGTCACTTTCAACTAGGAGGGGGAATAGGAGGAAGTTTCTCCTCAACCGGGAAAGGGTGATATTCTCATCTACAACAAAGAGAGCTGCCTTAATCCCTCTAGTCAGTTTTACTGTGGAAGCCGTGTCTCTCCCACAATGGAGGAACACTGCGAAACCGAGTCAGTGTTCCCATGCAAGCGTACACAGAAGCGGTTTGTAGTAGACCCTAACCACGTTTGTAGTAGACCCTAACCACGCCCCCCCCCCCCCCCACCCACGCGCGAATGATTCCACTTTACAGCTACACCCAACGGTATCCCTGTTAGATCCTGGTCAATTTCACGTGGGGGTTGGTGTTTCCCTTAGTCAGAAGGAGGCCCTCAACCTAGTCAGTTTTACACCTCGGCGCTTTCAGTGCTAAGCAGGAGAACCAGCCTGATTGTCTTAGTCAGTTTCTACTAGGAGGGTAAGGAGGAGGTTTCTCCACAGCCTGAAGGGTGATAGTTCTAGGAGTGCCGGCTTGATTCCCCCTAGTCAGTTTCACCCTGAAAGCCCTATCTCTTCCACACAGGGAGGAACACTCAGTGTTACCGTGCCAGCATACACAGGAAAGGTGAGTTGTGGAGAAACCTCTCAGAGATGAAACTGAACAGCTGGAACGATTGACCTTTCCCGGTTGAGGAGAAACCTCCTGCTCCCCCTCCCAGTTGACACTGACTAGGATGATTGGGCCGGTGCTTCTGCTTGGCTCAGGAAGCACAGATGTGAAATTGACTAGGTTCAGGGACCTCCTTCCAACTGAAGAAAACACCAACCTGAAATTGAGTAGCCTTCACAGACTCAATCCTGGGGACACCGTTTATATGATAAAATTAGATTGTTATATCTGAAAAACTCTTTAACTAAATACAAGGGGTGGTCTGGTTCATGTTTAACAAGGAGGGTACTGATGCACATCTGATTAGAGGGTTGAAGCCAGCTCTCCTGCTTGTGGAGAAACCGCTCAGAGATGAAACTGAATCCTGGAACTATTGCTCTGTCCCAATTGAGGAGAAACCTCCTGCTCCCCATCCTGCTTGAAACCGAGGAGGATGATAGAGCTGTTCTCCTGTTTGGGATAGAAAGCACTGAGGTGTGAAACTGACTAGGTTCTGGGACTTCCCTCTGGGTGAGGTCCTAGAACCACCTCAAAGTGAAATTTACCAAGTTCCACAGAATCAACAATGGGGATACAGTTCAGTAAAGCTGTATAGAGGAGTCGCTCTGACGGGGCAACTGGTTAGAGTCCAAGAACTACCTCTCCTGTATATGCTGACATGGGAAACACTGACTAGGCTTCACTGTGTTCCTCCCCTGTGGGTGAAACTGACCAGTGGAATGAGGCCAGCTCTCCAAAGCGGACTGTCTAGAACCAGTTCGCTCTCCAAAGTGAACTGTCTTCTCAGCCAGCCACCTTTCCTGGCTGAGGAGAAACCTTCCTTCTTCCCCTCCTTCTTGAAGCTGAATAGGTGTCATGCTCTATATCTCTGCTGGATCCGAATAGTCATCCGGGGTGAAACTGACTGGTTGAGAGAGTGAGGCGGACTCTGTCCCAATAGTGAACCACATCAAGATTCCCCATGTACTTGCTGGTTGTTGCTAGGGATCGGAAACAGTGTGATAGGACAAGTCTGCCTCTCCTGGAAGAGGAGAAGAAACCAGTCTGGTGAGAGCGACGGGTGAAGACGTTTGTTTAATTCCTCCAGCAGTTTCACCTCAACCAGGAGAGCTTGCTCTAGAAAGCTCATTGTAAACCTGATGAGGTTTTCCCATGTACATTGGCTTCAGGAGACAGGAAAGTTTATCGCATGAACTTGACGAGGGTGATCAGGCTGGTTCTCCTGCTCAGCAGAGATAACGCTGAGTTGTGAAAATGATCAGGTTCAAGGGCATCATTCTGGCTTATGCCACAATGCCAACCCTGAAGTGAAATTGACTAGTTTCCATAGAATCAACCCAGGGAGCAGTGATGTGGAATCGCTCTGGGGGCCCAACCTACCTCTTCTGTGTACGCTGGCATGGCAACACTAACTAGGTTTCGCCTTGTTCTCCTTTTTGGGAGAGACTGGGCTTCCCTGATTAAACTGACAAGGGAGATCAAACCAGCTCTCCTGGTTCAAGAGAAGCCCCCTGCTCCCCATCCTGGTGAAACTGGCTAGGGTGATGGGCTGGTTCTGCTTGACAGAGAAAATGCTGAAGTGTGAACACAACTAGTTTTGAGGACCGCCTTCTGTCTGAGGGCAACAACAACCCCCCCCCCCCCCAGCAATTGACTAGGTCCCATAAATTAAACCCCGGGGTTACCATTGGGTGTAGCTGTGATGTGGAATCACTCAGGGGGGCGTGGTTCATATACACAACCTACCTTTACTGTGTAGGCTGACATGGTAACACTGACTAGTTTAAGCCGTGTTCCTCCGCTGTGGGAAAGACAGGGATTCAATGGTGAAAGAGTTCAATGGAGTTGGTAATGCATGTAGCCCTCTGTGTTTCCCAGGGGAAGACCTTCGGTTGCCATCATTCTGGCCAGGAGAGCTTGGAAGGCCCGGAACTCTGAGGTGCATTGGGCCATTTGGGAGGATTCTTCTGCTAGCGTAGGGTTGGTCTGCTCTGGAGACAGTGCAGCATTGGATTTGACATAGCAGGAGCAGACTTTAGATTTCCCAGAGGCAGCATTGAGAACATTGGCACAGCAAGAGCAGACATTGGGAATCCAAGGGCAGCATTGGATTTGGCACAGCTGGAGCAAACTTTGCACTACCCAGAGGCATCATTGGCAACATTGGCATTGCAGGACGAGACTTTAGAATGCCCAGAGGTAGCAGTGGCAACATTGGCACAGCAGGAGAAGACATTAGGTTGCCCAGAGGTAGCAGCGGCAACATTGGCACAGCAAGATCAGACACTGGATTGCCCAAAGGAGCACAGGGAATATTGTATTGCTCACAGGCAGCATTGGATTTGGTACAGCAGGAGCAGACTTTAGATTGCCCAGAGGCATCACTGGAAACATTGGCACAGCAGGAGCAGACTTTAGATTGCCAAGAGGCATCACTGGCAACATTGGCAGAGCAGAAGCTAAATTTACATTGCCCAGAGGAAACGTTGGCGATGTTGGCACAGCAGGAGCAGACTTTAGATTTCCCAGTGGCAGCATGGGAAATATTGGCACAGCATGATCAAATACTGGATTGCCCAGAGGCATCATTGGCAACATTGACACAGCAGGAGCAGATTTTAGATAGCCCAGGGGCATCACTGGCAACAGTGGCACAAAAGGATCAGACTTTAGATTGACCAAAGAAAGCACTGGCAACATTGGCACAGCAGGAGAGGGCTTTATGTTGCCAAAGGCAGCATTGGCAACATTGGCACAGCAAGAAGAAACACTGGATTGCCCAGAGGCATCATTGGCAACACTGGCAGAGCAGGAGCAGACTTTAGATTGCCCAGAGACATCACTGGGAACATTTACATTTCCCAGAGTCAACATTGGATTTGGCACAGCAGGATCAGAGTTTGCATTCCCCATAGGCAGCACTGGGAACATTGGATTGCCCAGAGGCAGCATTGGATTTGGTAAAGGAGGAGAAGGATTTAGATTGCCCAGAGGCAGCAATGGAAACATTGGCACAGCAGGAGCAGATTTTAGATTGCCCAGAGGCATCACTGGCAACATTGGCAGATCATGAGCTGAATTTAGATTGCCCAGAGGCATCACTGGCAACATTGGCAGAGCATGAGCTGAATTTAGATTGCCCAGAGGCATCACTGGCAACATTGGCAGAGCATGAGCTGAATTTAGATTGCCCAGAGGCAGCATTGGCGATGTTGACACAGAAGAAGCAGACTTTAGATTGCCCAGAGGTAGCAGTGGTTACACTGGCACAGCAGGAGCAGACATTGGATTGCCCAGAGGCAGCATTGGATTTGGTTAACAGGAGAAGACTTTAGATTGCCCAGAGGCAATATTAGATTTGGCAAAAAAGAGCAGACTTTAGATTGCCCAGAGGCATCATTGACAATATGGGCACAGCAGGAGCAGACCTTAGATTGCCCAGAGGCAGCATTGGATTTGGCACCGCAGGAGCAGACTTCATATTGCCCAGAGGTAGCAGTGGTAAAACTGGCACAGCAGCAGCAGACTTTATATTGCCCAGAGGTATCACTGGCAACATTGGCAGAGCAGGAGCTGAATTTAGATTGCCCAGAGGCAGCATTTGCGATGTTGGCACAACAGGAAACGAGGAAGGAGGAGGTGGAGTTGGCAAGAGACACATTGAAGCAGCGGTCAGAGAGGTAGGAGGAGAAAGTCGAGAATAGAGCCATGGAAGCCAAGGGAGTGAAGTGAGTCCAGCAAGAGTGAGTGGACAACAGTATTGAAGGCAGCAGAGAGGCCAAGGAGGACAAGAATGGAGAAGAGGCAATTAGATTTAGCCACAAGAAGATCGTTGGTGATCTTAGCGAGAGCAGTTTCAGTAGAGTGAAGGGGGCAAAAGCCAGATTGGAGGGGGTCAAGGGAGGAGTTGGCAGAGAGGAAGTAGAGGAAGTGGGAGTAGACAACATGTTCAAGAAGCTTAGAAGCATAAGGAAGGTGTGAGACAGGATGGTAGAGTGGACT
Source organism: Sphenodon punctatus (assembly GCA_003113815.1). Lineage (NCBI taxonomy): Eukaryota > Metazoa > Chordata > Lepidosauria > Sphenodontia > Sphenodontidae > Sphenodon > Sphenodon punctatus. The sequence continues at coordinate 98,742 of QEPC01004112.1, forward strand.
ATACCAGTAGAGTGGACAGAAGAGTGGACTTTTTGAGGATAGGAGAGACAGTGATGTGCTTGAAAGGAGCATGAAAGGAACCAGTAGAACAACGGGGAAGTTAAGAGGTTGGAGGAAGAGACCAGGAGGAGATTTCCTCAAGGGAGGTGGGAGGGAAGGAGGACAGGAGAGAAGGAGAGGGAGGAGGGAGAGGGAAGGGAGTAGGAAGAGGGAGTACAAAGAGGAGAGTAGGATGCAATGTCAAGGTGGATCTTGTCTATCTTGAAGGTGAAGGAAGCATCTTCTTTATTTTTATATAGTGCCCCCCTGCCATGGCACTCGGAGCGCTTTACGTATTACAATTAAATAAAGGGGAAGGGCGAGGGTTCCTCTAGATGTCCCGGCCGGCTCTACAGTCTAGTATGCTAAGACATGGGATGGAATTGTTCTGGGGCTAGCAGTGCTTCAGTTAGAGTCCTGTGCTTGGGGTGCAGCTCTGCACTATAAGAGAGAAGTGGGGTTCAGAGGAGAGAGAAAAAGGCAAAGGAAGGTCAGCATCTCTCTGCATCATTTGGGGCAGCCTCTGAAGAGAGGAAAATCCTCCAGGCACAACCAACCCCTCTTTCTTTTCTCTTCATAGGAGCAGCCTGACATCCGTGTCACAGCCCTTCTCCATTTTGCTGCCCTGGTGGAGAGTCATGCCGAAGAGGTGCCCGAACTGGAGCAACGAGCTGTTTACAACTTCGTCCCCATCCTGCTACATGTGGACGAGGAGGAGGAGGTGGCTGAGGTGAGCGAGCACCCACACATGCGCTCTCCAAGGTCTCTCACTCCTCACTAGGTCTCATTCCAGTCCTGTCCTTTCAGGCTCTCCCCCCGCCCACTAGTTTGGAGGAACAGGGATTTCTTCCCCTTGCTGAAGCCTTTTCCCCAGACCCCTCTGTCTTTCATGCTCTTTCCTCAGCCTGCCAGAAATACTCTCCCTATGGTGGAGGTTCCCTCAGGTCCTCCCCCCTCAAGTCCAGCCTGAGCTAAGCCTTCCAAGTTCCTGCTGCTCTAGGGCTCAGCTTGCCCATCCATTATGATTTTTGTCCTTAAGTAGGTAAAGAATTGTGCTCGGACTCCAGGATCAGGAGTCATGCACAGGAATGGAGGCGAACTTTTCACGGCAAGCACCAACAAAAATTTTCTAAAGGCACAGTCTTCTTCTTGACATCAGCAGTAGAACTGATGCGGCAGGGGCTTTTACCGTGCCGCAATTCCATTCTGAAAACTCGGCATCCGATGTTGCGCCGTGCGGAATTCCGCTCAGTACTGTCGCGGTTCTGCATTTGCTGCTACAAGAATCCGCAGATGCGGCATTTCTGTGCTTTATTGCTTTTTCCAATCTTCGCTGTTGTCGCATACAATCGGTGACCTTTTTCCACCTTCTGCCAATTTAATATACGTGAGACAGTCATGAGCGTTTATCGCAGTTCCGCGAATGAAGTATGTAGCTCTGGTGCGCTGCTGCACATGTGTGTGCTCTCTCTGCTGACTGACTTCTGGTGTTGTTGTTGTGTTGTCCTTCTGTGCCGCAAACACTGCCCATTCTTTTCAAATACATACATGCACATGTTCTTGGTTGGAGTTCAAGGAACGGTGTTTTTATTTAATGGTAAATTGATATTTTATGTAAATGTAAATTGACCTCCAAAATAAAGGTTTTTTAGAAAAACTCCTGGTGGGAGTTTAAGCTGACCTGTGTATTGGCTGACTGAGTCATTTTTTTACATCATCGGACCTGTACAGAAAGTTGAAGGAATGAAGGAATGAAGATTATCCATGCAGAAGAGTTTGTTACAATCCTCATTCCGCACTTCCTCAATCTAAAAGAAGTTAGACGCCCAACAGAGCTACGTTGGCATAGTTGTTAAGGTTCCCACTTACTATACAACTTGTAGTTGTCATTCTGCAGGTTCAAATTCCCGCTGTTCTTCTTCTATGTCCCTTTTTTTTTTTTACTTTTACATTAGTGTTATTGTTTGTTAATCGTGAAATTATTGCTGTGTTGTGTTGCTTATGGCATACTTTGTATGAAAAAAAAAAGCTTAGTTATTACATTAACCCAAGACTGAGTAGCCGAGCCAGGCCATATCACGTGAGTGCTATTATGCTGCACCCGTAGCGCTGCCGGCGTTACGCTCACTTGCAGTCGCAGTGCCGACCGCCGACACCGTGACTGACTGCCCTGCGCCCACCTGTCCTTACGCCACTGCCTAGTGCCCACCTAAGCCTTCCCTCCCCCTGACACCAGAGTTACTGTGGGCATCAACCAGCAACAGACAGGGGTCGGGGGACACTTTCTTTTTTCACTCACTGACTTTTTTTACTCACTGACTTTTTTCACTCACTCCACACAACCCACCTGTTAATTGTTTTAATAAAGTTTTTGAAATGTATTTATTGAATATAGACATCCTCCGCGTCTCTCTAGTGCTTTTAAAGAGGCGCGCTGCGCTGCGACCATCCCATGCTCCCACTCCCACCAGATAGACAGAGTGAGACAGCTTAAAGCTGACAGGCAGTCACAGGCATTTAACACAGGTAGGCAGCATTTATTTAAAATTGGCCCTGTGAAAGCATGGCCCCCTAAGCCCGGCCTCGGAGTCACAGTCACAAGATGATGAACAGCTGAGTGAATGACATTCATCTGAATGAATGTTACTGACGCATTCACATTGCAATGCACATTCACGGCTGTGTGAATGACATTCATCTGCATCACACACACCCCGCCCCGCCTACCTCTTTGTTATGTTAAAAGTTAACACTAAACAGCTAACTGCAGTAAGTAGGGTTTGGAGGGACAGGAGTGAACGTTACGTGAACCCCCACACCCTGGCCTCTAAGCTTTACGAAACTGTAAGTCCCCTGAGCCTGACCCCCACTCTCCTACCCTACCCACGTCTGCCCAAGACTGTTTAAGTTCCAACTTGCCATGTACCTGGTAGTACATAGTGTGAAATGTTTGTTTGTTTAACACTGTGGTTATTGACATGTCATAAAACACCCTAAGTGCATTGACACTGACTGCATCTGCAAATAATGCATCTATCTCAATGACAGAAACAGTAGAGATATATAGGCAGGGAGGGACTAGGAGAAAATAGCATTTTAATCTTATAATTTATAAGAGCCTTTGTATATGGATTGTGTATGTGTAGTAGTTAACAAAGGACAGTGAAGTAATCCCCTAAAACAGATTAGGGGATAATCCCCTAAGATTTTTTGAGACAGGTGTGTATATTTTGTGTGTATATTTAGACACACATATATATATAATACACAAATGTGCATTGTTTGCTGTATACACATACATAAATTTGCATTCTTTGATGTATCGCTTGAGGACACCGCAACTCCTGGGGTCATCGCTTGAGGATGTCATTGCTTGAGGACACCGCAACTCTCCTGGGGTTTGGCCTTTCTGCCACCCCAAGCTCCACTGACCAGCAGACCGAGAACTGGTGAGGTTGCAGCTCGTCTGCATACGCTCCCAGCATCCTCAACTGTCATCACTTGAGGACACTGCGACTGTCCTGGGGATTGGCCTTTCTGCCACCCCAAGCTCCACTGGACCAGCGGGCTGAAAGCTACTTACAGCTACTTTTCTCCATTTCTTTTCTACTGTATTTTCCCCTCCTATCTTACTCACTAACATGCCTGCCCTATTTTCTCTCCTTTTCTTTTCCTCCTCCCCTTCTCCTCTTCCTGTCCATCTTTTTCTCCCTCAACTTTTCTCCTCCCAGATTCAGGATCTCCCAACCGATCACCGCTCTCTAACCTCCCCGATACATCCTTTTCTCCCTTGGCTACCTTCTCTCCTTGCTCCCCTTCTACTTCTCCTGTCTCTAGCCTTCCTCGATGCTCCCCTTCTCCCAATCTTATCCCTATTCCTCCTGTCTCTAGCCTAACACGATGCTCCCCTTCTCCCAATCTTATCCCTATTCCTTGCCTCCC
>QEPC01004112.1:108625-130539 GCA_003113815.1 Sphenodon punctatus
TTCTGATGGGACACTGCTGGCAGGACAACCAAGGAGTGTGATTGCCAAACTTTAGAGTGCTGGGCAAGTCTCTATTTTTTCTGCCCAGTAAATGAGTGGATCATTAATCGTGCCAACCACACCATCCGACAAAAGATACTGATCGTACATGTCTTTGGCTGCAGCAAGCATTATTGGACGGTGACGAGGGTGAAACGGATCTACTCTCCTTGGTCGTTGAGTGCAATTCTGTGCAAGGAGGCCATACTTTTCAAAATTTGACCAGATCGATGAAGCCCCAGGCTGTTGAGTGGTATCTTCAGAAATGCTCTCAGTCTCTTCTTCATCCTTTTCAGATGCATCATGCGTGTTGCTGCCAAGCTCTCCTACCATCTGTGTGGCGATTTCTTTGCGTGCAGCGGCAGCGGATTCTTCCCCCCCCAACCAGACCTTCTTAACCTTCTTGAAACGTGGGTCCAGAGCTGTTGCCATCTGGTACAACAAATCTTCACCAATCTTCTCAAACTGGGTGCTATGGTCAATAATTTCACCCAACATAATGGCAAGACGCTTACCATCCACCTGATGACAATCAAAGGAAGCAGCGATGTCTTCGATTTGGCTTCTTAATAATACCAGCGAAGCCAAGCTCTGACTGAGTGTTGCATCAGCCTTGCTCACGAACTCAGTCATGACCGGAAAGGGCTCCAGCAGAATAATGAGATTTTCTAGCACATTCCACTGTCTGAGATTTATCTGCATATCTGAGGCTTCTTTTACAGACCTTGCGGCCACAGCAAAGAAAGTCTCGATTGCAAGACTATGTGAATGGAGTCTCTTGAGCATATGATATGTGGAATTCCACTGCGTGCAGACATCGATGGGGAAGAAATGAAGTGGAAGGTTTGTCTCCTGCTGTATCCCCTGCTCACGATGTGGCAGATCTTTGAAAGTGCGCCACCAATTTCTTTGCATGCTCTACTGTGTCCCTAATCAATGGATCCACTTCCAGAAATTTCTTTGCCACGAGATGTTGCGAATGGGCCATGCATGATGCATTTTGGAAACCGGCCTCCGAAATGCCTTTCACTACATTTGCCCCATTGTCTGAAACAACGCACCCAATGGAGAGACCAAGTGGCTGAAGCCACTGCTCTGTCAGTTGTAATAATTTTTGCCGCATGTTTTCGGCAGTGTTTTTCTCAGGAAAGTGCTGCAAAGCAAGTATGGCTTGCTGCCTCACCAGTCTATTTTGGGGGTCACAATGAATCGAGTGACCAGTAACGGACAAGTACTCCATGTGCTGCGCACTGGTCCACATGTCTGTTGTAAGGTGCACAGCATTGCCCTCACAGTCACGCATAGCATCCGATACTGCTTTGAATAATGCCTTGTACAGTTTGGGAATAGTGTTTGTAGCAAAATAAAATCATGACGGTACCTTCCATCGTGGTGCCATTCCCTCCATTACTTCGCGGAATCCCTTGTTCTCAACAAATGAGAAGGGAAGCATGTCGACTGCAAGCATCTTTGACACCAGTGTGAGGTAGTACTGTGCAGTAGGGTGAGATGCCGACCATTTCATTTGATTTTGCGTAGATTCTGGCAATGTTGTCTGCACAGTCATAGCACTAGCAGTGCTTCTAGATGGATCGGTGTCTGTCATTCTGCTGCAGTGTGTTCCGCTAGAGGCATTAAGAATAGACTTGTGATGGTGCTTCATGTGGCTATGCATGCCACTAGTACCGGGGCAGCTCTTATCTCCTTCTTTCGCTCATGTTATTTTCCTGCAGCAGTATTTGCACTGGACTACAAATTTATTTTCATCACAGGCAGTGAAATGCTTCCAGACATCTGACCTTTGCGCTTTTCTTGCATCTGCACGGCTGTCGGTGGTTGGGGTGATTGTTCCTTGCTGTGACAACAATGAAACACTGTCGTCATTTGTGGATGTTGAGGGAGCCGGTGAACACGCAGGTGTAGAATTTCTGTTAATGGTTGTGCTATGAGCCACTGGTGATGGACTGCTGGCGTTAGTTGCTGTTGCCGTGGTGGTGTGGTTGGAACTGGTTGATTTACCTTTAGACAAACATCTGTTGAACATTGGAGCTATATTTTTCCTTATTTTAGAGTGCTGCAAGGTCAGATCATTTCCTTGGCCTTGCCATTCCACATTTCTTAGGTTGTCATCAATCCTGGGTCTTTTGCATGGTTGGCTTGCCAATTTTGGTGCTGCGTAACTCGGGGAGTATGTTGGATTGTTATACTCACAGGCGTAGGCGTCATCGATGATGTGAACATCATCTGCGGTGACATCACTGTCTGTGTCGGCATCACGATGCGCAGCACTCACAGTGGCGTTGTCAGACACACCCAGTACTACCGCCTCACTTTCCTGAGCATTTTCTATTTCTTCCACATCTCTCACTGAAGTAGACAATAGACATTGGTTGTTGTTGCGTCGGTGAGTTACTGCCTCCTGGATGCTTTTTTGAGATTCGTTGGGTGTACATTCAATTTCAAGCGGAAGCAGTTCTTCGTCTTGCTGTAACAACAATTGGCTTTCTATAGCATTGTCTGATTCTAATGATGATTGTTCTACATCGGATGGTGTGCATATCGCAAGGTATTCCCACAGTGCATCCTGTGAAGAAAGAAAGGTGTCTAGAACTGTCAAGCTGCGGCAATGATATTTTTTCTGGAGAAATATGCATTGATAGCAGCGGCTGAGACAATTCTGCAAGATCAGACTGCTGAGGGGACTCTGGTTGCAACACAAGAGGAGACTGTGAGTGTGCGGCGCATGAAGCAACAGCTGGAGCATGCAGAAAAGATTGTGGTAATTGTGGTGGGCGAGACTCGGAATGCTTCTTCTTCTGATGGTTCTCTGTCTCCTGACCTGTACCCTTTTTTTCCCATTCTGAAGTGACAATCTAGGGCTTGGACAGTGACTTCTATTGCGCAGCTTAGTAGAGGAATCATCACGTTTCCGCTTTGCAGAATCGTGTGCCATTTCTTCTTTTCTTTTGATAGTCTACAGTAAGAAATTGAGAAAAAATGAATGTATTTATAAAAGTTTCCTGGGCTTTTAAATGTACATTTATTTCTCGATATTTTGTAACTTAAAATATGTTCTTACATCAATATGCATTCCTAAAAACACACATCACAAAACATTTTGTAATATCACAGACCTAATGTTACTATAGAACATAGACATGCCATATTGCGAAAGATGTACACCATCGTCCAAAAACATATTGCTATCAGCGGCTACAATGTTCCTATGCCAGACCGAAACCATGTCAATATCTTTCATGAAAGCACCAACAGACTTGTTAACATTTTTAACTCATTTATTTATAGCCTTCATGTCTGTGCTATATCTGTTTCACTGGCGTATAATGAGATCAGAGAAAATGATCTTGCAACCAGGAAAAAGCTGAAAGATTGCCATTACATCATTTCTCATGTACTCTATTAGCTCAACGCCTTTGAGCATTCCAATATCATTACCACCAGAGTGTATTACAATGCATGAAGGAAGGGAAGAAATGGAGGCAATGAATTGCCTTTCATTCTTTAAAGCAGGTAATACATTAGACTATCGCATCCCCCCCATTCTGATCCAGCACACTCTAACATTTTCCAAATTCAAATTGATCTCGGTGTGTTCTGTGCGGCAGACTTGCTCTAGTCTGGTGATGTAGGAATCACCAATGAACCAAATATTCTTCATCATTGCCTAATGGAATAAGGCAAGCAAATTAAAATGCCTTTAAAATTAAAAGGCTGTTTTGTAAAAAATATATTAAATAAATGTCCTTATTACACTTACTTAAATTCTGTAATGGAGAGAACGCTGTTGAACTGATTGTCTGCCAAATGTATCAGAAAGGGAGTTGATCTGAGGAGAGTGAATGAGAATTTAGGTTAGCAGCAAGCATAATGTGTGATGAAGAATGTTGATTTCATCTTTATTATAAAAAAATAATTAAGTAAATAAGCAACACACAAAGCACATGCTCACATCAACATCATACGCCACGTGGGACTCTGGATGGAGGTCCATGCTAGAGGGAGCCACTCACTACAGAGAGGGCTGAGTGGCTCCTAGTTGTCAAATGATAGTCTCTCAGAATCACATGCAAAACAATTGTAACTAGGGTTTTCTGTGATCTATGCAAATATGTACGGTATGCTTAGGAAAACTACATGCAGTGCCTGCATTGACTAAGTTGCCAAAACAACTTCACACACAAATCCTGACTGATGAGCTGGGACCTAAAAATCATGAAACTGAAATAAACATGACCAAAGTTTTTTCAGAGACTCTCACGTTTGTGGGAATAGGAAGAGTGGCAGTTGCAGACAACATAATGTTGCTGCCTCGTAAACAATGTTCTTCGCGATGGCTCTGAAAATTGTCACAAATGCCAACCCAACTTCAAAGTACTGTTTGGAATGAGCGGCAAGGTGCATTGTTTACTGCGTGTGGCCTCGAGACTGTCATCTTTCGTGTGATTGTTCAAACTAGTAATCTGTGCTTGATATGACTGTGTATATAGCGACAACTGAGAGCGTACCATTGGTGAGAATGTTTGGATCCAGCTCGCAGAACCATTGCTTGCAAGGCAGCAACCTCGAGCCACACCTCTCCGGCGGGGATTTTTATCTTTTATTAAAAGACACTGCCTGCCTGATTTCACTGTTTCCATACACTGCGGTGGGTTGCGGGATGCGCATGGGAAGCCACCGGCCCCCCTGCCCCCACCAAATAACCAAGGGAAGGTTGCCAGGAGAGTCCAGGAGGAGTGGGGGGCATAGCCGGTAGCCGCGAAGAGCCTGGCGAACCTGGAGCAGGGACTCAGGGAAGCACATGGGGAAATAGACACGGCCGGGGGGGGGGATGCCAGGAGAGTCACCCCATAGAGACCCAGGAGGAGCGGGGGCATAGCCAGTGGCTGTGGAAGCTGCAGAAGCCGCCGGGGAGCCTGGATCAGGGACTCGGGGAAGCACATGGGGAAATAGATACGGCCGGAGGGGGGGCTACCGGGAGAGTTACTCCATAGAGAGCCAGGAGGGGGGGGCGTAGTCGCTAGCCGCGGAAGCCACTGGCAAGCCTGGAGCAGGGCCAGAAACTAGGGAGCACAGGTGGAAATAGCCGGGGGGGGGCTGCTAGGGGGTCAGTCAAGGGAGAGCATGGAGGGGGAGGGGAGGCGATAGCTGCGGTCGCTGTTTGCCCACTGTTCACAACAAAAGAATTGGGACAGCCACCGTTATCAACCCTACAGCACAGTTTTCACAAATAAACCAATGATCCCACCATCCATCCAACCAACAGCCATTATCATGAACAAAATAAACAATAAAACAATATCAAGCACAAACAATATCAAGCTCAAACTGAGCTATAAACATAAAAGGCTTTCAGCAATAAACAATTTATGTGTACATTTATTTAAAAAAGGATAATGGAAAATGTAAAGTGCAGCTGTAGCAGAATTACTTTAGCTGTTTTAGCACTAAATTAGCAGTTAAATAAAGCACAGTTTAGAAGAATTAGCAGAAAAGTTCAAGCACTTACACAAAAACCTTCTTATGTTATCCAAAATCGATGGTATTCTATGAATTAGGAATCGAGTCGTGATGCGGTGCTTTGTCGTGGAGCGCGGAAGATCAGAGTGTGTTAACAAACACAGACACTGGCTGCGCGGCTCCAACAGTCACTCACTCTCACTGCGATTGGGGATCAAGAGGGAGAAAAAAGCTACAAACACACCTATTTATACTTAATGGTGAAGGTGGGACATGTCTCTCTGGGAAAGTCTTAGCCAATGAAATTGGGCATGCGGGTATCATCAACAGGGTCCGAGGGTTGATCATGCCGCCGGGTCTCATGATACCTTGTATTCCGGCTGGCGGAAACATGATAACCACAAAGGTTCTGTGATTGATGGAAAGGGGAGTTGGTGCCGTTTCTTATTAAAATCCGCAAAAGTTCTGTTTCTGTTCACCAGTTCTGATGCCATGGCACCATTAGCAGCAAACCATAGGTGCTGGAAAGCTGTCTTTGCCAAACTACACTGTGTGGAATTGGGGTTTCTGTTGGTAACAGCTGCTGCAGAAGTATGTCACTACAGCCCTAACCAGCAGTACAGTGGATTAGAACCCACAACATTTGGTTTCCAGAACAAGGCACTTCACCTCCTGGCCACCAAGCGCTGCTCCTTGTGCAATATGATTTTTGTCCTTAAGTAGGTAAAGAAGGGTGCTCAGACTCCAGGATCGGGGCTCCATGCACAGGAATGGACATGAACCTTCCACGGCAAGCACCACCAAAAATTTTGTAAAAGGTATGGCCCTTTTCTCTCCTACTCGATGACAGCAGCAGCAAATGTGTTTATAACCCACGAACTTTGGTTTCCTGAAAAAAGAGTCACACCACTAGACAGGGGGTGAGGGGGGCCTCATCTCCAGATCAGCAAACCCTGCTCTTTTGAGGCTATGATTTTTGTCCTTAAGTAGGTAAAGAATGGTGCTCGGGCTCCAGGATCATTGCCCCATACAAAGGAATGGCGGCGAACCTTACATGGCCAGTATGAACAAACAATTTCTAAAGGTAAGGCCTTTCCCTTTTATGACAGCAGCAGCACAACAGTTAGAACCTACAGGTTCTGGATCAAGCAGACCACCAAGCCGTGCTTGTTACAACCTTGGATTTTTTTCCTTAAGTAGGTAAAGAAGGGTGCTCAGACTCCGGGATCAGGGCCCCATGCACAGGAATGGACGCAAACCTTCCCCGGCCAGCACAAACAAAAATTCTCTGAAGGTACGACCTTCTCTGTCCTACTCGACAGCAGCAGCAGCACAGGGGATGAGAATCCTCAAGGTCACCAAGCCCTGCTTCTTGTGACCTAGGAGTTTTGTCCTTAAGTAGTTAAAAAAGGGTGCTCGGACTCCAGAATGCGGGCCCCATCCAGATGATTGGACACGAACCTTCCAAGACCAACACAAACAAACATTTTTTGAAGATATGGCTTTTTTCTCTCCAACTCAAGGACAAGCAGAGGCACAGGGGAGCCTGGAGCCTGCAGCCTGTGCTGAAGCCACGAGCAAGGAGGTGCCCCTGACTGTGAGGTGAGCATTGCCATTGGGATCCCTGCTCTTCCCAGTGCCATCTCGCTCTGGAACTACCCCATCTCCATGTCACCATTGCTGCTAGAATGCAGTCTCCCTGGGGCCATGCTTCGTCCCGCCGGACTGATGCCTCAAGAGATCATCCCTCCCATCCTCTCTACCCTGCCCTCATCCATACCCCTTTGCACTGTCCTCCTTGCCCAAAGAGAGCACGTGATCTCCTCCCCTCCCTAGAACAGCCTTGGATTTATTCAAAGGTTGTTCCCATGGGCCCCCTCAGTTCCTCCCCAGCAAGACTGTGCATGTCCCATTCCTTCAGCCTTTCCTCCTTGCTCTGGGGTGTGCACCTCTCTTGGCACAGTCTGTTCCAGTGGTTACTTCCCCCTGCAACTAACCTTCCTTAGTTCTGTGCTCACCTGGTGGCAAATGACACCTCACAGTAAGTAACCCTGGTTTTGTCTTGCTTTTAGGGAGGTAATCAATTGCATCCAGATGCTTCTGTTGGATGCAGCTCCAACTTGCCTGGTGTTGACAGAGAGAAGCCACATCTGCTTGGACCTGTTCTGCAATTGGGAGGAGCACTCTCAGGGGTTGACCATCCTGGTGAGGTAAGAGGGAGAGAGCTGTGTTCCCTCAGCAGCTCTGGGCAAGGAGAGCACAGTGGTTTGGGGCTTCTCTGTCCCTACAGCTGTTAGTTAGGACTCCAAATTTTTTCTAAACCTACAGCCTTTCTATCTCCTCCTTGAGGACAGCAACAGCACAGGAGATTAGTCTCTATGATCTCTGGGTTCCTGAGAAAAGAGCCTCACCTGTAGACCACCAAGACTTGCTTGTTGTTACTTGGATTTTTGTCCTTACGTAGGTAAATAAGGGTGGATTCCAGGATATAAAGAAGGGTCCTCAGACCTCTGGACCACCAAGCCCTGCTTCTTTTAAGTAGGATTTTTGTCCTTAAATATGTAATGAAGGGTGCTCAGACTCCAGGATGGGGGTCCCATACACAAGAATGGATGTGAACGTTTCACGGCCAGTACCAACTAAAATTTTCTAAAGGTATGGCTTTTCTCTAACTTGACAACAGCAGTGGAAATTAGAACCCATTATCTCTGGGCCCAAAGCAAGTAGCCTCTTCTCTAGACTACCAAGTGCACCTTCTTTTAAGTTGGATTTTTGTCCTTAAGTAGGTAATGAAGAGTGCTTGGCCTCCAGGATAGGGGCCCCATACACAGAATGGATGTGAACCTTTCATGGTCAGTACCAACTAAAATTTTCTAAAGGTATGGCCTTTCTCCAACAGCAGCAGCATGAGAACCAATGATCTCTGGGCTCTTTAGTAAAGAACCTCAGCTTTAGACCACAAAGCCAACTCTTTTGGAAGTTTGTATTTTTGGCCTTAACTAGGTAAAGACAGGTGCTCGGACTCCAGACTCGTTGCCCAATGCACAGGAATGGACGTGGACTTTCCACGGCCAGCACCCAATTTTTTTTTTCCTCTAAAGGTGTGGCTAGTCTCTCTCTCCTACTTGATGACATCACCACAAGGGATTAGAGCCCACAACTTGAGGGTTCCTGGGCAAGGAGTCTCTCCTTTAGACAACCAAGCTCTTTGTCATTAGAACCCACAATCTCTGGGATCCAAAACAAGTATTGTCATCTCAAGATCACCAAACCTTGCTTGTTGTAAGCTTGGATTTTTGTCCTTAAGTAGGTAAAGAAGGGTGCTCAGACTCCAAGATCAGGGCCCCATACACAGGAATAGATGCAAATTTTTCACGGGCAGCACCAAAAAAATTTCTAAGGCAAGAGGCTATTTTTTTCCTTCTTGAGAAGAGCACAAGCACAGGAGACTAGAAGCCATAACCTTTGGGGTCATGATCAATGAGCTTCACCACTTGACCACCAAGCCTTGCTTACTGTAAACTTGGATTTTTGTCCTTCAGTAGGTGAAGAAGGGTGCTTGGCTCCAGAATCGGGGCCCCATGCACAGGAATGGATGGAAACCTTCCACAGCCAGCACCAACAAAAATTGTCTAAGAGTACATGTTTTCTTTCTCATTCTCGAAAAAAGCAACAGTACAGTAGATTAGAATCCATGACCTTTGGGTTCAAAAGCAAGAAGCTTCACTTCTAGACCACCAAGCCTTGTTTTGCCTAACTTAACAGTTTTGTCCTTAAGCTGGTGAAGTAGGGTGTTTGGCTCCAGGATCAGGGCCCCATGCACAGGAATCGACACAAACATTCCACGGTGAGCACCAACAACATTTTTTTAAAAGTACAGCCTTTCGCTCTCCTACTTGACAACAGCAGCACAGGGGGTTAGAATCATCTAGACCACCAAGCCCTGTTTCTTGTAAGCTAGGATTTTTGTCCATAAGTAGGTAACGAACGGTGCTTAGACTCCAAGATCGGGGCCCCATGCAGAGGAACGGATGCAAATCTTCCATGGCCAGCACCAACAAACATTTTCTAAAGATATGGTCTTTTTCTGTCCTATTCAATGACAGCAGCAGCAGCTGCACAGGGGATTAGAATGCATGACCTCTGGGTACATGAGCAACTAGCTTCACTTCTAGATCACTAAGCTGTAAACTATGATTTTTGTCATTAAGCAGGTAAAGAAGGGTGCTTCGACTCCAGGATACAGGCCCCATGAAAGGGGAATGGACGCGAACATTCCACGGCCAGCATGAAGAAAAACTTTCTGAATACTTGGCCTTTTTCTTACTTACTCAACTACAGCACAGGGGAATTAGAATCCATGATTGCTGGTTCCTTTGCAAGAAGCCTTATCTTTAGACCACCAAGGCCTGTTTGGTGTAAACTTGGATTTTTGTCCTTATGTAGGTAAAGAAGGGTGCTCGGACTCCAGGAGACTTGCCCCATCCACAGGAATGGATGCAAACATTCCATGGCCAGAATGAAGAAATTTTTTCTAAGTGTACAGGCTTTCTCTCTTCTACTCAGTGACAGCAGTAGCACAGGAGATTAGCACCTATGATCTCCGGGTTTTAAGCAAGGAGCCTCACCTGTAGACCACCAAATCCTGCTTGGTGTTACCTTTGATTTTTGTCATTAAGTAGGTAAAGAAGGGTTCTCGGACTCCAGAATAAGGGCCCCATGCACAGGGATGGATGCGAACCTTCCACGACCACAACCAACAAACATTTGATAAAGGATCAACATTTCTCTCTTCTTCTCGATGAAGACCCCACAACCTCTGGGTTACTGCGCTAATAACCTCAACTCTAGACCACCAAGCCTTACTTGTTGCATGTTTTGATTTTTGTCCTTAAGTTGGTAAAGAAGGGTGCTTGGACTGGAATGGATGCGAACCTTCCATGGTCAGCACCCACAAAAATTTTCCAAAGGCACTGATTTTCTTCTACTTGATGACAGCAGCAGCACAGGGGATTAGAATACACAACCTCTGTGTTCTTGAACAAGGAGTCTCATTTGTAGATGACGAAACCCTGATTCTTATGAGCTAGGACTTTTGTCCTTAAGTAGGTAAAAGAAGTGTGCTTGGAGTCCAGGATAGAGACACTATGCATAGGAATGAATGGGAACCTTCCCTGGCAAGCACTTACAAACATTCTCTTAAGAGATGACCTTTTTGTCTCCTACTTGATGAAATAATAGCACAGGGGATTAGGACCCATGATCTTTGGGTCATGGGTCCTTATCCCTCATCTCTAGACCACCAAGTACTGCTTGTTGTAACCTATTATTTTTGTCCTTAAGTAGTTGAAGAAGGGTGCTCAGACTCCAAAATCAGTGCCCCATGCACAGGAAAGGATATGAACCTTCCATGGCCAACACCAACCTTTCTTTTTCTCTACCACAGGGGACCAGAACTCAGAAGGTCAAGGTTCCTGAGAAAATAGCCTCACTTCTGGCATAGACCACCAAAACCTTCTCTTGTGGAGGGTTGAATTTCTGTCCTTAAGTAGGTAAAGAAGGGTGCTCGGACTCCAAGATAGGGGCCCCATGCACAGGAATGGACACGAACCTTCCACAGACAGCACCAAAGAAACCTTTCTAAAGGTACAGCATTTCTCTCTCCTACTTGACAGCAGCAGCACCACAAGGGATTAGAATTCTCTAGACCACCAAGCCCTGCTTCTTGTAAGCTAGGATTTTTGTCCTTAAGAAGGTGAAGAAGGGTGCTGGGCCTCCAGGATCGGGGCACAAAACACAAGAATGAATGCGAAACTTCCATGGCCAGCACCAACAAATATTTTCTAACGGCACTGATTTTCTTTCTGCTACTTGACCACAACAACAGCACAAGGGATTAGAACCTACAATCTCTGGGTTTTTGAGTAAGGAACCTCACCTCTAGATCACCAAACCCTCCTGCTTACACGCTAGGATTTTTGTCCATAAGTAGGTAAAGAAGTGTGCTCGGACTCCAAGAGAGTGGCTCCATGGACACAAACCTTGCAGGGCTAGCACCAAGGAAATTTTTCTGAAGCTACAGCCTTTTTTTATTTGCTACCCGATGACAGCAACAGCACAGAAGATTAGAATCTACAATCTCCGGGTTCCTGAGAAAGGAGTCTCATCTGTAGACCAGCAAACCCTGTTTTCTGTAAGCTAGGATTTTTTCCCTTAAGTAGGTAAAGAAGGGTGCTTGGACTACCAGATAGGGGCCCTATGCACAGGCCGTACCTTAAGAATGTTTGGGGTTCCTGAGCAAGGAGTCTCACCTGTAGACCAGCAAGTCCTGCTATATGTAAACTAGGATTTTTGTCCTTATTTATTTATTTATTTATTTTATTTAATAGATTTATACCCCGCCCCTCCTGCAAAGCCCATAGCAGCCCGCAGCTTAAGTAGGTAAAGAAGGGTGCTCAGACTACAGGATAGGGACCCTATGCACAGGCCATACCTTAAGAATGTTTGTGTCTATTCCTGTGCATGGGCCCCGATCCTGGAGTCCAAGCACCCTTCTTTACCTACTTAAAGACAAAACTCGTAGGTTACAACAAGCAGAGCTTGGTGGTCTAGATATAAATATATAAACTTTATTATGTTCAGCCCCATGGCCGGTACATATAAACACAAAATCAGCATCTCATGCAAGCATTCAATGCTATACAAATCAAACATAATATAATATTTTATACACATCAGCAACCAGTTTCCTCCAGCTTCATACATTTTTAACCGTACAGCGGCGCATCTTTCGGCAAAAACTGCCACCTGTTTAGTCCTGTGGGGGTTCTGATCTCCCAACAAGAATTGTACTTTTCTAGTTGTTGGCCAGTATTCCCCTAATCCAGTGTTCAACCATAACCCACCCCGAAGGTGGTCATACAAGGGGCATCTTAGGAGATAATGATTGAGATCCTCAACCTCTCTACCACAAGGGCAGCGTCTTTCCTCCACTGGTATCCCCTGAATGCGCCCTGCAAACATCGCCGTTTTTAGCGTATGTAACCCGAGGGTACTGAAGCTGTATTTTAGGCTAGATTCCAGCTGGGAGCATAGATACGGAGCTCCACTCCGGGAAGGCATGATAAACTTATAATATGATGCCACCTTAATACTTGCAGCCACGGCTCTTAGCTGTTGTCGGTCGATATATGATATACGAGATCGTAATACCTTTATGACTTTGCTGCTGGTGGCATTTTGAAAATAGGCCTCAGAGAAACCTAACCTCACCACTCGGTTGAGAACCCCCTCACACCAGGGGTCATTCCCCACTTCCTCCTTGATCTTTTCTGTCTAAGTGCGATTCAACAATGAACCCTCTGGAGCATCCCGCAATTTGGCCCAGAATGTCAGCAACCTTTGATCAACCAAAGCGGTCAGAGAAGGGTAGCCTATTTTAGTTAGTATAATAGCCATGCTAGTAGATTGCGGGCACCTAAGTAATTTTCTCCAAAATTGATTTATAATGGGTTGAAGAAACCTTACTATGTCAACCTTACTATGTACTATGAAATACCTGTTAAGGTATTTCAAACTACATCTGCCCTCAAAATCCCTCAGTGCTCTGAGGAGTCCCACCCTAGAAAGGGATAAAAGAGCAGTGCCATCTGCATACATCAGCAGGAACAGCTTCCGCCCCCCGATGTTGGGGGTGGTGATACCTGCCCGCATCTTTATGCTCTATTATCAAAGAGTTCACATATATGTTAAAGAGTAGGGGGGTGAGCAGACAGCCCTGTCTGACACCTCAATAAGTGCAAACCGAATCCGATAACCCCCCTTCCAGGGGTACACGAGCCCGGAGAACAGTATTGAAATACAGGGCTCTAATCAACACTATCAGTCTTACGTCGGCCCCAAAACAGACCAACTCCTTCCAAAGTTCTTCCCTACACACTGTGTCAAACGCTGCTGATAAGTCAATGAAAGCAATAAATGTCTTGCACTTCCATCTTCTATATTTATTTATTAAATGGTGCAAGATAAAAATTTGCTCCCCTGTCGAGCGATGATCCCTGAACCCAGCCTGTTCTTCAGCTACAAGGTTCTGACTCTCACACCAATTCTGCAAGCGCTGCTTTAACAAGGCTGCATAGATTTTGGACACAATACATAGAAGAGTGATTGGTCTGTAATGATTTGGGTCAGACCTACTGCCCTTTTTAAAGATTGGGACTACTATCCCAACCTTCCATAGATCTGGAATCATTTTGGTATTATTGATTAGAGAAAATAGATTGGCTATTGCTCCTACACCCCAATCTGGGAGTATTTTGAAGAATTCTCCTGGGATGTGATCTGGTCCAGCTGCCTTACCCCGTTTTAGGGAGTTCGCAATCATCTTAACGTCTTCTGGGAGCACAGGATCCTGCCCCAGTAATGGTAAAGGTGTCTCCATTACTTCCTTATCATTAAGTGCAAACAGGGCCTCAAAATGTGTAGTCCATACCAGGGGGTGCATCCTGGCTTCCCTAGCCAAACCACTCCGGGGTTTGGACTTATTTATTAGGGCCCAAAATTTCTTTGTATCTCTCTTTTCTATTGCTTCTTGAAGCGATTGCCATTGTTTGATAAAATACAATTCTCGCTTCTTTTTCAGCAGGTTTTTATAGAGCTTCCTTTGTTCTCTATATTGACTATAATATCGGGTCTCCCTACCATACTGTAACCTTTGGGCTAGTTGTCTAAGAATTTTCCTTGCCTCCCGGCATTCCTGGTCCCACCAGACCTCTCCTACTTGATGCCGGATCCTATTTTCTAATCTATGCTCCTTTGGGTGTTTTCAGACGTTACGGGGCCGCTTGGCCCCATACCGAAAACAACCCTTTCATTCCCCGCCGGGGTCACCCCATCACGCCATATCAGACGTGCCAGGGGGATCCCGGCAGGGAATCTGGGAGGGGGCGGGGCCGTGCGGCGCAACGTGNGGGAATCTGGGAGGGGGCGGGGCCGCGCGGCGCAACGTGCGGCCGCACGGCCCCGCCCCCTCCACGCACCCCGCCGCCCACCCTCCAGGGAGACGGGCAGGCGGCGGGGCCACTGCGGCCGCCGCGTCGGGCCAGATGTGCCATGGCCCGGGATCCCGCCGGAGGTCCCGGGCCGTGGCAACTGGCCAGACGTTACTTTTTTTTGGTCCCCACTGGGGATCTTTTTGACCATGCTTCCCGGGACATTCCCCCGGCTAGCCCGGGAAGCGTGGTTCAAATTGACCCCATGCGGGTATTGACCATGGCAAACATCTGGCGGCCACCAAACAGACGTTCAAGCCACAGTGACCACAGGTGGGTATTCACCGTGGTTCACTGTGATCTCGTAACATCTGAAAATACCCTTTGTAACCATAGGATTCAGTTCTTGATTTATCTGTTCCCAAACTCCAATGCCTCTCCAGCTGATACTGCATTCTCTAATTGTGCAAACAGCAGTTGCGCCCCCGGTGAAGTCAAAAACTTAGAGGTACATTCCACCATTTGCTGACACCAGACCCGTGCCTTTATTATCCTTGCCTCTTCCCCTCGCTGTCCTCCCAGCAACTTTCCTCCCTCTGCACTGTATCCTGGTATCATCACAAACCCCACCTGCACAGGGAAGTGATCACTTTGATACTGAGTTCCCACTTGTAAATAGGCAATCAATGGGGCTAGCCCCTGTGATATGATGACATAATCGATAACACTACTACCAAATGGGCCAGCATATGTGAAGAGGCCCGTCTCATCCCCTTTAGTATTACCATTCAAAATTATTAGTGCCCATTCCAGACTTAACTTGTAGAGTTCCTGTCCTGCCAAGTTTATCCCATGGTCCTGCGACATTCTATCAATATTATAATCGCATAAGGAGGAAAGTCCCTCCCCAATACCTAAACTCTCACATATTTTGGCAGCAGACCTTCCCAGACGTGCATTTAAGTCCCCTGCAATTGGGATCTCATCATCAGGGAATTTCCGTAAATGTTCCATCAATTCATCTCGCATTGCTTGCCCAAAAAAATTTCTCTGCCCTCCAGGGGGGTTATAAGCGTTTATCAATAGCAACTTCCCAGGAAATCCCTGGACCAAAATGCGTAGCGCCAATACATTATCTTTTAATTGACTCCAACTTATTTCCCTGGCCTCGAGGTTATCTGCCAACATAGTAATAAGGCCCCCTTTGTGTCGGCCCTTGCCCCCTGATTGCAAAGCAGGTGTGTACCAGGTAGTATATCCTGTATACTAGGGGGGGTTCCATACACACCAAGTTTCCTGAATACAGATGATCTCAAATTGCCCTAGGTATGCACAAAACTCTCTATTCCTTAATTTTGATAGCCACCCGGCCACATTCCAGGAGACCAATGTGAATGTACTGGCCTCTTGGGCCATCATTAGTCAATCCATCATAGTTTTCTCCCTTTGTATCTCCCCTTGGTTAGTTAACCCTATTGCTGATGCAGAGGAAACCTCACCCAGATCCTCACCAAATATTTTACTTTCCAAAGCCGGCATACTTGTTTGTGTGTTATTCTCCTCCAGAGGGTTCAAACTAGGTATAATGTCCATAGATGCCATATTGTGTTTATCGGATGTAGATGTAGAAATGACTGTCTGGGACACTTCTAGTAGATCTCTGGATTGTCCCTGCACTGAGATAAGTGAGACCCTAAATGATGGAGAGTTCCTCTCTGTGATTCCCTGACTCCTCTGAGTACACTCCTGCCCTCCTACTTCTGTCTCCCTATCGCATATTTGTGTGATTTGTCTATGTAGTAGAGAGAAATAATTCAGAATATCCACTTGCTGGGTGGGCAGGGGATTATTATTATTATTATAAACATTTATATAGCGCCAGTCATGTGGCCTGGTGCTGTACAGAACATAGAATTAGACGTGGACCCTGCCTGTGGCTTACAATCTAAAAGACAAAAAGGGGGGGGAAGACAGGGAGAGGGTACAGTGGGAGAGACAGGGGAGAAGACAAACAAACATTCAAGCAGATGTGAAGTCTCAGGTGCGTATGCTTGGCTTGGTTTACAGAGAGGTTGGTGGCAGCAGTCAGCAGAGGAGGGCCAACAGTAAGAGTAAGGGGAAAGACTAACAGGCATTGGGAAAGGCAGCAAGGAAAAGGTGGGTTTTGAGGAGGGATTTGAAGGAGCGGAGGGAGGAGGCAAGGCGGATGTGGGCAGGGAGGGAGTTCCAGGCATGAGGGGCAGCGAGGGAGAAGGGTCGAAGGCGGTTAGGCGAGCAGGAGAAACGAGGGAGAGTGAGGGAGGGGACAGAGGAAGAGCGGAGAGCGCGTGCAGGAGTGCGTAGGGAAATTAGGTCCGAGAGGTAAGGGGGAGCTTGGTCGTGGAGCGATTTGAACGTGAAAACCAGGAGTTTAAACAGGATACGTTCAGGAAGGGGGAGCCAGTGAAGGGAGAGGAGGAGAGGCTGCACATGGTCGAAGCGACGGGCAGAGTGAATGACCTTGGCAGCGGAGTTTTGGATTGCGATAAGGGGGGACAGGTGAGAGCGAGGGAGGCCAGCAAGTAGGAGGTTGCAGTAGTCGAGGCGAGAGATAACCATGGCATGAACAAGGATTTTGGCCGAGGAGATAGAGAGAAAGGGGCGAATGCGGGCAATGTTGTGGAGAGCGAATCGGCAGGATTTGGCCACAGACTCAATGTAAGGTTTAAAAGAGAGGTGCGTGTCAAAGATGAAGCCCAAGCTACGGGCTTGGAGAACAGGATGGATGGTGACCCCATCGATGCAGATGGTCAGGTTAGAGGGAGAGGAAGGGGAGGGAGGAAAGATGAGGAGTTCGGTCTTGGCCATGTTGAGCTTGAGTTGACGTCGGGACATCCAGGCGGAGATATCAGAGAGGCAGTCGACAAGGCGTGAGCGGAGAGACGAAGAGAGAGAGGGGGTAGAGAGATAGAGTTGCGTGTCATCAGCGTAGAGATGGTATTGGAATCCATGGGAGGCAATAATTTTTCCAAGGGACAGGGTGTAGATAGAGAAGAGGAGAGGGCCAAGGACAGAACCTTGGGGGATCAGGGCCTGTCTGGTTCCTACAGCTCCGTGAAGTCCCTGGAGCCAGTACCCTACTCCCAGGGAGTCTCTGTTTCCATTTCCTCCTCCCCCCTACCTTCCTGTATCCCTCCCTCAGCCAGGGATGCTTTAGTAATTCCAGTGGGGGGGCTGGGCAGCTATATCCTTCCTCCTCACCTCAATCCCAGTTTCCCGAATCCCTCCAGCCTGCTCGTGTCTAGAATACACATTGGTCAAACAAACCCCCTTTTGAAACAGGAG
This sequence comes from Sphenodon punctatus, assembly GCA_003113815.1. NCBI lineage: Eukaryota > Metazoa > Chordata > Lepidosauria > Sphenodontia > Sphenodontidae > Sphenodon > Sphenodon punctatus. The sequence continues at coordinate 126,457 of QEPC01004112.1, forward strand.
CTCCTTTGCTTGTACTATTGCGTTCACCCATTAACTGTGGTTGAAACACACCACAACTGTTCTCTGAAACTTTAGAGAGCTCAATAGCTCTACCTGAGTGATATCTTTGCTGGTAATTGGGTTCCTAATAAGGGTTCTTAAATGATCTGCAACTTCCCATATAGAACTCCATGATGGAAAATATCCATCCAGCAAGGGTCTAATGTTGAAACAGATAGAGTTCCCTTCCCTCTGGAAATGGATCAGGTTGCATTTCCCCTGGCCATCTGGAACATTGAGAGCCAGGGATGGTTCCCTTTGTACCACCGTCATTGGGCACATAGTACCCTTCCATCTAATGCTAGGAATTATAGGTTTAGCAAGACCAGGAATACTAGGCATTATAGGATTAGCAAGACTAGCCATATTCCCCCCTTTGGTCCCAGAATCATTTCCCCCTTTCCCTGTTATATTATGCCCATGAGGGCCCTTCTCTAGGCATTGTGCCATCGCTCTATTTGTGGCATGACTCACCAAAGCTAGTCTTACTGTCTCTAGTTGTTTTGCTCCTGGAAAACCCCTCTGTGCCAGGTCTATAAATCTATGCATCTTCTGTTCTAGAGCATTTCTATGTGTAAAAGTACACTGGGTGGTATGTGCTGTCAGAGTACAATGTCTAGCAAGAAGTTCTGCTATGGATAGTGAACCTTGCTCCCAAAAAGCCTCACTATGGGGTATACCTAAATCTCCTTCTGATTCTCCCATACTTCCCACAACAAGCCTATCATCAACTAGAGTTTGTTCGGCAACCCACAGATCTTGACTCTCCTGATAGGCGTTACACAGAGGGCCTCTCTGTTCCTGCCCTGGTCTCAGTGGAACCTGGGGAGAGACCCCCGGAGATCCGCTGGCCAGAGATTAAACCGATTAGAGGTTAGAAAATAGCTGTTCATCTTCCGCTGTTTCTGAGGAGGCAATAATGACCTTGTCAGGGGTAAACCCCTCTTATTCTTTGGGGCATGTCAAACAGTTTCTTGTAACCGCTCCAACTGTTCCTTTGCCCCACACCCGTCCATGCCTGGAGTTACTCACGTACTCTGTTGTTCCAGCCAGTCGAAGTAATAGGAAAGATTCTTGGTTCACGGCCACTGATTGATTATCTTCTGCTGCACTCCAGCTCCTAGGAGCGCCGAAGGGAGCGCAAAAGGGCGCGCCCTTGTGCACGTGGCCCTTCAGCGCATGGCCAAGGCACATGACCAAGGCGTTGCCTTGGTCTAGCTGTGCATTTTCTTTCCCGCAGGTAGATGTCCCCGCCCCCAGCACTGGTCACTGCAACAAGCTCCAGGTGAGTCTACCGGTTCAACGATTCCAGCTCCCCACTTCTCCTTGGTGGTCTAGAGGTGAGACTTCGTCGAGTAGGAGAGAAGAAAGCCATTCCTTTAGAAACTTTTTCTTCATGGTGGCATGGAAGGTTTGCATTCATTCCTGTGCACGGGGTACTACCCTGGAGTCGAGACAGGAATTTTAGGTTGGATTGTGGAGATCTCCTTCCAGGACCCCACTACTCCTGCTTTATCTTTATATTCCCCCCTTTTCTTTGGAATACTATAGATCTGATGTTTGGCAGGTTTTGGATGATATATTAGAGCAGTTGGATAATCGGTTCCCCTCTGCTTTGTATGTTATTGTGGGAAACTGGAATGCCAGGCTGGGAGACCTGCAGGATGCTGATCTAGCAACAAATCTTGAGGGAGTAGGTTGGCCTTTTGTAAGACACGCTAGAGATCAGATAAGGAATTAACTTGGGATTTGCATGTCTGATTTACTAATGACAAATGGTTTGATGATACTGAATAGGCATGAAGGAGAGTTCACCTTTATTAATGCCAATGGTAGAAGCATAGTGATTCAGATATCCCAATGGGGAAGATGTGAAAATGTTGCATTGATTCCTAACCCAGAAAGCGATAATCTGGCACTGACAGTGAATATTAAAGATTGTGCACCTATAAGTAGATCAAAGATTGATGAAGAGGTTTGGATATCTCTTCTCAAATCACCTTTTGGACATGATCTGGAGGCAGACGAAGAGGACCCCCTTGACTTTGTTAGATCACTACATGTATCCGAGACCTGTACTTTTGATGTATATATAAATCCCATTCAGGTAGCCAATGCGATAAAATCCCTCAAACGCAACAGTTCAGGCACCTCTTCGGCGTGACTCTCCACCAGGGCGCCAAAGTGGAGAAGGGCTGCGGCAGGGATGTCAGGCTGCTCCTACAAAGAGAAAAGAGGGGTTGGTTGTGCCTGGAGGATTTTCCTCTCTGCAGAGGCTGCCCCAAACGATGCAGAGAGATGCTGACCTTCCTTGGCCTTTTTTGATCTCCTCTGAACCCCACTTCTCTCTTACAGTGTGGAGCTGCATCCCACTCTAGCTGAGACTGAAGCACTGCTAGCCCGAGAGCAATTCCATCCCATATCTTAGCATACTAGATTGTAGATCCGGATGGGACCTCTAGAGGAACCCTCGTCCTTCCCCTTTATTTAATTGTAATATGTAAAGCACTCCGAGTGCCATGGCAGAAGGGCTCTATATAAAAATAAAGATGACGCTTCCTTCTTCACCTCCAAGATAGACAAGATCCATCTTGACATTGCTTTCTACTCATCTCTTCCTACTCCCTCTTCTACTCCATCCCCTCTCCCTCTTCCTCCTCCTTCTCTCCTGTCCTCCTTCCCTCCCACCTCCCTTGAGGAAATCTCCTCCCTGCTCTACTCCTCCAACCCTTCCACTTGCCCCTTGACCCCATCACCTCCTACCTCCTGACCTCCTTTGTTTCCACCGTCACCCCTTCCCTCCTGCACATCATCAACCTCTCCCTCTATACTGGCTCCTTCCCCGCTGCCTTCAAACACACCACTGTCTCTCCTAGCCTCAAAAAGTCTACTCTTGACCCCTCTGACCCTGCTAGCTACCGCCTTGTCTCACTCCTTCCTTTTGCTTCCATGTTTCTTGAACATGTTGTCTACTCCTGCTGCCTTGACTTCCTCTCCACCAACTCCTCCCTAGACCCCCTCCAATCTGGCTTTCGCCCCTTCACTCTACTGAAACAGCTCTCGCTAAGATCACCAACGATCTTCTTGTGGCTAAATCTAATCACCTCTACTCCATTCTTGTCCTGCTTGACCTCTCTGTTGCCTTCGATACTGTTGACCACTGACTCTTGCTGGACTCACTTCACTCCCTTGGCTTCCGTGGCTCCATCCTCCACTGGTTCTCCTCCTACCTGTCTTCAATGTGTTGCTTGCCAACTCCACCTCCTCCTTCCTTCCCCTCTTGGTTGGTGTTCCCCAAGGCTCTGTCCTTGGGCCTCTCCTCTTCTCGATGTATACCCTGTCCTTAGGCAAACTCATTGCCTCCCTCTACTTCAATATCACCTCTATGCTGATGACACTCAACTCTGTCTCTCTACTCCCTCTCTCTCTCCATCTATTCAAGCTCAATCTATTCAAGGTCACCTCACCAGCTGTCTTTCTGGCATCTCTACCTGGATGTCTCAACGTAAACTCAAACTCAACATAGCTAAAACTGAACTCCTTATCTTCCCCCTTCATCCTTTCTCTCCCTCTTCCCTGTTGATCCTCATTGATGGGGTCACCATCCTTCCCGCCCCCCAAACCCGTAGCTTAGACTTCATCTTTGACTCACCCCTTTCAAGGCCCACCTCTTCCTCTCTGCCCTCCCCGACTCCTTGCTTCCCTCACCTAACTCCTGCTGATACCTTCCATCCAGTGCAATCTGTTACCTAAGGTCTGTGTACTCACCACATGGACCAACCAGCCATCATTCTTGATTTAACCAAGCCAAGCACGTGCACATGAGACCTCGCATCTTCATGAATGTTACACTCCTTGTCTCTCCCTCTGTTCCCCTTCCTTCATCTCTCTCCCTGCCCCCACCCCCTCTCAGATTGTAAGCCCTAGGGCAGGGACCATGTCTGTTCAATTACTTTCTAAAGTGCCAGGTACATTGCTTGTGCTATATAAATGCTTGCTAATAATAATAATAATAATAGATGATGATGATGATGATGATGATGA
>QEPC01004112.1:158446-205252 GCA_003113815.1 Sphenodon punctatus
CACACTCACCACACACTCCAGGCACCACGGTTAGGACTCACTTGCTCCCTTTCTCTCTCTCTCTCTCTCTCAAGCTTCAGTTCTCTTTCAAGGGATTCAAGGGAAATCCAGGGGCCAGCTTCTCGATGACTCGATTACCAGCGGGGAGGCCAGGCCCCGCCGGCACTATTTATACCTCTCCATGCTCTCTGGGCCAGTGCGAGGCAGGTAAGCCACGCCCCCCTGCAGGGCGTGCCGGGCGTGCCTGACAGTATGCACAACGGGGCGGGGCTCCAGCCCCGTCGCACGCCGCACGTTGCTCCACCCTTTCCAGCCCACCGAGCGTCCCCAGGCCGCCGCCGCAGCGATCCTGCCGGGCCGCCGCCTTACAAGAACATGGGGGAAAGGCAAAATGGGTTCATGGCCCTAGGGGCGGGCATGTCCTGTGGCATTTGGTAGCTGTTGTGTTTTGCAAATTCCACGGCCCCTGCCACAGCTTCCTGCCACTTTGAGACCGACTGCCGGTGGAGGTCCATGCTTTCGATCACCATCTGGAGGTACTGGGAATACATTTTCTTCTGGTGTTTCTGTACCTCCAGCTCCTTAAAGTGTTCCACCAGTTGGTCCTCCATATTTTTTATGCTGTTCATGCAGTCCCTGGTGGGCCTCTTCACTTGGGCCTCAAAGCCCTGACTGCGGCAGACTCCTAACCCTAACCCTAACCCTAACCCACCTCCACGTGAGCAATGAAGCTCACAACAAGCTGGCAATCTCATTGTGAATCTGCTATTACAGTCTCATTGAAGATCTCTTGTTGCACTCTAACCCTAACCCTAACCCTAACCCTAACCTTAGGGTTAGGGTTAGGGTTGGCACTGTTGAGGGGGAAGGGGTGGGTTTGTTGGGAGCTGCTGGGGGGAAGGGGAACGGGTGGGTTTGTAGGGGACTGTGGGGGGAGGGTGGGGGGCAATCTCTTCACTCACCACCTTGCGGACTGAGTCCACTGTCTCCAGGCACTGGCGCTCACCTGCCGCTTCGAGGTCAGGAGGATCCATCAGGCTAGGTGGAGAGGGGAGGGTTTTTTTTCTTTTAAATTGCCCATGTGTCCCCAGTGAGCCAGGAGGACGCGTGGGCAATTTAAAAAAAGCAGCCCTTTCCCCTGCGCTGCTGGGGGGGGGAGCGGCAAGGCAGCAGCATGCTCTTCAAGGCTTGAAGAGCATGCTGCAGTCTTGCTGCTCCCCCCCAGCAGCACAGGGGGAAGCGGCAGTGTGGGGAACTAAGGAAAGTTCCTGGGCTTTCAGACTGAGCGGGGAGGAGCGCGCGCACGTGCGCTGCTCCCTACCCAGTCCCCCGACCAAGATATCTCGCCAGGGCTGTCAGCCTGACCGCCCTGGCGAGATCTTTCATTGCGCCCATTGAGCACAATGGAAGGCTGTAACCCCTCCCTCCACAGCACGTCCCATACGTTCTGTGGATGGAGGAGTTCAGCCGCCCCAATCACGTTTTCCATAGGAAAACGTGCTTTGGGCGGCTGAGCTGCTGAACCTTTTTGTCCCTTCGGGGACCCTCTCCCTCTCCCAGTGGAGTGGGTGGGTCCCCGAAGGGAGAACAGGTTCAGTGACAGCTACAGCAGCCTCGGCAGCAGCTCAGAGGCTGCTGTAGCTGTCATAAACGGCAGCGTGGTTTTTTCAAGAGGATCGGGGCTGGACCTGTCAATAATGATAAGACAGGATTGGGTCCGGTTGAGGGATATTTTCCCGCAGGCCATTCTTGTTTTTACAGAAATGTTGCAAAGGATTAAGTGGCCAGGAGCCACTAATCCTAGAGCGGTGGATAGAGCTAGAAAAAAAGGTTAATCGGGAGGTCAGGAAATGGATTACCTCCCTGGGTGGGATCTGGCTCTGTCATCCTGAAATTCAATGGAACAGGCCAGAGCTTTTTTGGCAAGATAAGGTATATTTATCTGAAAAGGGACTGGATTTGTATATTGGGAACATAAAAAGGTTATTACAAAGGCTGGTGTAAACAGGGTGGCTGGGCAGATGTGATTCGCTTAGTTGATTTGGGTTGATTAAGGGGGGGTGTTCAAGCAAGCGCAGCTGCTGAACTTGTGGCGGTGTTCAGTACCATAGGGTTAAACTGGAAAGGGCTTTATAGCCGGGGTGTATGGGCAGATGATTGAGTTCATTCTGCAACATGTACCTGGTGGGTAATTTAGGGGATGGGCGCCCCAAATTATCACAGGACAGAAGGCCAGGCATTGTGTGCATACGGGTCCCGAGGTTTGCATCAGCAATGTCTGTTCTTTGGAAAAAATGGATCAAGTCGGTCCATTGGAGGGGGATTGGACTGGTATCGCCAATCCAGAATGTTGGCATTATGGTACTGAACGCGGGTGGGGGTGAGAGATAGTTGAAGGGTTGAGTTATATCATCTCTTCCCCCCTTCCCCCCTTGTTGAATAACAAATTCACCCAAGTTAATTTGGTTAATTTGGTTTAATTTTAATCAGAATCTAATTGACATTCTAATTGCCTCACAATTTGGCATGGGAAACAATTTGAATTAGGGTAATTGGTTTTTAATTCTATCCACCGTTATTCATAGTCGTTAATTCAGTTCAATTGGCTTAATTGGTTTTCTTGTTTCTTAACAAGTTATTAATTAAATTCAGCTTCAATAAAACAGCTGCAGCCAGTTTTACCCATATCCTTTGTGTCTGTGCCTTATTCCTAGTGTGGGGGCAAAGATACACGCCTTTTAGTCATTCGCTCCATGGGGAGATTTTGAGTGCTCCATAGTTAAACACTTGCATTACCTTACTAATCACATGGTAAAAAAATGGGGAAATTCATTTATTATTTGGTGTTTATGTTTTGTATTCAAAGATGAACAATTTTTTCAAACTGCCTTAACACTGTTCTTTTGCACAGAATTGCATTGTATACAACAGATTGTATAAAGCTGTCTACACTGACAATGGCAACCTTTTATTGTATGAAGTGTATACGGTTTTTATACATGTAAAGGACAGAGTTAAGGCAGTTTGGAAAAATTGTTCGTCATCAAATTATGATAATAAACTAATGCTTAATAATGAAAAAATGAGAAAGTTTACTTAGTGATAAATAATTAGAGTAAGTATGCATGGTAAGAAATTAAGTACATATCTTACATTCATGTTGATGTTAAATTATGAAATATTGAGAAAATGTTGAAATAATTTCCATGCTTTCGAGCATTTATGTTTTGTTGTAATATAATTTTATTTATTTATTTTATTTATTCAAAACTTATATCCCGCCCCTCCTGTCCAAAGGCAGCTCGGGGTGGCGAACATGAATGTAGTTAAATGTTTTTTTAATTTTAATTGTAATTAATTTTCATGTTATTTGGAGTTTAAGCTACAGTAAAATTCATTTTGTGAAATGTTTTTGAAGAGGAAAGTTTTTTGTTTTTAAATTGTTGTGCCTTTAACATTTTTTTAAACTGTGAGAGTTTTTGTTTTGGTAAATCTACCTTGTTTGAAAAGCCATAGTCTAGCAACACAGTTGCAAGTGACACTAACAGCAGGTTGAAGGGGAAATGAAGCAGCACCAGTGCAACTCCATATGCCAGATTTAGCTGTAACAAAGTCATTTTTATCTTGGGGAAATAACATTAAGCTTATTTATACAAGACTGATTTGGAAAAAAAAAATCTTCCCACAGGATTGTTGGAAAAACGCAAGTTTAGAGAAGAATGCTTTCTTGGACGGCTTCATGACATTTGGAGGAGGGACACAGCAGTGTCCAGGAAGGTCAGTGAAACAGCTGGAGTTTGTTTATTCCTAAAGTTGACAGGGTACAGCCACTTTGGAGTGATTCCCCTTACTTTGTCTTCAAATTGTATTTAAATGTGTTCTTTTTATGTCAGGCACTGGTAGCTTAATACCTTTAAAGTTGGTCTGATAAGTGGCTTCCTATGTAGGAATGAGATTGTCATTAGGCAGGAGATAAAAATAACATTGGAGATAGGGCTGTCAGAAAGCCAGAAGCCAACTTAACTCTGCTGTGTTTCCAGAATGTTTTCATGCTATGGGAGGCTTTCAGTTACAGTATATGCTACTTGAAGTTTGGTCTCAAGATAATCTCTGTCATTACACTAAGGAATTCAAAGAAGCAATATCTCTACAAAACAAAAATATTCAAAGTTATAACAGTTAACGCTGCCAGATTTTGAGGAGTAAGGAAACATAAAACCTAGTGCTTCTGGGGTACAGATATTCTCTAACTGTGAGGAGTTAAAAGGAGATTGTTTTGGTGAAAGATTGTTCCATATTTGCCTAAAGGTGGTTTCCTGTGCATTTGCCGAAGTATTCATCTTTGGCCACTGCCAAAGTACTGAATTAGATAGATGATGTGCCTGATCCAGTATGGCAAACTCCCATGTTCAGATCAATGTGTTTTCTGATCTAATTCTTTCATACTTCTTGATAATTGATCCTCCTTGTCTACTGATTATGCTATTTTGTTCTCCTTGTTGGAACAATTTATGTTGATAAGGAGTCAAAATCGTATAATGATTCAGTTGTAGTGCTGTGGGGAAAAAAACAGATGTTCTGATTCCTGATAACCATGGATTAAGTCACACAACCACAGTCTTTTCTGATTATTTTTTTAATAAAGGAAAGATAAAACAAAACATGTTTAGAGCATGATCTAATCTAATCTGAAGCACTAGATCTCTTGTTTCTGGCTTTTCACAGATGAATCATAAACTATGGATTATTATCCTTTTTATTCAGTTTAGAAATTTTGAAACAGACGTAATTCTATAGACCTGACTGTGGATGTTATCACATGAGCCAAGGCTGGATTTACCTGCCTGTGTGAAGAGTGGCTGCCAGATGTTTGCACCAGTTTGGGTCGGGGCAGCTCCACACGGCATCATCCATAGAAAGACGGGGCACATCATGTGGGGTAACCCAGTCATAACCGGGGCAATGATCTGCCCCAGAGCCACCTCCTGTCTGATGGAGGTCTGCATTCTACACCAGAGTGTCACTGTCACAGCCTAGAGCAGTCATGGGAATGACTGCAAATCTATGGTGGATCCGGGGGTGGTGGTGGTGGTGGAGAGGACAGACCATGGCCGGGGGAATTGCTGGCTTGTCTACTGGGGTCCTTGTGGAACCCATTCGAGGCAGCTTCTGTGTTTGGGGGCAGGCATGGAGCAGCTCCTGGGTCCAGTGGGCTTTCAGCCCATGTGTTAAAACTCCATGTTTCCTTGTGTCATCATTCACATTATAGACAGAGTATAAAACTCCACTAAACCAAAATTTTGTACTTGTTTTGCCAGTAGCGTTTGCACCCATTTCCCACACATACAAATGACAATCCAAAATGCAACACTCTGGAGATTCAGGTCCTTTGTACATTTTCTATGAGAGAGGAGTTGGCAAGAGGCTAAACTACTCTGATGAATTTACTGTAAAGAAAACGTATTGTAATGATGAGAGAAATGTCTGCATGCCTTTTTTAAAGCTATGCTGCTTTAAACCAGTGGAGACTATAGTCCTGTGAGAGAATGCATTTGCAGTCAAGAGCGATCACTTAAAATTCTATCTTCAGAGCTTGTTTACAAGCAAAATTATTTGTGCAAATTGTGTAAATTGGGTTTCACCCCCTCAGTAGCTCCACCTCTTCTTAAAAATGTATTTCTAAAATATAAACAGAAGTAAGGATCTGAAGAGTGAGAAACAGTAATAAATTCTGGGGTTGCATGGCATTTTGGATTCTGTCTATGGAGGCCTAACCTCCCTGTGAAATTTCCATTATTTTTTTAAATTCTTCAGCTTAAATGGAGTAATGTAATGTAATGTAATGTAATGTAATGAAATTTATTAATAGTGCATGACCAAAGGTACAAACACACAACACATAGTTAAAATTGAACAAAATAAAACAAGAAGTTACAAGTTAGACAAGTCCATATATCCGTAGCTTTGACCGTAAACACATACAGATTTCACCCGTCATAAAGCTCTCCAAGAACGGAGTGCCAGTATTACCAACTTTAAACAGATTGCAGTAGCAAATATTCTGTCATCCCTGGGGGTAATACTAGATTATAATTTGTAACAGCAATCAATAACCCCCAATAACCAGCCAGGCATCAACCTTTTTATTTTTATGCTTGACGTTTGTTAAATTGGTACGCCATCTTTGCTACATTGCACAATATCTCAACAGAGTTAGTCATTAAACGAAATTGCAGCAACTGCTCAGGTGAAGAATAAGGCTGGCCCATAAGCCAAGGGGCTAGATATACTTCCCTCCAATACGAACATGAAAATAATAGATGGAGTAAATCCTCAATTTGGCCAGTATTACATAAACAGGTTCTATCAGCATAAGGTGTGCCATCCCGTCTCCTCTGTAGCACCTTTGTGGGTAGAAGATCAAATCTTAAATGTCAGGTCTCTTTGGAGTTTAGGATCATTGATCGACTTCAGATACACCTCACAAGCTGAGGAGCATTTGAGTAACTTATAGAATGGAGCACATTTCAAAGCCTGACTTGCCCCCAAGTTCCACTGTATCACTTGATCAATCAGTTGCCTTGTAATAATCAGTCCTCTTTGCTTAGATGGGAGGGCCATAAGCATATCTGGTGTTAATCCCAGGTCCCAAAAATGGCACATGGCTCTGTTCAGCCATGATCTTGGGGTAGACCAAGTAGTGGCTTCCTCCAGGCACATACGCAGAAGTCTGTCATCCATCATATCGCCCACTCTTAGCCAATACATCAGGGGATTCGTGACTAATTTAACTCTCAAGGGATTAGTTCCTGTTTCTAAGTGCAGGAGGCAAGCTGGAGTACCCTTAGGGACTCCCAAGAGTGCCCACAAAAAACATTTTGTAAGGTCTCAAAAGATTCAGGACCAAAGTGTCCCCATAATTCTTCACCGAAAAGTGTTAAAGATCTAGCCTTCAGATCCCAAAGTTTCAGAGCGGGAGGGATCAATCGGCCTCCAGAACCTTAAGAGAGCCAAAGTGGCTTGTCTCATTTTTAAATTAGATGCTTCAATATGCAGTTTCCAAGAAACGGAGGAATTAAAAAGCATCCCCAAGTACCGATATGAGGTTACTTGCTCTAATTTTATCCCATCAAGCAGCCATACCTGCTTATTACAACGTTGACCCACAATCACCACTTTAGATTTATCATAATTAAATTCGAGCTGTGACTGTTTGCAAAATTGCCCAACAGTCTTAAACATCCCGTGCATCCCCAGAAGAGAGGGTGAGATTAACATCATATCATCCGCGAATAAAATAATTGATATTGGTCTGGTCCACCTTGGCTGGGAGGAAATAATCCCCCCTCAAGGCATCCACAATGCCATTAATAAAAAAATTAAACAAAAAAGGGGCAAGGACGCAGCCCTGTTTCACCCCATTAGAGACTGGGAATGAATTTGAGGTTCTCCCACTGCGCCCTGTCCTGACTCTCAGTGTAGTATGACTATATAATGCGTGAGCCAGGAACAATAATCTCTGGTCTATATTTGTTTGATATAATTGCTCCCACAAGATGTTCCTGTTAATTAGGTCAAATGCAGTTCACAGATCCAAAAACGTCAAAACCAACCTAGCCTTCCTAAGCATGACATATTTTTCCAGACGATGCCTCAAAGTAAAGCAATGATCGATTATCGAATGCCCAACTCTAAAGCCAGCCTGCTCTTTGCCACAGAGGCCCATTCCTCTAGTTTAGCTAATAAATATCTGGCATAGATTTTGGCCACCACGCATAGCAAACTAATAGGACGATAATTCTGGGGAAGTTTCCTATCCCCCCTTATATGGGCACCACTATGGTCACATTCCATCCTGCTGGAATCATGCCGCAGCTGTTGATAGTACTAAACAATTTAGCCAAGATTGGGAGCCACCAGTCTATATTATGTTTGAACAGGTCCACCGGGATTCCATCCAACCCCGGGACTTTCTTGGCCTTAAAGTTGGCCAAAAGAGATCTAACTTCCTCACTTGTCATTGGGGGCCAACATGGGCTACTTGCAAAAAGATCATGGTTAAGTATAGAAATATCAGGCATTTTATTAAAGATGCCTGTAAAGTAAGATTTCCATACTTCAAGATCCAGTAGCGTCTGCACCGGTGGAGGTAAAACCCCTATCCAAAATTGGGTCGAATCCTCTCTTCTAACTGCCTGGTCCAATTGTTTCCAGGTGACAAGTTGGAAAGCTTTCTTTTTAACTTTAATCATGCTTTTATAGGTGCACTTATCGTTAACATAGCGAGTGGCTGAATTGACACTGCCATCTCGCTGGAATGCTTTAGCACTTCTTCTGAGGGCAGCCCTTTGCCTAACACAATCCCCATCGAACCACTTAGGGGAAGGGGTAGAATCTATAGCTGCACGATGAACCGCATGGTAAACCGATTTTCTCTCTACTAGCACTTCCCCAAACTGCCCCAAGAGTTTGGCGAATGAACCATAAATCAATATTGGATCCATCAAAGAGGAGGCAAGAAGAACCTGTTTTGGCTCAGCAAAACTAATCTGGGAATAAAGCTCCAAGCACCGTACGTCCACCAAAGTAGACCATCTGATCCTAGGAAGGGTGACCAAAAGGTCCCTCTCCAAAGAATAAGACAAAGGAGCTCTCTCAGGGGTTGATGGCAAAGTGGAGACGTATATCATAGTGATAGGTCAATGACCACTGAAGGCATCTGTCAATACCCGAAAGTCAAGGCAAGAATCCATAAAAACATCCTGCATAAAACATAAAAAAATAATCTATAACACACACTACTACCAGTGCATGAAATAGAAGTAAATTGACCATCAGGGTCTGAAGTGGGCCTCCCATTCAAAATTTTCACCCACCAGTAAAAAGAAACTTAAGAAAATATGCTCCATTCTGGTTCATCTCACTATCCCTAGAATTCCGGGGAGGGAAGAAAAATTCATCCGAATCATCAATACCTAACAATTCAGCTTGCCTTGACAAGCTGTTCCCAATTCTAGAATTAAAATCAACAGCCAGAATAATTGACTGCCCAGGATAATCATTTTCAAGTAAGACAATAAAATCTAGTTCGACCAAAAAATCCCATCCTTCAGCGAGCCAGGAGCAGTATAAATATTCAAAATCAGAAGCTTGCTATCATCACCAAATGAGAAGATTATTGCTAGCATATTACTTGGAGCCCTGGTCAATAAGGTGCCATGCGCTAAAGCCGGTAGCCTAAGAAGAGTTAACAGACCACCAGAGGCATGACCAAACTTGGCTTCCCTCCTGGCTGGGTAGTGCCAAATCTGATAATCCGACAAGGAGAGCAAAGAGTCATCCACCAGCCATGATTCCTGAATGCAAAGGATATCATAAGTGCTTAACAGAGATTGTACGTCACGGTTTAATAACCAGGACCAGTCTGCGATATTCCATGACAAAATCCTAAATTAGTGTCCCCCAGGCTTATTACTCTGAGAGTTCCATAGTCAGCCCTGGTTCTGCGAGCCACAATCATAAATTGATTGAGAGTCCTGGTTGAGGGGTTTGGCCAATAGGGGCACATGGGGGATTAAATGGAGTAGTAAAAATTATTTTTTTTTTAAATACACAGACTGAAGTTAGTGGGAAATGAGAGAGCAGGAGGTTGTAGGCTCTCAGTCACTGGAGGTTTTCAAGAGGCTTGACAGCCATTTGTTGGGGATTTTGTTGGGGATGTTGTAGTCATCTTGCATCCAACCAGCAGATTAGACTGTTAATGGTTCAAGCGGGTTGGCATCTTTATGCCAACTAGCACAAAGATGCCAACTTGTATCTTTATTAGTATGCATGCTTTTTGAAGTTAAATATTACTATACTGGATTTTTAAAATTTACTTTCCCCCTCCTTCAAGAATGTTGAATTTAACTACATTATGGTCACTATTACCGAGAGGTTCAGCTAAAGATATTCTAAGCGGAGCCCTGTGCTCCACTTAGGCCTTTATTAAGAGTGGCTCTTTCTTTTGTAGGTTGCTGTACTACCAGTGCCAAGAATAATTCTTTTATGGTGTCTAGAAATTTTATTTCTGTATCACAGCATTAGGTGACATTTTCTCATGCAACATGAAGATAATTGAAATAGCCAATTATTATTGTGTATTCTGTTTTTGTAGCTTCTCTAATCTCCCTAAGCATTTTATAACTATTCTCACCATTCTGGACAATAAGGCCATTTTTAGATGTGCCACCAGGGCTTGCGGATTTATATAATCTGCCGTTGAAAAGTTGTGCGGGTTGCATTTAAATGTGCTGCCACCATTGAAAACCGCCGGTTGCTCATTCTTTATAAGCTGCATTTTAAATACCTTGACAATTTATTTTCATTCCTATATATATATTTTACCCAGGTTTTACGAAGACCAATCAATTGTTGTCGATCCATCAAGTTTCAAAGCTACCTGTTAAATCATTATCCTAATTTAATACCCAAGACTCTAGTTCACCTATCTCATTTTTGAGATTACTAGCATTTGTATTTAAGCACTTATACCTTGTTATCACTGTTCTTTTTATCACTGCTATGTGTTTTATTTAACTAGAACCAGGACCCAATCATCATTCTCTGGGTCCAGTACAAACTTTTAACATGGCCTCCTGCCACAATCCCATTCCATACACACAATCTCGAGTCATAAAAAAAATATCTGAAATAACGTAAATAAACCATATCACTTTACAGCTTTATTTTTCTGAACTTTTTCATTGCAAAATCATGAATGATCTCACTAAATTTTTTCTTGCACTAATCACTAATTTTTTCTTGCACTCTCACTAATTTTTTCTTGCAAATTCACACTCAATAGATGAAACAGCAAGGTGACAATCTTTCCTGTGCCATAGTAGAATGCCTGCAGTTTTTGATGCGTGCTATCTTGCTGAAATTTCTTTCAACTTCTGCCACAGTCACTGGCAATTTTTATGGTGCTTGTCCATTCCTCTTGCTGCCACACCCTGTTTTATTTTTTATTTATTTAAAATTTCTATCCCGCCCCTCTAAAAGGAGAACAAACTAAAAGGAGAACAAAAAGAAAAAGAAAAATAACCCCTACCCAACAGTCACCCCCTCACCCATCCCCCCTGCCAAATGCCTGGTGGAACAGCAAGGTCTCAGAAAAGAGGGGAGATCTGGGGTCAAATGGGCCACCACCAGAAGGGAGTTCCACAACTGTGGTGCACTCACCAAGAACCCCCTCCCCTGTGTGGCCCCCTGGAAGACTCTGGGGACCTTGAGCAGGGCAACCCCAGATGATCGCAGGGGTCGGTCCAGCACCCGGGTAGTGAGGCGGTCCTGCAGATAGGTAGAGCCTAGGTCATTTAGGGCTTTATAGGTCAAAACCAACACCTTGAATTGGGCCCGGATGTCAGGGTTGGGCCTTGAACCCTTGGCGGCAGGAGCACCATTCTATCACCCTGCGCCACCTGGTGGGCCTGTAAATGCTTTGGTTTTTCTCCCTCTGTTCCCTTCTGTGTGGCTGTTTCTTGTGTGCCGTGTCTCCCCCAGATGTAGTCAGTTACCCTAGCCCTGCCTCCCAGCTTCCTGATTGGCCAAAGGAAGTATTTAAGCCTTGGTGTGGCCACAGGAAGCCGGTGGAGCAACGTCTCATACCCACCCCAAGCCTTTGTTGTATGCATACCATCTTGTGCACGGTGTTTGTGGCTACTACTCCATACCTTCCTTTGTCTTGTGCTTGGTGTTGTAGTTTGTCCCCTTACCCCCCTGCCTCCCTTACAGCTCCTGTGTTGGTCCCCTCCTGGAACTATACTGTGGATTGTGTGTTGTTGGGCCCCTTACCTCCCTGCCTCCCTTACAGCTCCTGTGTTGGTCTCCTCCTGGAACTATACTGTGGATTGTGTGTGTTGGGCCCCTTACCTCCCTGTCCCCCTTACAGCTCTAGTGTTCATCACCTCCTAGAAGGGTCTTGGGGATTGTGTGCTGTTTGTTCCCCAACCTCCTTGCCTCCCTTACAGCTCTTGTGGTAACCCCCTCCAAGAAGTGTATTGTGTGTTGTTTGTCCTCTGGCCTCCCTTACAGCCCTTATGTTGACCCCCTCCAAGAAGTGTATTATGGGTTGTGTGCTGTTTGTCCCCTTACCGCCCTGTTTCCCTTACAGCCCTAGTATTGATCCCCTCCTAGAAGTGTCTTGGGGGTTGTGTGCTGTTTGTCCCCTGGCCTCCCTTACAGCCTCTGTGTTGATCCCTTCCTAGAAGTGTGCCGTGGTTTGTGTGCTGTGTGTCCTATTTTGTGTGTCCTCAGTTCCCCCCGTAGCTGACTTTCCCCGCCAGCTCCTCTGGATCTGCTTAGCCCTGCCTCCAGCTTTCGTTGCTGGTTTCCCCTCCAGCTCCTCAGTCACTAGCTAACTCTGTCCGCTCCCTTGTCTTTGACTATCCCTGCCAGCGCTCTGCGCTGCTGGCCTACTACCTTTGTTCTCGCTGATCCCCCTTACCAGCTTCCCTTCCATTGGGATTTCTTCCCACTCCCTTGTGGTTGGTCCCTCCTTCTGGCCCCTGGTCCCCTGTCCTCAATGATGAGTCATACGCCCTCTTAGACCAGCTTGTCTGGTAGATATGCTGAGCGTGTAGTCTCCCGGGAAGTGGAGAGCGACTGAGAGGCTTCTGGGAGTAGTCTTGTGGACAGCCATTTCTCCCTGTCCCCTGGTCTTCTGCTTCCTCCCTCCTCATTTTCCCCAGCTCTGCACCCCAGAGCCTGACACCGGAAAACCACTGGCAACCAGTGCAGAGAGCGGAGCACTGGTGTGATATGGTCCCGGCGGCCCAGTCCTACCAGAAGACAGTCCTACCATTCTGCACCAGCTGCAGTTTCCATGATGTCACCATGGGTAGCCCCACATAGAGTGTGTTACAATAGTTCAATCTGAAGGTGATGAAAGCATGGATGATTGTGGCCAGATCAGAGCTTGAGACAAATGCCCGAAGCTGTCACACCAGATGTAATTGGAGAAAGGTACTCCTCGCCACAGCCTCCATCTGGGCATCCAGATGGAGCTGCGTGTCGAGGAGCACCCCCAGACTCCGTACCTGGGGTACCAATGGAGGGCACACCCCGCCAATAATGGGGGCCACCATCTCCATCATCTTACCCACCAACATCACCTCCATCTTGTCGTGATTCAGCCTCAGTCGGTTAGTCCTCATCCAGTCCCCCACAGCCGTCAAACACTGAGTAAGCACTGAGACTGTAGGGCCTGGGTCTGTTGAAAATGAGAGATACAGCTGGGTGTCATCAGCATATTGATGACACCGCATGCCAAACCTCCTGATCACATCACTGAGTGGCTGCATGTATACGTTGAACAGGAGAGGGGACAAAACCGAACCCTGTGGGACTCCACACAAGAGGTCTCAGTATGATGAAAAAGACTCCCCAAGTACTACTCACTTCATTCTACCGGTCAGGAAAGAGTGTAACCATTCGAGAGCAGTCCTGCCCACCCCTGCACAGACCTGCAGTCGTGTCACCAACATTCCGTGATCAACTGTATCAAATGCAGCCAAAAGATCTAATAGAACTAATAGGGTTGAACGACTCCGGTCCATTTCCCGGTGCAGATCATCCACCAAAGCCATAAGTGCAGTCTTGGTGCCATACCCCGGACAAAATCCAGACTGAAAGGGATCCAGATAACCGATGCAGTCAAGATGTCCCTGAAGTTGCTCAAAAACATCCCCTAAAGGGGAATAATCCATTCAATAACCTTCCTAAAGGGAAGGTTAGAGACAGGCCAATAGCTGGCAAGGGAGTCAACATCAAGTGATAGTTTCTTGAATAGAGGCCGAACCACTGACTCTTTGAGACAGCCCGGCATTCTGCCCCCCCCGAAGGGAGGCGTTGACCACCTCAGCCAGCAGCATCCCCATTGTATCCTGGCAAGATTTAATCAGCCAGGACAGGCAAGGATCTAATTCACAAAATGTGCCCCTAACAACCGCAAGAACACCAACCGCATCGGCGGGTGTCACCAACTGAAATTGATCCCACAAAACTGGACAAGACGAGGCTTCCATAACCTCCAGTTCCGCATATGTATTAATTGCGGTATTGAAGTCGTGGTGAATCTGAGTGAATTTATCCACAAAATAATCCACAAACATTTCACAGCGAGCAGTAGATGACTCCACTCTAAGGCAGAGGGAGGCTGGACTGACCAACCCCTGCACCACCATGAAAAACTCCACTGGATGGGATTTAGCGGATGCTATGAGGGTTGCAAAAACCTCCTTTTTTGCTGCCCGCATAGCTACGGCATAGACTCGTAAACTGGCTCTATGATGTAATCTGTCGGTTTCAGTATGTGAACAATGCCACCGTCGCTCCAACCCCCGCAGTTCCTCAGAGAACCAAGGAAGCCTGCGGAGCCGTCGCCTGGGCAGCAGATGCCTAGGAGTTGTCCGATCAATGGCTTCCGTCAGCAAGGTATTCCATAACAAGACGAGATCATCGATGGAACAGTCGTCAAGGTCAGAGTGAAACTCACCCAGAGCCTTCTGGAACCAATCTAGTTCCATCAGCCTCCGGGGGCGAACCATCCAAATAGGTTCTGTGCCTTTTCGGGGCAGACATGCACCAGGAGCGAGGCCTGAAGGAGGTAATGGTTCATCCATGACAAGGGTACAGCTGATAACTCCCCTACTAATGGAGCATCTGCCTCAATGCCGGTGCAAAACACAAGGTCTAAGGTATGTCTCAGGCTGATAACCCTCTGGGACAAGTCCATGGTTGCCATGGCGGCCATAAACTCATGTTCCACTCCCATAACGTCAGTGTCGGTGTGAATGTTGACGTCCCCCCAAGACTACTGACTTTGGGGACTGCAACACCACTCCTGACACCACCTATGGCAAAACATGTAGGGAGGCTGCTGCACAGGTAGGTGCATTGTATACAAGCAGCACTCACAAACTGTCACCTGCCAAATCAAACACAAGGTGAAGACCCTCAACACCTGATATGGATTGCACCAGATACCTCCTCACAGTCCAATTCTCTTTAAAAATCATGGCTACACTGCCCCCTGTCCCTCTGAGCGTGGCTGATGCAGCATGGAATACCCGGCCGGAACAAGGTCAGCCAAAATGGACTCATTGTCCAGCCAGGGTTCTGTGATACATACAAGATCGGCGGCATGGTCCAGGATTACCTCCTGGACAATTGTTGCCTTATTCACCACCGATCTCACATTTAACAGCAACAACACAGGGCTGGGAGCCCCCTGACCGAGAACCACCTGCCCATCTGCCTGGGGGGTAGTGAGTGGGACCTGTAATAAACACCTGTCCAATCTCACCTCACCCCAATTGGGACCACCTCTTCCCTGGCCTGTCATGACCCCAATGGCTGCTCCCTCCCCGCCCGGCTGGTCCCCCTGGCCCCGGTCCCCCCACAGGCTGCCCCACCCTGGCAGTGGGGGAGTTCTTCTGCCCCCATAAAAATCCCCCTCCCTCCTCCCTAACCCACTCACTCCCCATCCCTCCCCTTCCAAACATCCCTCCCCCAAACATGCCTCCCCTCAAATAATAAAATATAATACAAAAGACCCCCACACCCTCTACCCCCCCTAGCATAAATACCACAAAATAAATCCCTCTTATCCTCCCACCAATCTCCCACCTCCTCAGGCTTCCCAACAGTTCCCGCTTTCTGCCCCAGCCCCACGGGACCCACTAATGGCCACACCTAGAGGTCCTTTGCTGCAGCGGAGCCGGCGGTGGAGCCGGCACACCGCTCTTCAGACTTCTTGGGCCAGAAACCCCGCCCCAAAGCCACTGGGGGAAGCCCCTTTGGTCCTGCCCCCTCTCCCACTGCCACTGGGAGAGGGGAAAGTGAAACAGGAGCCAAGGTGCCCAGTCAGTCTTCGGTAGGCTCTGGTGAGGGCAAGCTGTTGTGGGGTGAGCCCTACCGGCTTCCAGCCCCCTGGACTCCGAGTAGCTGAAAGATGTGGTGGAGCTGGCAGGCACACTGCTCTTCAGCCCTCTCGGACTGGAAACCCCTCCCCAAAGCCGCCGGAGGAAGCCCCTTTGGTCCCACCCCCCTCTTCCTCTGCCACTGGGAGAGGGGAAAGTGAAACAGGGGCCAAATGCCCAGCCACTCCCAGGCTCTGGTGGGGGCAAGCTGTTGTGGGGTGAGCCCAACCGGCTCCCAGCCCCCTCCGCTGTAACAGGCACTCCCTGGTTTCTGAAAATAGGGTGGCCACCTCCACCGCCCCCACCCGCTAACACCCTGCCAACGGCTCTTCACCCTTTGGTGTCACCCTCTATATGGCGTTACCTGAGGGAGGAGAAGCAGAGTCACACAGCTTCAGATGATTCCTCAGGGCAGCTTTTGCAGCCCAGCCCAGCTCTCCCCAGGATCCTTGCCCAGCCCCCTCCAGCAATCCCTCAAGGCCAGCCCCCTCTACCTGGGGTGGAGAAGCAGAGTCACACAGCTGCAGGTGATCCTGCAGTATCATGGTATGGGCACCTGGGAGCTCTGCCCATACTGCATATATGGGGGAAAGCGCAACATTCTCTCGACCTCTGGGGGCACAGTTATAGAGTGCAGGGGGAATCGCAGCTATTTTAAATGATGCCTGAATTGCAGAAGTAGGCACCCAGGCTAGGAAGGACACACTGTGAACTTCAACTGTGGGGGGGTGGGGGGTGGGAGTAAGGAGAGGCTGGCTAGAGAAGCTTGTCTCTCTGTCTCATGTGTGAGGGCTTTTTTGTCACGTGTTGTGTGGCTGGCTGGCAAGCATGGAGAAGGAGAATGAGTGCTTCAGCGCTGCCATTCATTCTTTAGTTTTTGCCCGAGGGCAGCACTGAGCTTAGCAGCTGAGTGAAAGTGTGTGTGACTGTGTGTGTGAGAGAAGAACAAGCTGGATGGATTTTTATTCACAACACACACACGCCACCACCGCCTCTGCGTGTGCCTTTCCTTCCAAGTAAGTTCTTTCTTTCACAACTGCTGCTCGCACTGCATGAGGTGAGCGCTGTTTAGGGATGGGTGAACATGGTTCGGAAGTTCAGAGTTTGGCCCGAACTCGGCCTGTTCGGACAACCAAACCCAAACCGACTGAACCAAACCTGATTACGAACTCCAAAACGACTGAACAGTTCGGTCAGTTCGGATTGCATTTGGATGGTTCAGGCAGGAGAAATGTGACTGACCACAGCCAGTTGGTGACCCACTGCCTGACACAGGCAGGCACAGGGAGTGGGGAGTTCAGCTGAGGAGCAGACTTCCAGGCACCAGGGGTGGAGAGGCTTGCAGTAGCAGCCAGCCTGCCCAATCACCATTCCTTTTCATCTCAGACCACTGGCTTCGCAGGCTGCGATTGGCCACAGGCTAGACTGCATGGAGCTAATGGGGCTTGTGGTGAGGCAGGTGCAGCAAGTAACAAAAATCATTGTCCTCCCCCTGCCAACACCTTCTGAGCTAGTCACTGTTCCTGAACAGCAGGCATTTCAGAAGGCTCCCTCTCCCAGCAGTTTTGTTCTCCCCAATTCATTGCAATGCTCCTCCTATTTCATCCAACCAACCCATCTACCTCCATATTATCATTTATTTAGCTTAGATTAGATAGATTTAGTTGTTATTTTTTGTTTTTACCCCTCCCTGTGTTCCCTGTGTTCATTCTTCCTTCCTCTCTCTCCCCTCCATTGAATCCTTTCCCTTACCCTCTATATATATTCCATCCCTGATTCCCTTCCTCTGTTTTTTTTATCAATTTTGAGTGGTATAAGATTGATTTAGGTTTCATTTCAGTTTTGTACCCATCTCTGTGTTCTTTGTGGTCCCCTCCCCATCCTATATATATATATATATATATATATATAGAGAGAGAGAGAGAGAGAGAGAGAGAGAGAGAGGATTAGATTAGTTTAGATTAGATTAGATTAGATTAGATTAGAGACGAGAAGAGAAGAGAAGAGAAGAGAAGAGAAGAGAAGAGAAGAGAAGAGAAGAGATAGTAGATAGTTGTAGGAGTTAGCTGAGATATAGTGTTTAGAGATTTAGTAGTGTTTGTAGTAGACCTTTGTACTTATTAGATAGATAATCCATTTAGCTGATAGCATTTAGAATAGTTATAACTGTTAGATTTAGTGTAGATATATATAATATGAGATAAAAAACTTAAATAATAAAATAAAAGATAAAAACATTATTTTGGAGGGAGAAATGGAGAAGGGAAGGAGAGGCTGGTCTGCTGCACATAGGGGAGGCAATGGGGCACGTGCCAGAGGTGGAAGGAGCCGTGCCAGGGGAGTGGCAGCAGGCAGCAGCAGTAGCCAGAGCACATCACCACGCCCCAAACTCAGCAGGCCTGCCTTAGGGTAACAGACTTCAGTGGCTCAGCATCGCCTCCTGGCAGTGCCCTCCTCCACTGGAAGGGCTGCAGGACTTGAGGCTGAGTCTGTCTCTCCTGCTGCTGGTGCTGAAGCAGGTGCTGCTGCTTCTGATGTTCCTACAGGGCCACCCATGTCCCCCAGTGTCAAGGCGATCCCCAGCAGTCCAGAGCTGGTGGATCCCACTGTGCAAGCACCCCAAGGGGTAAGGGCATCCCACAGCAAAGTACCCCTGTACAGCCCAAGACTAATATACACTCACAGAAGCAAAAGAAACAGGAATACTAATGAATAAAATTTATGAAATATTCTGTAAGGACAATATAAGGCCTCTTGTGCCTCAATACAATCAAGTAAAGGTATCAACCCAAGGGTAATGCATGCAGGCATATGATCAATCCTGGAATGATACACAAATACAAATAACGAGAGATATAATATTAAAATAACAAAACAATTCTATAATTCATGGACAAATTCCCAATAAAATGAATCCCAAACGCGTAGTTGAACATTGGATTTGGGCTTTGTGAGCCACATCAGGCAGTGAGCCTTAGAAAATGGAAAGCTTATAACTGATCAACTATACATACATATAAGACTCGGTGGGTGACTTATATAGCACCAAAAGGAGAATCCAAAGGATGGATAGGACAGACCACAAACTGGGTCATTTATGATGAGAGCATTTTTGCTTAATTTTAATGCATATATCCCACTGAAGAAGGGGCTGTGACCCCGAAATGTGTTTGGGATTCATTTTATTGGGAATTTGTCCATGACTTATAGAATTGTTTTGTTATTTTAATATTATATCTCTTGTTATTTGTATTTGTGTATCATTCCAGGATTGGTCATATGCCTGAGTGCATTACCCTTGGGTTGATACCTTTATTTGATTGCATTGAGGAACAAGAGGTCTTATTTGTCCTTACAGAATATTTCATAAATTTTATTCATTGGTACTCCTATTTCTTTTGCTTGTGCTGGTGGATCCCACCCCGGCTGCCAGAAGCAGGGCCTGATCCCCAGGCAATGGCAGTAGGGAGAGGAGTAGCAGCAGCAGCAGCGGTACTAGCAGCTATAGAGGGGGGCACAGGGAGAGTGCCAGAAGCATGGCAGGCATGGGCAGTCTAGCCTCAGGGTCCCAACACTCCCCTTTATGAGACATCACCGTGATCGGGGACAATGAGGAAGAACTTGACACTAGTGCCGCAGAGGAGATGTCTGTAGCTGAGGTGATGGCTAAGCCTCCTCCAAGAGCTGTCGCCAGTGCCACCAAGTTCTCCACCTCCCAGCAGTACTGGCAGCAGTGTGTCACCCGGGGAGGGCCAGAAGGCAGGAGGGGGGAAAAAATCCTCTGTCTGGGAACATTTTAAGCTGTTGCAGGCAGATGATCCCAGAGAGGTGCAGTGCAATTTGTGCAATAAGCTGGTGAAGCATGGGCAGATGCTTGCCAACCTTGGGACAACTGCAATGGCGAGGCACCTGAAGTCATGCCACGGTGCTCTAATGCTAAGTGGGAAGGCAGGGGAAGTGGATGCCAGCGGGTTCCTGACTGCAGCGGCCAGTCATCCCCCTCCTTCAGTGGGCAAGCGTCCCGCACCAACTGCTGATGCCTCTAGCAGCAGGAGCAGTATGGGAGCAGAACAGCAGCAGGAGCCTCGTCAGCAGCATCAGTCCACTATGGAGGAGGTGGGGTGGTGGCAGCTGCCAAGGCTGTCAGGTGCTGGAGGGTGGCGTGGCTTGTTTAAAGAGAAAGCCAAGTGCCTCTTGGCCGAGATGACTGTGCTGGATGGGCAGGCCTTTTCAATTGTAGAGAATAAGGGATTCCAGTGGCTGATTGGATTCCTGGCCCCCCAGTTTAAACTGTCTTCCCACTCCACCCTGAGTCAGACTGTGGTGTGACAGCTGTACAGGGCTTTGAAGAAGTGGGTGAGGGAACAGGTGGCAGGGGCTGGGGGGGCACTGTCCACTTTACAACAGACCTGTGGTCAAGTAGGAATGCACAGCATGACTACCTGGAAGTGACTGCACACTGGTAGCAGGACCCAGAGGCAGCGCTTGGCAGTGGCAGGAGGGGTCCTGAAGTAGGGTATAGGTGGGCCCTACTTCAGACACAAGTCATGGACAGCTTCCACACCTCAAGCAACCTTGAGGCAGCCCTGGTCGCCATGGTGAGGGAGTGGGTCACACCAGGCGCAGCCTTCACCAAGGGGTGTGTGGTCACAGACAATGCGGACAGTATACTGTAGGCAGTCCGTGACGGGGGCTTCACAAGCCCTCCATCTTGTGGTCAAGGATGCTCTGTGCTTGGGGGATAAGGGGATTGGGCCAGGCACCCTTAGCTCCCTGGTTGACCGGGGGAGGAAGGGTGAAGGGCAGTGAGCTCCTCCAGGAGAAGCAGGCCAAGCAAGGGTCCCCGGTGCACCAGCTGGTCCAAGATGTCTCCACCAGGTGGAATTCCACCTTTCTGATGCTCGAGCGGCTTCTTGATCAGAAAGTCACCTTGCATCAGGTGGAACTGGAAACAGACATCGAGGCACCTCCAGGGTACAACAGGGAAGAATGGGAGATCCTTGCTCACACGGTATTCATCCTAAGACCGTTCCTGTTTGTGATGGAGACTATGAGAAGCTCCACCACCACCCTTAACCAGGTGACCCCGCTGGTCCATAGTCTCCACAGGAGATTCTCGGGGGATGGTATTGCGGCCATGCGTGCAGGAAGATGTCCGATGAGGCGCATGACCTTGCACAGAAGCTGAAGGCAGGGCTGAGTGCGCGTTTTGATGAGTGTGCTGTGAGGAATATGTCCTAGCAACCATGCTGGACCCCAGGATCAAGGGCAGCATGGCACACGAGACAACAGTCTATGGCCTCCAGAAGGGTGCGCTGGTGCAGAAGGTCCAGCAGGCAGAATGACTATGCAGCAGGATGCCCCTGTGGATGGTGGGAGCGGGAGAAGCGACCCCTTCCAGCCATCTGGGTCTATCCCTGCCCCCAGCCCTAGCGATAGCAGCAGCACCAGCAGCAGGATGAGCAGCAGCAGGACCCCTATTGCCAGCAGCTCCTCCTGTGTGCAGGCCACTCTGGGAGTCTGGGGCCCAGCACAAAAGGGCAAGCAGCATGGCTGAGGGCAGTGGGGCAGGTGGTGCCCACCCAGAGCTACCAGAGGGAGTATGATGGCACCTCAGCAGCAGTGAAGACCTAACTGGAGGAGAAGCCATGCATTGATCCCAGCAGCGATCCCTTGGCTTACTGGGCCGGCAAGGCCAATGTGTGGCCGGCCCTGTTGAAAGTGGCCAAGGGTATCCTGTCCTGCCCACCAACCAGTGTCCCCAGCGAGAGAGTGTTCTCCATCACGGGGGACATATGCGCCCCGCACCGCCTGAGACTGGGGGCCAAGTTGGTGGATCAATTGCTCTTTCTGAAGGTGAACCTTCCGCTGCTGGGCTTCCCCGAGCTGCCCCTGGACAAGGAGTGATGGTGCAGTGGCACACACCATACCATGCCAGGGACAGTCTTGGGACAGGGCGTCCTCTCCTCCTCCTCCTCAATCTGAGCTAGGGCTACTGCTCCTGTGCTGCTGAGGTGCTGTCCCTCCCTCCCAATGCCTGACACCTGCCCCCCCTCTCTCTCTCATACTAGATGGCCTCGGCCGCCTTATCTGACTGACCTCATGATGCAGGGTGGCATTGGGAAACAAACTGTAAGCCTGTGAGCCGGCCTATGGCTACATGATCTCGGCCCACCTATGTGACACTGACTGGCTCTCGCTCTCTCATGCTGCACAGTCTTTGATAGCCTATCTGAGTGCCCTCCAGCCAATGTCCCAGCCTGCCTGCCCTACTGCCTCTCATACCACGCTGCTTGTCTGCCCGCCCAGCCTGCCGCCAAGCTCAAAGCATGCCTCAGTCCACCTTCCTGCCTCCCATGTCAAAGTGCCTGCCTGCCCACCCAGGTTGCAAAGCTCGAACCCTGCCTCAGTCTCCCTGACTGCCGCTCATGCCACACAGCCTGCCTGCCTGCCCTGGCAACCAATGTCTGCTGCTGATGCCAATGGCCCCCAGGCCTATATGCTGTCTGTGCCAAGGGTTCTGTACCCTGGAAACCAATGTCTTCTGCTGCTAGTGCCACTGGCCCCCTGGCCAGGCCTATATGCTGTCTGTGCCAAGGGTTCTGTACCCTGGCAACCAATGTTTGCTGCTGCTAGTGCCAATGTCCCCCAGGCCAGGCCTATGTGCTGTCTGTGCCAAGGGTTCTGTACCCTGGCAACCAATGTCTGGTGATGCTAGTGCCCATGGCCCCCAGGCCAGGCCTATATGCCATCTGTTCCAAGGGTTCTCTACCCTGGCAACCAATGTCTGGTGATGTTAGTGCCAATGGCCCCCAGGCCTATATGCCATCTGTGCCAAGGGTTCTGTACCCTGAAAACCAATGTCTGCTGCTGCCAATGACCCCCAGGTCTATATGCTGTATGTGTCATGGGTTCTGTACCCTGGCAATCAATGTCTGCTGCTGCCAATGACCCCCAGGCCTATATGCCATCTGTGCCAAGGGTTCTATACCCTGGCAACCAATGTCTGCTGCTGTCAATGGCCCCCGGGCCTGTATGACATCTGTGCCAAGGGTTCTGTACCCTGGCAACCAATGTCTGGTGATGCTAGTGCCAATGACCTCCAGGCCTATATGTCATCTGTGCCAAGGGTTCTGTACCCTGGAAACCAATGTCTGCTGCTGCCAATGGCCCCCAGTCCTAAATGCCATCTGTTCCAAGGGTTCTGTACCCTGGAAATCAATGTTTTCTGCTGCCAATGGCCCCCAGGCCTATATGCCATGTGTGCCAAGGGTTTTGTACCCTGGAAACCAATGTCTGCTGCTGCCAATGGACCCCAGGCCTGTATGCAATATGTGCTAAGGGTTCTGTACCCTGGAAACCAATGTCTGCTTCTGCCAATGGCCCCCAGGCCTGTATGCTGTCTGTGCCAAGGGTTGTGTACCCTGGCAACCAATATCTGGTGATGCACAATGGCACCCAGGAATATATTCTGTCTGTGCCAAGGAATCTGTAACCTGGCAACCAATGTCTGCTGCCACTAGTGTCAATGGCCCCAGGTCTCTATGCTGTCTGTGCCAAGAATTCTGTACCCTGGCAACCAATGTCTGCTTCTGCTCATGCCAATGGCCCCCAGGCCAGGCCTATATGCCATCTGTGCCAAGGGTTCTGTACCCTGGCAATGAATGTCTGCTGCTGCTAGTTCCAATGGCCCCCAGACCAGGCCTATATGCTGTCTGTGCCATGGGTTCTGTACCCTGGCAACCCACTGTCTGCTGCTGCCAATGGCCCCCAGGCCTCTATGCTGTCTGTGCCAAGGATTTTGTACCCTGGCAACCAATTTCTGCTTCTGATCATGCCAATGGCCTCCAGGCCAGGCCTATATGCTCTCTGTGCCATGGCATCAAGTAACAGCCACTCCAGCCCCAGGACCCTGCATCAGGGTTCTGGGGCCTACGTTACTGGCAGGGAGGACTGTGTCCAATATATAGAAGCTGCCACTCTAGCCCCAGCTCAGGACTCACCATCAGGGTTCTTGTGCCCTGTCATTCCGCTGATGGGGTGCTGTCATTCCACCTTTTCTTTACGCAACCTGCTGTTCGTGGAGAGAGAGAGAGAGAGAGAGAGAGAGAGAGAGAGAGTCTCCCCTCTGCTAGAAGGAGAGACACACGATCCCACCCATGCTGTCACATGCACTATATGGCCAGAGAGAGAGAGAGAGAGAGAGAGAGAGGCTCCCCACTAGGATGAGAGACATGGGGGGTGGAGGGGGAGACGTAGGTGTATCCAGCTCAAGCTGCCACCTGCCAGAACCAGGAAGAACTCCCATCTGTGCTCATGCGTCCGATCAATGCCCACTGCCCACATCCTGCAGCAAACCTACCAGAATGAGATGGAATATATAAATATAACACAATGTATTATATGTGCCTGCCTGCCTGCCTGCCTGTGTGTGTTCTTGTACCTGTTGCTACCACCTATCACTTGATTGAATGAAGTGTGCCCAACCATGCACTAATTCTAGGGACATAATTATTATTAAACTCACATAGGCTATCATTCCATTGTACCTGAATCAGTCATGCCCACTCATGCCAGGAACCATCAACGAGATTCTGGGACCATCATTCCAGTCACTGGGGGATGCATTCCATTCCACTGCATCCAGAAGCCCGGTGTCCGCACACCAGCCTGCCCCCTCCCCAATAGCCTAGTCCTCCACACCCACCCACGGATGCCCACTGAAGCTGCTGGAAATAAAAGCCTCTCCAACCACCAGCTCCTGCTGCCTGCTGCCTGCTTCCAAGGAGCCTGTCTCTCTTTCTCTCTGGCACACCCACACAGACACAAGCCTTGTCCCTCCTGGGGGGCTGTCTGCAAGTTGAGACCCTGCTGCTACCTGGCATATCTTTGGGTTAATATCTTAACTATGCTACATATGGAGCCAGCCAGATGCTGCTCGTAGGGATCGACAAACTGTATGAGATTCTGCCACCTGCCTTCCAGAACTTCAGCACATAGGGATAAAAGACTGAACAGGTCAAACGAAGCTCGTAACAACAAATATAACAATGTTTATTAAAACTATTTAAACAACAACAACAACAACAACAACAACATTATAAAACCAAAACCAAACACTGAAAGGAAACTTAAGGGGTACTACTATTATTCTTTGGGCCTGTCCCCCGGAACTTGGGGAAAAGACAAAGGGTGGTGAGGAGCAGCACAGAACTGAGGGGCGGTCACCCTGTGCTCTGCCATTTCATAGCCATGGGCCAAGGTGAACTCCATGGCCCCTTCCATGTCTGCATGCCACCTTGAGACCGCCTGGTGGTAGAGTTTCAACCTCTCCATCTTGGCGGAGACATACTGGGAGTATGCCTCCACCTGCTTTTTCTCCACCTCAAGAGCCTGGAACTTTTCCACCAGGCGGTTCTCCATGGTGAGTATGCCTGTCATCATGTGGTGGCCAGGCCTCTCCACTTTGGCCCGAAAGGTCTTTGCTGCTGCAGACTCCTGGGGCCTGGGGGACTCCACATCAGGGCTGGAGGAGGGGGAAGGGCTTTGATGGCATTGCTTTTGGGTTGCCTTTCCCCACTTCTTCTGGCACTGATGCTTCAGCTCCACAGCCACGACAGAGTCCTCCTGCCACCTCACCGTCTGGCCATGGAGCATTTCAATATGGTGATTAGCCCTGATGTGGTTCCCCTCTGCCTCCTGAATCTTTTGAAGCAGATCTAAAGAACATAAAGAGATAGGAACATAAAAAGTGCCATACTGCATCAGACCAATGGTCTGTGTCAAGTCCTGCCTGCATTCTGTCTCCACAAGTGGGTGGGTGGCCAATCTCTCTCTGAAGGGGGCTTCCATTCCTAACAGGTCATAGGGCAATCCATTCCCTGTTGTTCCAGCCACTGTGCCTTACCGTGCAGATGGCATATTTTTCATGCTTCTCAAACCACCTCCAGACATCAGACCTTGTTCGCCCACTGTCTGGGCACTGGCGACCTCCGCCTCATTGTTCTGTGCGGTGTGGCACCAGTGCCGGCATCTGATTCCTCTCTGAAACAGGAACACATAAACAACATCTAAGTAATATCATGCATTTATGATGATGCCGCTAGTCCTCCCTCCTTGGCAACGGGATGGCAATGGGAGATGGTGACCCTGGCTGGCACGTGCAAATCCTGCCCTCCTTGGGGAGCTAGGCATGGCAACTAGAAAGACCCTTGGGGGCACATGCAAATCCTGCCCTCCTTGGGGCGCTAGGGATGGTAACTAGAAAGACCCTTACTTGCACGTGGAAATCCTGCTTGCCTTGGGGTGCTAAGGGGTTCTAGGGATAGCAAATGGAGAGACCCTGGCTGGCATGTGCAAATCCTGCCCTTCTTTGGGCGCTAGGAATGGCAATGGAGAGACCCTGGCTGGCATGTGCAAATCCTGCCCCCCTTGGGGTGCTGCTAGGGAGGGATAACAATGGGGAGACCCTGACTGGCATATGAAAATACTGCCCTCTCTCGGGTGCTAGGGATGGAAACTGGAAAGATCCTGGCTGGCACGTTCAAATCCTGCCCTTAGTTGGGGGTGCTAGGTAGGGATAGCTAGAGAGTGGAGACCCTTGCTAGGGATGGCTGGCAGGCACATGTTTGGGTGGGGGTGCTACTCGTGCTTGTGCCTGACTGCTGGAAGAGCCCCCCACATTACAGTACCCTCTCTCTCTGTGGAAGACATCTTCTGCTACCCACTGATGCCCGCTGTTTGTGCCTGACTGATGCACACCACCCACTCGCACACCAGTGACCTCGCTCTAACGGATAAGCCTTTCTTGTCCTCAAAGTAAAAAAAAATGTTTACAAACCTGGCAGCACCTCCTGTGCCCACCGCTTGCTCCTCATCAGAGGAGCTGGCCACCACCACAGAAGGTCCAAGGGCTGGGGCAGCGACCTCTTCCTCCTCCACCGCCACCAGCTCTGGGAGCACCACGTTGACCCACAGGCATTTAATTAAGACAACAGTCTTCTTCATTATTTCTTCATTCACCTTAGCCCTGTTTTAATATTTTATTATGTTTATGAGAGTTTTAATGGTTTTATTGTATTTTAAAGTTTTTGGAAGCTGCCCCAGGCTGCATGGCAGGAGGGGCGGGGTATAAATTTATTAAATAAATAAATAAAATAAATTATTTTTAAAAAACACACACTCCAACAGACCAACAACTGTCACCCACCAACACTCACTAACCAGCCAAACCAACACAGCCAAACCAAACACAAACATCTAAAACACACAAACCGAACAGCCAGCCAGCCAAACACACACTCTCTTGCCACACAACTCCGCACACACTCGAATTTCCGGTTTCCGACGTGATCACGGGATCTCGTGATACCTTTTTCCGAACACCTTAACTGAACCAAACACGACTGAACCAAACGACCAAAACCGAACTCGGCGACCGACCAGAACGTCCAAACTGAACTACCGGATTGGACCAAAACGGACTGGACCAAACCAAACGACCAAATCTGAACCACAATCTGTTCACACATCCCTAGTGCTGTTGGGCTTTCTTTGTTTGGGTGGGGGTGGGGGGGAGCAGATCCTGCCGGGTCTGGGAGGTGGTGGATATTTGCTGAGTTCAGTTTTTTTTTTAAATGTGTTAGTTGGTAAAAACAGCTAAAAGAAATACAGATTTGCCCATAATAGCAGTTTGCAAGGGAGCATTGTATTGCAAGCAACATTATGTTGGTACCACGTTATGTGGTACTATAATTTCCTCTAACACTCCAATTATACCTTATATTGATTTGACAACACATTTAATTGAGTAGCCACAGTGCCCCAGCATTGTGTTACAAATCATTAAAGGTGTTGAACAGTGTATTTTTAAAATTGTCCTTCTCCTACACATGTCAGTGTGTCCACATCATAATTTCTCCTGATTTCTGCTGTGTTGTTTTACAGTAATGTAGCGTGTTACAGTAATTTCACCCTTTAAAGCAGAAATGTTGTCGGGCTGGGTTGTGTATGGTTGTGGGTTTTTGTGT
Source organism: Sphenodon punctatus (assembly GCA_003113815.1). Lineage (NCBI taxonomy): Eukaryota > Metazoa > Chordata > Lepidosauria > Sphenodontia > Sphenodontidae > Sphenodon > Sphenodon punctatus. Next base: position 186,438 of record QEPC01004112.1, read on the forward strand.
GTGTGTATGTGCAGAAACATTCATTTAATATTTCTCACACCTCAGTCTGTTCTCCCAATTGCTGGGGTTTTTCCCTTTTATTTTCTTTCTGATTTGTTTTTTATCTGTGGAAAATAAACATGCTGTTTCTCCATCTTCTACAGCAAACTTAATTTCTACTTAAATTGTCAATATGCACTTAACATAGGAGGTACCTTTTTTATTTAATTCTTCTCCACTTCACTAGAGTTAGTAGCCATTCAGAGACATGGTAAAAGCCATGTGTCTCCTGGAAGCAATTTCTCATGGTGTTTGTGGTCCATGAGCGGCCTGCTGTTTCATAAATTCAAAAGGAATCTTGGGAAAGAGCTGAGGGATAAATTTTACTCTCTTAAATTCAGGGTCAATTCACTCTGTTTCAGGGCCAACACAGACCCTACTTGCCTCTCAAATAGGTCTTTGAAGCATAGTTCTCATGCACTGGGAGGGAATATCATCTAATGACTTTTCTGTAGATCTCCACTACTAATAGCAATAGACTAGCAATAGGTATCATGGAAGGCAGTAGAGTCAGTCTTAGCTCTTTTGCCACCTGAGTCCATACTGCTGCTTTTGTGGTGTGCTAAAGACTTGACATAATATTGTTGGCTTAAGATGGTTTGCTTTGCTTGCTCTGTGTTTGCATGTGCACTGTTGGTTCCCCCTCCTCCTCTCCCAAGCCTGTGCAAGAGCAGTGGTCATTTTGTGGGGGCCCTCACTGGTCATAGCTACTCTTGGTTAAAATGGCCCCGTTGCTGTTTTCCACCTAAACTACCTGCTCTCTGTTTTTTGGGTGGGTGACCTGGGGGCTTGGATGGAAGGGTTTCTAATCTTTGCTGGCATGTTCCCTGTATTTTAAAATGCCCTCTTTGCAGTGCTAGTTTGGCTTTTCTGCAAGAACACTATGCCACATGTTGGTTCACTATGACTAGTCTTTTCAATAGACTAGTCAATTCAAGCTACCTTCTGCTCAGAGAGCAGCTTGGGACAGCTTACAACACACACCATCAACAATTACAATTCTTAATTAAAAACATACTATAACTCACAATTTAAAAAATTTAAAATATCCTAAAAATAACCAGAATACCAAAAATATACTAAAAGGGCAGAACCAATCTATAATTACCATATGTGATATAATCACTATTATAACATCCCCCCTCCTCCCAAGACCCCAGGTACCCCCCAAAAAGCAAAGGCCAAGCCCCAGCTGAGTCCCCAACATGTCACCACCAGCAGGACTGAGCCCAGACAGGACAGGCTGAGCTCAGCAGTGTCTTCTTCCCCACTCGACAAGATTATGCTGGGCTTGAATGATGATGGGCCCACTTGGCACACTACACTACCCTAACTTGCTTCCTTGAGATGATTATTATTTTTAAAAATAAAAATAAATCTAATAACAGTGAATTGATCCTGGTCCTGGATTGAAAAAGATTCAGTCCGATGGCCAACTGCAAAATTACTCTCTCTCAAGAACCAACTGAGTCAGACTCAGAAAGAGAGATAAAATGGCGCCTGGTGGAATCACCTTTATATGCTCTCTGATCTGTGTGCAGGCAGCCCCCACCCTCACACACACCACGTGAGAGAGAATAAGCCCGCGCTCAGACTCAGAGACAAATTTAAAAGTTAACAGTCAGTCACTCAGTCACACAAGCATTCTCCCAGTCCACTCCCCCCCACCCCGCTGTTCCACCGGTGACGTCCAATAGCAATCACACACATCAGTCACACACACACACACACACACACACACACACACACACACACATCCCCATGTATTGCTCTCCCCCCCAGGGCATCAAGGGCCATATACATTACTGCGCTGCCAGTTTCCAACACACTTTCTTAACTGTTTTTCCCCTTGCTGGCTGTTGAACTGTACGGTAATCAGAATCCCCTCCTCCAACAGCCCCGCCTTCCCCCTCCCTGCCTCGTGCAACCTCCACCTCCTCCTGGCCCATGGCATTGGCATTTTAATGATTGCACATGCGCAGAGCAAAGCAACATGCTTGCACATGCACAATCATCAACCCGGAAGTTTGGAGCTCCGGAGCGGCTTCTACAGCCACGCCGGGGCTCTGAACTCCACCACACTGACCACAGTGCTTCTGGTAGGGAAGATCTTCTTTTAAAATCAAATGTTGGGGGCACGGAGGCCAGTAGGGGCAGTGCCCCTAGTTCCAAAAAGAAAAGATCCCCCAAACTGTTCCCTAATTATTATATGAATGACCTTAAATTGCAATATAGGATATATAACCGAAATCTTTTATATGACTAGAAACTACATATACCAATTTGTGTATGTTTGCACAACACACAATTGCGCAGTAATATAAAACTGTTGCAATGTTCCTTCTATTATACAAGCATCAATATAAAATAGCTATCCTAAGAGTCATCATGATTGACAAAGTAATTGACCAATTGCAAATGTGTCCTAACAGGACCACTCTATTACTAAAAATCAAATTGTTGTAATAAATTTTTTAAATATAATTAACATTAAAATATACAATGTATGCTTATGTCCCGTCACAGAGACACAATAGATACGACAATAAATGGATACAATAAATCCAATTGATGAGTCCAAACGCGTTTCGGGGATTCCTCCCCTTCTTCAGTGGACAATCAATGAAAACTAATTCCAGACCTGTGTGGAGCCACAAAACACCCTGCACAACCTCCTTCTGTACAAATGTTACCTCAAGCCCAATGCACAATTGATGTAATTTTCCCCTGCTGGCGCTTGGCAGCGGAAGAAGCAATATTGCTTCCTAATCCACTCCTGGCCAATCTTGTTTGTGCTGTGCTCTCCCGGGGAGGCAGAGTGCTGGGTCTCACGTTTCTTTTAATCCCCTCTCGTACTTGCTTTATGCGTGGCGTCTACTTCTCAACTCCGCCTCACTCACTTTGTGTAGCGTCAATGCTAATGGCCGGAATAAGGTTATTTTGTATCTATTGCATCTGTGTGATGGGACATAAACATACATTGTATATTTTTATGTTAATTATATTTAGATTTTTTATTACAACAATTTGATTTTTAGTAATAGAGTGGTTCTGTTAGGACACATTTGCAATTGTTCAATTTCTTTGTCAATCATGATGACACTTAGGATAGCTATTTTATATTGATGCTTCTATAATGGAAGGAACATTGCAACAGTTTTATATTGCTGTGCAATTGTGTGTTGTGCAAACATACACAAATTGGTATATGTAGTTCCTAGTCATATAAAAGATTTCGGTTATATATCCTATATTGCAATTTGAGGTCATTCATATAATAATTAGGGAACAGCTTTGGGGCTCTTTTCTTTTTGTTTTCAAGTGCTGCACTATCTGGTGGATAATGAGAGAGAGCTTTTTTTACCCCCTTTGTTTTTGCAGTCCCCCGGCGCCCTGGGGCTAGCACCGCCACTGGTGTTAGAGTGTCTGTGTATAAAGGGCCATTGTTTTTAAAGTGGTGTGCTTCGTATTGTATGGAAGACAAATACTTAAGGTCAGCCTGGAGACCAAAATCCTAGTTCCATTCAAGACAGTAGGACAAGAAATTGGCTCTGACACTGGTTTCTGAGCCTGCATAGTATATCACCTCAAACTCCTGACAAGCTACATTTACAACATTAGTAACAAAGCAAAGTAAGATGTAATCCTGTTCATTACTTTAGTCCCAAGTGCATATTTATCATGTATTTTATTGCATTTCTATTTTTGCAGAGCCCTCTCCATCATCTGAGGAACTATGCAGAGTTCAATATAAACATAGAGAATGAAAACCATCTGTAGCAAATTGTGTTCCTGTTTAGGGTTGCCATACATCGTCTGTAATCCAGGACACTTATGAAAAATACATGGTGTAGGAATGCATTGTTTCCAATGAAGCCCTGCACCATGTAGTTTTCATAAGTGTCCTGGATTAAAGGCGAGGTATGCTAACCAGTTTCAGCCACTACCAGACCAATGGACCACTGATCTGTTCCAGTTTAGTGATTCAAATATTGTCAAGTATAATCAGTGCATGTGATGGTTTTAAATAAGATGCTAAAATGCACCACATAATTTGTGAAGTTTTATATCACCACCAACCCATCATTTTTAATTAGAAACCCTAGACCTGATTGACTGCATTTTAAAATGGCGGGCCCTGGCAGTTTCCCCACACACCATTTGCAGATGTAATTATTTGCAATGTGTAGACATCTAACTTGTTGGCTATATACCAAGCAATTAAAGGTCTGAATCGTTCTGCCTACAGCTACTTAGAAGCACAAAGAGGTGGAACCAATGCAGCCCTGCACCATGTATTTTTCATAAGCACCCTCTTTTAAAAGGGAGGTATGATAACCTTAAAAACACTGGAGAGAAGATCTTGTGTGGACCTGGGTCTGTGGGACTGGATCCTGACAATACTCACATCAGGGCCCAGTGAATCCTTCCACACTGTACATTACTAAACTAAAGAACCATTCTAGAATTCTTTCCTTCCCCCACGTGTATTTTATTATATCTGCAGGAAAAGTTTGTCCCCTCCACAATAGGGAAGTGGGAAAAGAGAGAGATTAAAGCAAGACTCTGTGCTTGTGATTCCAACTATTTTTTAGATGTTGCACAATTTAAAAATACCTAACCCTAGAAAAATCTGTTAAAGGAAAACTGCTACTCAGACTAAGGCCCTTTTTACACAGACACTCTAACACCCATAACATGGGTGTTACATTTTATTATACATGTTGCAGGGCACCACTGCAGCCAATCACCATGGGCCCTGTGTACACATGATGCCTCCACCCAGTTCCTCTGGGTGGAGATGGGTGTTGGACAGTGGGTGGGAAGCATTTCCCTTGGTGGAGATGGGTGGGGGTATCTGTGTAATCGCCACTTTCGGTGGATGTTGGTGAGTGTTTGCTCCCGGCCAACACCCATCTCCACCCACACCAGTTCTGCCAGTTACTCCATGATGTGTTGCTGCCTGACACTGCCTGACACTGCATTTGCATTTGAAAATAGTTGTTAAGAAATCCAAAGGTCAGCTGAGCCTTGATTATGGTCTCACTGCTGTAACTAACCTTAAGGTTACTGTGTCTTCTGTACTTCATAAAGAAATAGGTGCTATAACTGGACAACCTTGAGGGGAACTTGTCATGTATTTTTTGGTTGTTTCATGTGTTTGACTTTTTCTTGTGTCATTTGTGTTCTGAGATTGCAAAGGGATCTGTGCAGTAAAATTCTCACTCCACTGATGTCTCCAGTGCTCAGCATGGGTTATTCTGCCAATAGGGATTCCTTTGTCAGATAAGAACCTTAAACTATGGCCATTTTTACACGGACACCACCCACCCACGAATACCCATGAACACCCATCGAATGGGTGGGAGAGCGTCCACGTGAACGTCAATGGGTGGGTATGCGCACTTCTGAGACCCACCAATCAACATCCACCAACACCCATGGAGCAGCCAGGAAGGAGTCGGCATGCTTTTTAGGTGGAGATGAATGTTGAACACCCACTCGTCCATGTAATTGGCAAAACACACCCACCCATGGGAAGGGTCCACCGAAGCCACCGAGACACCGCTAGAGAGGCCCCGCAGGAGCCCACAAACAGACACACCCACCGGGGGTCATGCACAATGTCCGCCCGGGAGCCCTTAAAGGAGAAGCCCACAAGGACATGGGTATGCTGGCTCCCAACATGTTTGGAAGGAAAGTCACAGACAAAATGAAGGGAGTCAGCCCCACAACATGCACGGGAAGGGGCAGGATAAGCCTCTGGGATGCCCAGGGGAAGGGGGCCTGGGCCAAGAGCAATGGGGAGGGGGGTCAGGATGGGTACTGATAGCACATCCTTCCTGACACAGGGCAGAGGGTGCAACACAGCTCCGGTACCACCTGCATCCCCACCCCAAACCACATCCATGGGTCCCAGGGAGGAGAGGGACCTGGAGATCGAGGTAAGAGCAAGGGTATGCACCCAACCCACGTGGTGGGGGGAGGAAGCTGACTCCCCGAGCACACGCCAGGGAAACCCCGGGTGGACAGCTGACAGTCACACCAGTCCCAACCCCCCCCCCCCCGTAGAGCACCCAGACCCATATGCACAGCATCACCAGGGAGACAGCTGAGGAGGGCCTCCGTGGCAGTCAGGTAAAACAGCGGGACCACCTGGGTGGAGCGGGGCTATGGAACACCCCACAGAAGCTGGAGGGGTGCAACATGTCAACAGCTCACCCCCATGCATTCCCCCATCAGGAGACTACCTGCTCCACTGCCACAACAGTCACCGTGTGGGCCCCAAGTCACCAAGCTGGATGACCCCCCACACGCGGAAACCAAAAGGGGAAACCCTGGTTCAGGCAGGAGATCATGGACTTGATACGTGTGTGGGACTGAAAAAGTTCAGTTCAACCTGGTGCGCAACTACAAGACCAAAACGGGTCTATGAAGCCATTGTTCAGGAGATGCAGTATTTGGGGTACAATAGGGATGTCACCCAATGCATGCATCCAGCAAAGGACTTGAGGTCCAAATCAAGGACAATAATCTCAAGTCCGGCCATGCCATGTTATTATTATTATTATTATTATTATTATTATTAACATTTATATAGCGCCAGTAGTGTGATCTGGTGCTGTACAGAACATAGAAATAGATGTGGTCCCTGCCTGTGGCTTACAATCTAAAAGACAAGGAGGTGGAGACAGGGAAAGGGGACAGTGGGAGACAGGGGAGAAGACAAACAAACATTCAGGTGGATGCGAAGTCTCAGCGTGTCGAAGCGTGTGCTTGGCTTGGTTACAATCAGGTTGGTTGCAGAAGTCTGCAGAGGAGGGCAGACAGTAGGTATATGGGAATGACTAGCAGGCATTGGGAAAGGCGGTGAGGAAAAAGTGGGTCTTGAGGAGGGATTTGAAGGAGTGGAGGGAGGGGGCAAGGCGGATGTGGGTAGGGAGGGAGTTCCAGGCATGGGGGGCAGCGACGGAGAAAGGTCAAAGGTGGTTAGGTGAGCAGGAGAAATGAGGGAGAGGGAGGGAGGGGACAGAGGAAGAGCGGAGAGCGCGTGCAGGAGTGCATAGGGAGATTAGGTCCAAGAGGTAAGGAGGAGCTTGGTCGTGGANACCAGGAGTTTAAACAGGATACGTTCAGGAAGGGGGAGTCAGTGGAGAGAGAAGAGGAGAGGCTGCACATGGTCGAAGCGACGGGCAGAGTGAATTACCTTGGCAGCGGAGTTTTGGATTGCGATAAGGGGGGACAGGTGAGAGTGAGGGAGGCCAGCAAGGAGGAGGTTGCAGTAATCGAGGCGAGAGCTAACCATGGCATGAACAAGGGTTTTGGCCGAGGAGGTAGAGGGAAAGGGGCGGATCCAAGCAATGTTATGGAGGGCAAATCGGCAGGATTTGGCAACAGAGTCTATGTAAGGTTTGAAAGAGAGGTGCATGTCGAAGATGAAGCCCAAGCTGCGGGCTTGGAGAACAGGATGGGTGGTGACTCCATCAATGCAGTTGGGCAGGTTAGAGGGAGAGGAAGAGGAGGGAGGAAAAATGAGGAGTTCGGTCTTGGCCATGTTGAGCTTGAGCTGTCGTTGGGACATCCAGATGGAGATATCAGAGAGGCAGTTGATGAGGCATGAGCGGATAGAAGAGGAGAGAGACAGGGTAGAAAGATAGAGTTGGGTGTCATCAGTGTAGAGATGGTATTGCGATCCAGGATCTGCTGGATCGTTTCCTCTGCATGGATGGGGACATTGTGGCCTCCCATGTACATGGCACTGCCTTCACCAGGGGCAGGAAGAGGGCACTTTATAACACCCCTTCTGCCCCAACCAGCAGAGCAGGATGAGCCCTCATCCCCTGGTGAGGCCAGCCAGTATGTGGGAGGGGACAGTCCCATCCTACTGGTGGAGGAGGCATCCCTGGAAACAGAAATGGGGAACATCACCCTCCACGTGTGCCCCTGAAACCCACCGGGTCAGAACCCACAGGGACAGGGGGCAGACGGCGAGCGGACCGACACCAGGGACGTCCCCCAGGATAAGGAGAAATATGATTCAGGAAATAGAGCCTCCACAGGGAAGGGAGGGAGGGGCCCGGCCAACAACAGCTAGGGCCCCAGCTGGGAAGCACAGCCAAACTGACAGATCGCATCCACTCACGTAGCTCATGGGACCTGGAGGTGCATGAGGAGGAGGTGGTGGAGGCTCTGGAGGAGGATCTGGAGGAACCGGAGGCCATCCCAGGGCCTAGCACCCAGGAGATCGATGGTAGGTACACACAGAAAAGGGTATAGTGGCAGCAGGCAGCGGGGTGACTCAGAGTGGACAGGGGCACAGCAGCGCTACCGGCCTCAGCCCCTTCCAAGGGCCAGTGAGGGTCGGGCTAGGGGACAGTGAGGAGGGGGGTCAGGAACACTACATGATAATGGGTGGGCACAAATCAGGGGACAGGAGGGGAACACAGCCATGGAGGAGGGACAGGGGGATGCGGCTGTGATGGGGATGGGTGACAATCGCATGCAGGGATCATGGGGGCAGGGATGGGGCCAGCGCCACATGCCCAAGTGGACATAGGTTCAAAGGGGGAGTAAGAAAACAGAGCCAGGGCCAGAGAGGGAGAATCCGGGGGGTGGGAGGAAGATATGGCAGCTCAACCCCGGGAGCAAGAACAGATGAAGGGGGGGCGGGCCTCCATCCCCAAGCTAAACACAGGTACCCTTGCCATTCACAGATGAGCAGTCCAGTCCAGTCAAGGGTGTTGCTGGTGGGAGTACATAGAGGAACCGGGAGATGCGGACCCGCTGACGGAGGGAGAAGGACCTAGGGAGGGAACTGCTGTCAGAGACCAGGTGACTGGCAGATGCTCAATGCTGGGAGCAGTCCCTAAACTGGAAGGTACAGCTAGGGGAGGGGGAAAGGGACTGGGAACAAATGTCAGCTATGCTCAGGGCCCCGATTCTTCCACGGATTTTTTTTAAAAATTCTGAGGGAGTCAGGGCCTAATTCTGTGCCTCAGCGCAATTTACCATGGGGGGGGGCTTGGATTGCCTCCTCCCCCCTCCACCCACACTGGTCAAACCCTCAGGGCTTCCCAGCTGCCAGGGTTTCCCCTCCCCAGCTGCCGGGGCTTGCTTGATTCCCCCCTCCCTTTTAGAAAAGGAATTGCCTTACCAGTGATGGCAGCAGTAGCTGCTTCGTCCAGCGCGCTCGTACTTCCTGGCCCCTCCCAATGGGGTCTCTCAGGGCGACGCAGCCAGATGACGTCATCCGGTTGCGTCGCCCTGAGAGACCCCGTCGGGAGGGGTCAGGAAGTACGAGCACGCTGGACGGAGCAGCTGTTGCTGCCATCACTGGTAAGTTAATTAATTATCTAAACGGGGGGGGAGGCAAGCCCTGGCAACTGGGGAGGCTGGGGAGGGGAAGCCCCGAGGGTTTGTTCATTCCCCTTCCCCCATGGAATCTCCTGCCCCACGTCCCCGCAGCGCAGGCTAGAAATTCTGCCCTGGGGTAAGCGGGGCAGGAGATTCCACGGGGGGAGGGGAATTCCGCGGGAAATCTGTGAATCGCAGACCCGCGTTTGGCTCGGGGCCCTGGCTATGCTCACCTAGTCCCGCACACAGCACCTGTGGGACAGGCGCCAAGCTGCCGCCCTCCTCCACGAGCAGCGCCTTGTTAGGAGAGGACCAGAGATGAAAGGCTAATATAGACTCCACACTCTCACCTGTTTCTGAAGCAGCCCTAAGGTTGATAAGTCCTCTCAGGATCAAGTAAGCCACAGGCAGGGACCATGTTTATTTCTATGTTCTGTACAGCACCAGGTCACACTACTGGCGCTATAATAATAATAATAATAATAACCCTATGCTTCCTGAAAGAGATCAGGCTAGATCATCATTGGGTGCGTGGTCAACCATGCTGCACCCACAACTTCCTGCTCCCAGTCATACACACACTCACAGGGAGAAAACTGTGAGGAGTGGGGAGGCATAGAGGAAGAAGCAGTGACAAGAAGGGAAACGATGGGGAAGGGATGGGGCCCTAACTTCTGACGAAACAGGTGGTGCACCCTCAGGGTTCCCCGACAAGGAGTGGAAGGGGAAGAAACCTAGAACACTGTTCACACAATCTTACAACACCCACACCCATGCACGCCCATAGACCCTTACCTTTCACGCAGCGTTTCGCTCTTCGTTTTACACTGCCCAAATCCAAGTCAGTAATGCTAAGGGGCCAGCCTAGAGTCAGCAAGCTGATCACCAGCAGGGGTCCTTCCTACCAGCTGCATTTTACCTTGGCTGGCTCTGGCTTGCTCTCTCTCACAGGCATGCTGAGCACCGGGCTTGTCCTGGCAACCCTGCCCCATCACCCTCGCTCTGCAGAAGCGGATTGCTGGTGCCGAGGAGTGGCTTGGCCCCCCACGCAGCCCCTCGCGCACTGCTGCATCTCCGTGCACGGCCACACTCTGACATGTGCAGCGCAGGGTGAGCCCCTCCATGCTTTGAGCACAGCTCTGGGGCTGTCGGCCAACCGGGCCTATCCGCGTTCTCTGGGGGTATCCCTGCTGTAGAATTCAGGGGGAATCCAACATGCATAGACAGGCAGAAGAGGGCCTGTGTCATGCTGGAGGGAGCTGCCACAAAGGCCTTCAGATTGATAGACATCATGGAGACCTTGCGGCGCATCCCCCAGCATGACATGGGCCCAGCATCTGGGGTAGGAGGGCAGGCAGCACTGGAACACCACAGCACCCTTCCACAGGTGCAAGTGCCTCCTCTCCAGCTCCTTTGCTAGCCCTGGTTTCCCCAGCAGCATTCCTACCTCAGTCTAGGCCACATAGACCACCTCCCCCCCATGGCTCCCCAACAATACCAAGGGGGCCCCCCTGGACAGCCCTCCCCACTCCTGGTTCCCCTCCTGCACCCTCCACAACCCACCTCACAGGCCCCCATCCACCCCAGATAATCACTGCACTCCCAGCCATTCAACTGCCAAGGCAGGCCGCCCCACAGTCACAGGTAAGCAAAGGGAACAGGTGGTGTCCAACCAACATGGGGGGAGGGAGGAACATGGGACATGGGACATGGCACCCACCCAGCAATGAGGAAGGGCTGTATGGTAGCATGGGAAGTGGTGTTGGGCACAGAGAGGCCAGGAACAGGAGCACCAGAACAGGGGTACAGTAAATGGCTAACCGCTACCTGTAATGCTGTGTTCCAAATCCACAGGAGCAACCACCAGTGGAGCAGCTGGTGGAGGAAGGAGAGCCCAGGCCAGGCAGCCAATGGTTGCAGCTGGCAGAGGCTGCCAAGGCCCGCAGACTGCCATCCCCTGGTGGTGCCATAAAGGGGACAGGGAAGACCCCGAAGAACGTAACCCCAACCCCTGTAAATATCCCCCAAATAAAAAACATTAAGAGAACATCTCTCTCTGTCCTGGAGTGTATACAGGGGAATGCATGTCAAGCGAGGGAGCCAGCAGCAAATCACATTGGTGGCCACTGCCAGATAGGCGGGTGCTAACAGCTGCGGGGCAGGCAGGGCCGGCAGTTCACATATGCACCCTATCGAACACAGGCATGGATCGAGGGGCACATACTGCTGGCCACAGGAAGGGACAGAGGGGAGGGATGGAACTGCTCCCTGCAGAGACCTGGTAACCGCCTTGAATGGGTTAGAAAGGTGTAAGGTAACTGGGATGATGGAGGATGAGGTGAGACATCACACCAGCACCAGCTCATTCCCACCAACAGGTGGTGGTCATGGTGAGGCTAAGGGACCAAGGGCTACCACCACCCTGCCCATGACAGCCAGCCATTGCCACCAGGAGAGGTCAGGGTGCACAAAAGGGTGCCATACCATACATTCACAGCGTGGTTGGAAAGGTTTGTAAAGCACATGCACACACTACCATGACCAATATGGCCCCATTACAGGGCATAGCACACAAGGGGTCCTATGGGGTGTCCATAGAACAGGTTAGTTGGCTGCAACAACAGGCAGCCCTGCCATGGCATAGGGATCTCGGACCCAAGGCGGCACCACACAGGCCAATTGACTGGGGTGGGGGTTCCCACAGCACAAGTCAAACAAGACAGAGGTAGGAGCAAGGGTAGACAGCTCAACGTATTTGGTGCACGGAGTACAGGAATACGGGGCAGTTGAAAGGGGGATGACTAAAGGCAACGGTCAGTCCCCAGCACTTTGGGCAACTATGCGCCTGCAGAGAGCATCACGGTTTTCCTCAGAGATCCGTCAGAAGGCCCCACCCTGAACATGATGGTACAGGGGCACGGTGCGTGTGTGTGTGGATAGTCCAAGGCAGCCCCACCAGTTTCACAGATGTTATGGAGTACACAGGCGGCCATGATGAGGATAGGGATGTACTTCAGGTCATACTGGCACCGGTTAAGCAGGAGGCACCACCTCATTATTATTATTAAACATTTATAAAGCGCCAGTAGTAACCTGGCGCTGTACAGAACATACAATCAGATGCGGTCCCTGCCTGTGGCTTACAATCTAAAAGACAAGGAGGGGGAGACAAGGAGAGGGGACAGCGGGAGAGACAGGCCGAAAGTCCTCTCCACCATGCACCTCATGGAGGCCAGGCACTCGTTGAAGAGCACCCGAGTGGGGGTGCGGGCAACAGGATAGAAACTCATCAACCATGGGGTCAGAGGGTAGGTGGGATCCCTCACCTTCAGGCTGTGGAGCTTTTCGATATGGGCAATGAGCCCCAGTGTGGTCCCCTCTTTCTGCCTCCTGATTCTTTTGCCGCAGAACTAAAGAGCATAAAAAGAAAAGATAGGAACATAAGAAGTGCCATACTGTGTCAGACCAATGGTCTGTCAAGCGTTGCCTGCATTCTGTCTCCATAAGTGGGTGGACTGGGTGGACAATGTCTCTCTGCAGGGGAATTCCGTTCCTAACAGGTATAGGGCAATCCATTCCCTGTTGTTCCAGTCCCCGTGCCATACCTTGCATGTGGCGATTCCATCGTCCTTGTCATAAAACCTCCAGACATCTGACCTTCTCCACTGAATGTCTGGGGATGTCACTGGCGACTTCCACCTAGGGGTCCTCCTTGGCCTGGCACCAGTGCTGGGGTCGGCATCCGATTCCTCTCTGAAATGGGAACACATTAAGAACACCAAAGTAATATCATGCATTTATGATGATGGCTCTAGTCCTCCCTCCTTGGGGTGCTAGGGATGGCAACGGGAGATGTGACCCTGGCTGGCACCTGCAAATCCTGCCCTCCTTGGGGTTCTAGGGGATGCTAGGGAATGGGATGGCAAATGGAGAGACCCTGGCTGGCACGTGCAAATCCTGTCCTCCTTGGGGTACTAGGGGATGCTAGGGATTGCAACTAGAAAGGCCATGGCTGGCACCTGCAAATCCTGCCCTTCTTTGGGTGTTAGTAGCGATGACAACTTTAAGTACTTTTGCTGGCACGTGCAAATCCTGCCCTCCTTGGGGTGCTAGAGGATGCTAGGGATTGCAGCTAGAAAGGCCCTGGCTGGCACGTGCAAATCCTGCCCTTCTTTGGGTGCTAGTAGCAATGGCAACTTGAAGTACCCTTGCTGGCACGTGCAAATCCTGCCCTCCTTGGGGTGCTAGGGGATGCTAGGGATTGCAACTAGAAAGGCCCTTGCTGGCATGTGCAAATCCTGCCCTTATTTGGGGGTGCATAGGGAATGGGATGGCAATTAGAGAGTGGAGACCCTTGCTAGCCTGGCACATGTTTGGGTGTGGATGCTGCTCGTGCTCATGCCTGACTGCTGGAAGAGCCTCCCACACTACAATACCCCCTCTCCCTGTGGCAGACATCCGCTGCTACCCACTGATGCCCACTGTTTGTGCCTGACTGATGCCCACCACCCACGCACCCACCCACACGCCAGTGAGGTCTCTCTAACAGATAGAGCCTTTCTTGTTCTCAAAGTAAAAAAAAAGTTTACAAACCTGGCAGCACCTCCTGTGTGCACCGCTTGCTCCTCATCCGAGGAGCCGGCCACCACCACCGACGGTCCAGGGGCTGGGCCAGCGACTGCTTCCTCCTCCTCCTCCTCCTCCTCCTCCTCCCCCCCTCCACCAACACCGGCTCTGGGACCACCAAGTGGGCCCCCAGCCAGGGAAGCAAGACTTCTTCTTCATTTCGCCCCCCCAAAAAAACCTCACTCACACACAGACAACAACACACAGTCACCCACCAACACTCACTGACCAAAACAACACAGCCAAGCCAAACACAAACAGCCAAAACACACGAAACTGAACAGCCAGCCACAAACACACACTCTCTCAGCACAAAGCTCTGCACGCACTCAAATTTCTGGTTTCCGGAGCGATCACGCACTCTCGGGATAATTTTACCGAACACGACTGAACCGAACACGACTGAATCGAACGGCCAAACCCAAACTCAGCAAATGGACCAAATGACCAAACCGAATGACCGAACTGGACTAGACCGAACCGTATGCCCAAACACGAACGCAATCTGTTCGCCCATCCCTAGCGCATTTGTAAATAAATGGACTGTTATACCGCACAGTAAGTCTACAGTTTCTGTCTCTGGCTGAAGGGACACCGACCCAGCAAGGTTGCCCCTGGAACTTATGGAGGTGATGGTACTCTGTTTGTCATAAAGCACTTTGTAGGCTATGGATGAGAAATCAGATCCTGGCCATGACCATCCATATCTTTGTAATCTTGAGGCTAGAGTATTGCAATGCGCTCTATGTGGGGCTGCCCTTGAAGACTGTTCAGAAGCTGCAGCTGGTGAAAAATGAAGTGGTTTGCCTTCTGATGATGATGATGATGATGATGATGATGATTTATATGGTGCCAGTCGTGTGACCTGGTGCTATACAGAACATAGAAATAGACGCGGTCCCTGCAATCTAAAAGACAAGGAGGGGAGACAGGGGAGAAGACAGACAAACATTCAAGCAGGTGCGAAGACTCAAGTGTGTGTGCTTGGCTTGGTTACAGTCCGGTTGCAGAAGTCTGCAGAGGTGGGCAAACAGTAGGTATATGGGAATGTCTAGCAGGGATTGGGAAAGGCAGCGAGGAACAGCTGGGTCTTGAGGAGGGATTTGAAGGAGCGGAGGGAGGAGGCAAGGCGGATGTCGGCAGGGAGGGAGTTCCAGGCATGCGGGGCAGCGAGGGAGAAGGGACGAAGGCGGTTGGGCGAGCAGGAGAAACGAGGGAGAGTGAGGGAGGGGACAGAGGAAGAGCGGAGAGCGCGTGCAGGAGTGCGTAGGGCGATTAGGTCCGAGAGGTAAGGGGGAGCTTGGTCGTGGAGCGATTTGAACGTGAAAACCAGGAGTTTAAACAGGATACGTTCAGGAAGGGGGAGCCAGTGAAGAGAGAAGAGGAGAGGCTGCACATGGTCGAAGCGACGGGCAGAGTGAATGACCTTGGCAGCAGAGTTTTGGATTGCGATAAGGGGGGACAGGTGAGAGCGAGGGAGGCCAGCAAGGAGGAGGTTGCAGTAATCGAGGCGAGAGATAACCATGGCATGAACAAGGGTTTTGGCCGAGGAGGTAGAGAGAAAGGGGCGGATCCGAGCAATGTTATGGAGGGCGAATCGACAGAATTTGGCAACAGAGTCAATGTAAGGTTTAAAAGAGAGGTGCGTATCAAAAATGAAGCCCAAGCTACGGGCTTGGAGAACAGGATGGATGGTGACTCCATCGATGCAGATGGGCAGGTTAGAGGGAGAGGAAGAGGAGGGAGGGAAAATGAGGAGTTCGGTCTTGGCCATGTTGAGCTTGAGTTGACGTCGGGACATCCAGGTGGAGATATCAGAGAGGCAGTTGTCAAGGCGTGAGCAGACAGAAGAGGAGAGAGAGGGGGAGGGGGAGGAGAGAGAGGGTGTCATCAGCATAGAGGTGATATTGGAATCCATGGGAAGCAATAATTTTGCCAAGGGACAGGGTGTAAATAGAGAAGAGGAGAGGGCCAAAGACAGAGCCTTGGGGGACCCCAACCGAAAGGGGAAGGGAGGAGGAAGTTGACCCAGGGAGTGAGACTGTAAAGGAGCAGTCAGAAAGGTAGGAGGAGAACCAGTCAAGGACAGAGCCATGGAAGCCCAAAGAGTAAAGCGAGTCCAATAGGAGCGAGTGGTCGACAGTGTCAAAGGCAACAGAAAGATCAAGGAGGACAAGAATGGAGTAGTGGCACTTAGATTTAGACACAAGTAGATCATTGGTGATCTTGGCCAGGGCAGTTTCAGTGGTATGGGAGCAGGAGGGGGAGGTGAGTGGGAGGCAATGTCTCGACGGATTTTGTCAATCTTTGAAGTGAAGAAGGATGCAA
This sequence comes from Sphenodon punctatus, assembly GCA_003113815.1. Classification (NCBI taxonomy): domain Eukaryota; kingdom Metazoa; phylum Chordata; class Lepidosauria; order Sphenodontia; family Sphenodontidae; genus Sphenodon; species Sphenodon punctatus. The sequence goes on from QEPC01004112.1 coordinate 202,785, forward strand.
GATCCTGAGCAGCAAGGGAAGAGGGTGGAGGAGGGCAGGGGGGTTTAAGAAGGGAGTCAAAAGTAGAGAAGAGGCGGTGAGGGTCGTGAGAGAAAGATTAGATCCTAGAGGGATAATAGCATTTTCTGGCTAGGGAGATAGCCGAGGAGACAGAGGAGAGGGAGAATTTGTAGTGAAGGAAGTCAGGGAGGGAGCGGGATTTGCGCCAGAGGCATTCGGCAGCCCGGGTGCAGGAGTGGAGGTAGCGGATGTTGGGGGTGAGCCAGGGGCGGGGGTTTTGGGGCTAGATGGGGCATGAAGAGAGGGGGGAAAGAGAGTCAAGGGTCGAGGAGAGAGAGGTGTTGAGAGTGGAGATGGCAGAGTCAGGGGAGGAGGAGGAGAAAACAGGGGAGAGAAGGGGTGTACAGCCAAAGCCCATGGTGGGGCTTTCTTGGTGACTGCCCCACCACTCTGGAACTCCCTTCTGTCAAAAATTTGCAAAAGCCCAAGTCTGAACATCTTCTGCAGGCAATGTAAGACCTTCTTATTTGGTCATGAGTTTGGTGGGTTCATTGGGATAGGATTTAAGGGTGGTGGGGGTTTTTTGTTTTGTTTTTTACATATGTACTGTATTTTGGTTGTGTCCCATTTGTCCTATTTTGTTGTGTTCTATTTTTCCTATTTGGTTGTGTAGATTGGTAACTGATCGGTAACTGGTTAAAGGATAGGAAACAAAGGGTAGGACTAAATGGTCGGGCAATGGAGATAAGTAAATAGTGGAGTGCAACAAGGAATCTGTACTGGGACTGGTGTTGTTTAATATATTCATTGATGATCTGGAAAAGGGAGTAAAGAGTGTAGGGATGGGTGAACAGAACAGAGTTCGGAAATTCATTTCGGTTTGGTTTGGTTTTAAATTTGAGTTTGGAAATTCGGTTCGGTTCGGTTTGAAATTTGAGTTTGGTTCGGAAGTTCGGTTCGGTCAACCGAACAGTCCAAGTTCAGTCGAATTCCGAACTTCCGAACCAAGTTCGGCCATTCAAAACCAGGTTTTTTGGTGTGTGTTGCCACTAGGGATTGGCGAACAGAACGGAATTCGGAAATTCGGTTCGGTTTGAAATTCGAGTCTGGTTCGGAAGTTCGGTTCAGTTGAACACACCTATACTAGCCCCTCACACCACTCCAAGAAAGCAAATTCTTTACATCCAGTGATGAATGAAATATTTATTACTTAGCCATTGGCTGTCGTAAAAAAAGGATAACAAACAAGCATACATAAACATAAATGGTATCCATATACATACATACAGTCACCAAGGAAAACATAATCCATATTACTAAACTTGGTATCCATCTGTAATCAGAGCAAATATAAAAAGTAAATATAAAACAAATATGGCGATACTTCAGAATTCCAGCTTCTGATTAGTCAGAGCTGCCATCTTATTTTTTAAGACTATTGCAAGGAATTTAGCAAGTCCCTTTGTGATTTTGGGGTCCTGCTCTCTTAGAAGGAAGATCCAGTGATTGTCAGTTGAATGTGACCTAGCTCTTGATTTTTTACTTAACTTTTGCTACTGTACAGTTATTTTAACTTAACTTACTGACCAGGACTGGATTGAACCATTTTGCTGACCATATTACAGTGCGGGAGGCCACCAGCCTAAAAAAAAATCCCACATTGAGGTTTAAGTTAACATGTCTGCTCATCTGCTAATTTAAATCCTGTTTATAAATCACAAGATTAATTTTTAGTAGGGATGGGTGAACAGATCACAGTTTGGGTTCGGCCGTTCGATTTGGCCGCTTTCGGTTCATGCGTTCGGGTTCGGCCGTTTGGGTGGTTCACTGAGTTCGGGTTTGGCCGTTCGCGTTCAGCATTCGGCCAAAAAATAACGCGAGAGCATGGGAAGCCGGAAATTGCGCTGGAAACCAGAAATTCGAGTGCGTGCGGAGCTGTGTGGTGAGTGAGTGTGTGTGTGACTAGGTGGCTGTTTGGTTTGTGTGTTTTGGCTGTGTTTGTGTTGGGGTCGGCTGTGCTGTGTTTGGGTGGTTGGGGAGTGTTGGTGTGTGCTGGTGTGTGTTGTGGATGACTTCTTGGGTGTGAGTGGGTATTTTTTTAAAAAAAAATTAAATGAAGAAGGCTGCAGTTCTGATCACCTGGCTGGGGGCCAACTTGCTGGTTGAGGAGGAGGAGGAGGAGGTAGAAAGTCTCTGCCCCTACCCATCCGGTGGTGGTGCCTGGCTCCTCGGATGAGGAGCAAGTGGCGGGCTCAGGAGGTGCTGCCAGGTTTGTAAACTTTTTTTTTACTTTGAGAACAAGAAAGGCTCTATCCGTTAGAGCGAGCTCACTGGCGTGAGGGTGGGTGCATGGGTGGTGGGCATCAGTCAGGCACAAACAGTGGGCAACAGCGGGTGGCAGCAGATGTCTGCCACAGAGAAAGAGGGTACAGAGAGGGGACTCTGGCACGAGCAGCACCCCCACCCAA
>QEPC01004112.1:210313-230410 GCA_003113815.1 Sphenodon punctatus
GCCCCTGCAAGCTGCTCCCTCACCCGCTCCTTCAAAGCCCTATAGAGCTGTGGCACCACAGTCTGACTCAGGGTGGAGCGGGAAGACAGCTTAAAGTTTGGGGCCAGGAACCCAATCAGACGCTGGAAGCCCTTGTCCTCCACAATGGAGAAGGGCTGGCCATCCAGGGCAATCATCTCAGCAACCAGGCGCTTGCCTTTTTCCTGGAATCCTGTGCCATGGCAACCTGCCGATGGCCTTGGCATATCGCCCCACCCCATCTCCTCTCCACTGACGGCACTGCTGGGGAGACTCCTTCTGTTGTTCTGCCCCCATACTGCTCCTGCTGGTAGAGGCAGCAGCAGTTGGTGCAGGATGCTTCCCCACTGAATGAGCCAGGCAACAGGACGCTGGAGTAGGGAAACCACTGGCATCCACTTCCCCCACCTTCCCGCTCAGCAACACAACCTTGAGGTGCCTGGCGATTGCAGTTGTGCCAAGGTTGGCAAGCACCTACCCACGCTTCACCACCTTATTGCACAGCGTGCACTGCACCCCTCTGTGATCATCTGCCCGCACCGGTTTAAAATTATTCCAGACAGAGGATTCCCCCCCCCCCATGTCTTCTTGTCTGCCCCTGCGGATTCACTGTTGTCAGCGCTGCTGGGAAGGGGAGAAGTTCGTGACACTGGCAGTGGCGACGCAGCTCTCTCAGACATCACCTTGGTACAGAGATCTCCTCTGCGGCACTAGTGTCATTGATTGCCTCTTCCTCACTGTCCACGGCGATCATGGTGATGTCCCATGAAGGGGAGTACTGTGACCCAGAGGCTAGACTGCCCATGTCCACCATGCTGGTGGCACTCTCCCTGTGCCCCCCTCTGTAGCTGCTAGTGCTGCTGTTGCTGCTGTTCCTCTCACTAGTACTGACGTTGCCCGGGGATCGGGCCCTGCCTCTAGCAGTCGGGGTGGGATCCCCCAGCTCTGGACTGCTGGGGATTGCCTCGACAGTGGGGGACATTGGTGGCCCTGGAGGAACATCGGAAGAAGCAGCCCCAGCACCTGCACCAGCACCACCAGCAGCAGAGACAGATTCAGCCGGAGCCTCAAGTCTTGCAGACCTTCCAGTGCCCTGTGTGGTAGTGGAGGAGGGCACTGCCAGGAGACGATGCAGAGCCACTGAAGCCTGTTGCCCTAAAGCCGGCCTGCTGAGTTTGGTGGTGATGTGCTCTGCCTCTGGCTACTGCTGCTGCCTGCTGCCGCTCCCCATGCATGGCGCCGCCTGCCTCTGGCACGTGCCCCATTGCCTCCCCTATGGGCAGGAGATTGACCTCTCCTTCCCTTCTCCATTTCTCCCTCCAAAATAATATTTATATATATATATATTACAATTTTTTATTTTTTTTATTTAAAATCAAGCTAATAATAATCCTACAAAAAATGGGAAGGGAAGGGAATCAGGGATGGAATATTTACAGAGTTAGAGGGAAAGGATTCAATGGAGGGGGGAGGGAGGAAGTAAGATTGAACACAGGGAACACAGGGAGGGATAAAAACAAAAAATAACAACTAAAACTATCTAAGGTAAGCTAAATAAATGATAATATGGAGGTAGATGGGTTGGATGGGTGAAATGGGAGGAGGATTGCAATGGATTGAGGAGAACAAAAACTACTGCGTGAAGGAGCCTTCTGAAACGCCTGTTGTTCAGGAACAGTGACTAGCTCAGAAGGTATTGGGAAGGGGGGAGGCAGACAGTTTTGTTTCTTGCTGCGCTGGCCTCACCGTATGCCCCATTGGCTCCGTGAAGCCTAGCCCGTGGCCAATCGCAGACTGCCAAGCCAGTGGTCTGAGGCGAAAAGGGATGGTGATTCGGCAGGCTGGCTGCTACTCCACACCAGTCTCCAGCCCTCCACCCCTGGTGCCTGTAAGTCCGCTCCTAGCTGAGTCAGATGACTTCCCCCTCCCTGCTACGTTTGGTCTTCCAGCAGTGACCTGACATAAGACCATGTTTTAACCACCTGAACTCAACCAAACACGATCCGAACTTACGGAAGTGTTCAGTCATTTCGGTGTTCAGATCTGAGTTCAGTTCAGTGAGTTCGGGTTCGGGTTCATGTTCGGGTTCAGTTGTCCGAACAGACCGAGTTCGGGCCAAACCCCGAACTTCCAAACCGCGTTCGCCCATCCCTAATTTTTAGCTGTTTAACATATGGCAAAACCAGCATTAATAGTTTAACAAGCTGCATCCCTTGAGTTCCCTGTTGTTGTTTTGTGGAAGAGTACATATGTATAGGGTGACCCACCCCTCTGGTTTTGATCCTCAGAGTGTTTAGACAAGCACCTCCCCACCCATGGTGTATGTTGCACGGTTGCATAGGGAGTCGTCAATGTGGCCCTGCAGCATGCATCATAGGTAGGTAATGAGTGCAGAGGCGCTTGTCTAAAAACACCCTGATCAGTCTCAGGGGTTTTGTGCATAATCTCAGGGTCAAACCCATATCATCTTACTCAGAGACAGGGCCACATCAGAAAGGAACCAGGCGGGCAAAGAGGCTCTCTCTGATTTGGCTCCATATCCTGTAGAGCATTGTGTGACATCACGATGCTCCAAAGGGAATGTGGTCATGTTAGAAAGGGTAGGAGAGTTCCTTTGCCCCGCCCTCTCTGACTGGAAACCTCCGGGAAGGTGGCAACCTTCTTATCAGCGTATAATTAATTGGGTTGTGGAATCTACTGTCAGAGGCTGTGATAAGGGCCAGTACTATAGCTGCGTTTAAAAGAGGTTTGGACAATTTTCTGGAAGATAGGTCCATTAGCAGCTATTAGCCAAACAGGATCAGGGAACATGGCGGGAACTGGGGGAAACAACAGGGAATGGATCCCCCATCGCAACCTGTTGGGTGCTTCTCCTAAGTCACTGTGATTGGCCACTGTCGGAGACAGGATGCTGGGCTAGATGGACCATTGGTCTGACCCAGTATGACACTTCTTATGTTCTTACATTCTTATGTTCTTAACCCTAAATAGAAGAGTTACATAATTGCTTTGTATAGTGGGCTAGTTTTTTTTTTTTTAAGGGCATTACTTTGTGGGTCAAATGTTAGTTTTGCATACATTTATAAACTCAACATACAAATGTGTGTGTATTGGGAAGGAGCTGGTGGGATCAGGAGTGGGCATAATGAGACAGGAAAAGAGGCAAAGCACAGTGGGTAGGGCAAAAGGGACTGGGATGGGAAGGAGGCAGGACAGGGAGTGAAGAAGGCAGGTTGCGAGGGTGTGGGGATAAGAGCAGATGAGGCTCAGCTCAAATTTTGACAACAGTTCAGACTCATCTGCATGTGTGTGGCAGGGAATCTGACCACAAGAACACACTTGGTGGCTCAGGTTTGGCACCTGGGTCTCCTGTCAAGGAACACTGCCCCAAAGTATGGTTTACCATTCAGCCCCTGCATCTGTTAATAAATAATCCAACTCTAATACTGACCCTGGACGTACAGTTGCATATGATCTTTGCCCAAATAAAATAGAGACAAAGTAGTACAATGATATCTTTTACTGGAGTTAGTGTGGGGCAAACTTTGGGACCTCGCAGGGTCCTTCGTCAGACAAAGCAGGCGTAAGAACTGCAGATTGAGCAAAGCAATGTAGGTGTAAATAGTGACTGGCAACAGTGGCAACAGAAGACGAGAGAGGCGCAGAGGGGAAGGTGTGGAAGGGACAGATGTCATTAAAAGGAATAGTCAACACATGATATTATGTAAAGTTCCACTGAGGCCATTAACTTTTATTAAATAATTCATTATGGCCAGAGATATTGCTACATGCCTCTCTTCTCATGGCCAAATCTTGCTATTATCATGTGCTATTTTAAGTTTGTTTACAGTCCAGGAATAGTATGTGGATATAAAAAGGTCTTTACAGTCTTGCCAGTCTGAGCTTTTAAGTTAGTTTGCCATGAAAATGAACCAAATAATATTTTAATATCAAACAGCTGTTTTTTGTTTGCCATGGAATTGAATCAAACATAATTAGAATTCAACCCTGATCAAAAACTGATATTCTTTAAAAGAAAAATATAATAAAACCATGTAAAGCTGCCCATGTTTTGTCTTTCAGAGAGAAATTCTGATCTTTTTAGATAGTCCAGGGTCACTTTAACAGGGTATGGTCAAGCCTGGGGTAAGTCTCTGCAGAATCTGGGCCAAAGTCACATTCACATAGGGGAATTATCAGCTCAAGTCCCTTTATCACCGATGATACAGTCCTCCAGCATATACCATTCCATATACAACATCCCATCACCATATATATTCATGGTCCATATCAGTTCTTCACCATATACAAGTCTATTTATATACAGTCTGCTCACAGTTCAGACCTCCATGAGGCACAGGCTTCCTGCTCTAGCCCTCCCGCCAGGCACAGCAGTCCCTCTTCAAGCCCAGGTGTCTCAGTCTCTCTCAAACACTGGGGCATGGATAAGCATCGGGTATCCAATGCGGTACTAAAAAATGCGGGTAGTACCCACGGATACTAAATTTAGTATCTGTTTCAGCTCTTCTCCAGGAGGAGAGGAGAATAGAAAGGAGATTGCATTGCTCTCCCACAATGTGATCACAGGGTTAATGTTACTACCATTAATATTTATTATTTTTTTCAAATGTATATTTTGTCCTTCCCACAGGCTCAGGGAAGCTCACAAACAATAAAAATAAAATAAAATACTGTAAAAGTCCACAACCCCCCCACAAAACCCACCCAATACCACCTCCCAATTCCCCACACCCAACCCCCTCTCTCACTCCTCCTACTCCAAAAATACCCCCATTCACCCCAAACTCCCCAAACCCTATCCTCACCTGCCAAATACATGCTTGAATAAAAAAAGTCCGCCTCCGGAAGATGGTCAGGCTCGGACTCAACTGGACATCCAGGGGAAGGGAGTTCCTTAGCACTGGGGCAGAAATCGAGAACATCTCCCTGTGAGCTCTTGTCATACGGACAAGGCTAACAGATGGTACACACAGGGAGATACACCTGACTGATTGCAGGGGCCGCATGAAAGGACGGTGGCCAATATCTCAGATATATGGGGCCCAGACTGTTTAGGGCTTTGAAGGTAAAAAGGACTTTAAAGCTAAAAAAGACTCAACAATATGCTTAGTTTGGAGCAGACTCTGGCCTCAGTCCTCCATCAGTTAAACTCAGTGGAAGCTGAGCCATTGACTTCAGTAAGGGAGTGTTGCACTTGGAGGGGCATAACTACAGTGGGTGCAGCCACGCTCAGGAGTCTGGGGGGCCCACACGCATGAAGAATTTATGCACACTGGAGTGGAGTGCCCCAGAGGGGACCCATTCCAACTTCTGCACTAGGGCCCATTCCCACCTAGCTATTCCCACGTAACTTTGGGCTAAATGTTTTGGGGAATGCTGGATCTTCTTGGCCTACATTAGTCCTGACCTCATAACCCCGGAATTATTGGGATAGGAAATTTGTGGGATCCCCCAATATATTGATGACCATGGTGCTCTATAAGAGTGTGCCTGTTTGCCTATAGACAAACGCTTCAGGGGAGGTAACCCCAAAGTGTTTTTTGTTACTTCAGAGTTTGTCTGCTTGTGCTTCTTATTTCTATAGGCTGTCCCGGACTGTCATATAAATTATTATTAATCATAACATATCATTTGTGCTTCTCTGCTTCTGACAGCATGATTATTTCCACTATAACCCACAAATTATGCCATCCTAAGGGAAGAAGGAATATGGTAGGGAATGAACAGCAGAAGCAAACCGGGTGGTGGTGGAGATACCCACCCATGGCTCCTTATAGGGGTTGGAAGAGAAACTCCAAAAATCCTTTCCTATATAAACTGTGTAGTCTCTCCTTTAGAATGTTTTCCTAGCGACCTCCAGCAAGTGTTAGTAGGTCTTGAAACACATTGGTTGGGAAAGGCAACCAAATATTTAACCCTATTGTTTTGAATACAGATGAGTGCAGACAGACCAAACACCTCATACAGCAAGGGGGAGAACCAGCCCAGGCTGGGGCCCATTATGACAGTCTGGGGGCAGGAGCAGGCAGGCAGGGTTTACTGGATGATGGTGTTGTTGGAGAAACAGCTCCAGATGACATCGCCTTTTTGCACCAACAAACTCTAATGACCACGAGGGGCATTGGGAGTAGAGATAGTGAGTTAGTGTGTGTGTCACTTTAACCTTTCTGATCTCTGCTTCTAAGCCCCCCTTCCCCCTCTCAGGTGGGATGTGCCCAGGAAGCTCCTACTGGACTTCCTCCTTCTTCCTGACCTTTCTCCATTCCTCTCTTCTCTCTCTGACCTTCAACATGACTGGCCACCATGCTGGTGGCAGCTAGCTAGTAAGATCTAGGGATAGGCCTTTCCTATCACAATGTATTTCTCAATAAAGTAGATTTTTTAAATCTAGAAACAATCTCCACGGTGTTGATTACTTCTAAGCTGTTGCTACTGAGAATTCAAGCTGTTTTTTGGTTTTTTGATCACTAATAAAATTCCAACAGGTGTGGCATTCCCTTGAACTGGAAGGATGGGTGAGCAGGGAGGCAGGACCCAAGGGCCTACCTTAGCACTCTGGCAGGGTGGCAGGGCTCTGCCTCATTACATCCCAACACAACCTTCCTCTCTACTTAGGTAGCCTCTGCCTACCCTTCCCCAACCAAGTGCCTGCTGGATTGTGCAACAGTCACAAGTAAAAGTCCACTGCAAGCCCTGCAAACTTAATATGGGGCTTGTCCAGTAGGGGGAGGGTCAGGGGATAAAAGTTTTCCCCCTCTCTCCTTGTCTCTTTTTTTCTCCTCTCTCTGTCCTCCATCTTGTCCCATGCAGTCTGTATAGTATGGAAGCATGTCTTCTGAGCTCTTAGTAATGTTGAAGACTTAGAAGCAGCCCAGAAGGAGTGCAGACTGTGAAAGAAAACTCCCAGACAGAGAGGCCCATGTTCGGCGCCACTGTCATGGGATTGGATACTCCCCACTTTAGGCTGTTCTGACTCAATTTCCCTGGCCTGCAGTTCTCACTGGATCAGCTCTCTCTTGAACTGATTGAGCCCACAAGAGGGAACCTTCTTGTCACACTTTCAGCCACAGAATTTTCCAGCACAGACTCTTTCTCTCTAGGTTCACCTGTGTTTGTAAACACAGAATTAACCCCAAACTGTGTCTCACCAATGTTAGGATTAACAATTCCAGTGGACCATATGAAGTTCAGTAAAAAGAAGTTTAATGAATAAATCATGAATAAGCATGCAGTACAAAATTATACTCGAGAGTGCAGAAACAAAAATAACACAACCAATAACGCATTCCTATCTGTACTTGGATTCTCCTAACTTAGTCTTACCCTAATCATCAAGGTCCAAGGGTACTTTAGTTCATATCACAGCCAGTGATGAAAAAACTTGGCCGGCTATCAGTCTTAGAGTTCCAAACAAGCCTTACTTCATAGTTCCTTTGTCCTAGTTCTTCTCTGGCTGGTCAGATCTCCACTAAGTGAGAGAGATAGCAAGATGGCTCCCCCCTTTGTCTTGTCTTCCCCCCTTAAATATCTTTCAGGGTCCTTTGTTTGATTTTCCCACCCGGTGGCTCTGTGTTTTCAGTCACATCCACAGGAAGGAATTCATTTGCAACTCAATGGTCTTTGGCTAGTGTCTGCGGAGGTGTTTTAGGCTTCCTCTGAATACACATTCGGCACGACTTTGCTTTTTTCCATTGCCTGAAGTGAGTTTCCAGTTCTCAGCTTCCATATTACATATATGTTTAACCTTTATCTTTACATATTTGTTAGACCTGTAGTCTATCTGTAGCCCAGTGTCACCTTATGAGAGGCCCAACTTGTTGCGAAAGGATACTCCCAGAAGTACAGAGAAGACTACGATGAAACATTTGCACCTATAGTTAAGCACACTACAATCAGAACATTGTTAAGTATAGCTGCCGGAAGAGGAATGCAAGTCAAGCATATGGACGTGAAAACAGCATTCCTAAATGGTGAATTGAAGGAAGATATTTACATGGACCAACCACCGGGGTTTGCAGATGTTGAAAGGCCGGATCTTGTATGCAAACTGCACAAAAGCATATATGGGCTTTAGCAGGCTGCCAGAGCGTGGAACACTAAAATAAACAAGGTGCTCATGAGGGAACATTTTACCAGAAGCAAAGCAGATCCCTGCTTATATACAAAGAGACTAAGGGGCAGGTGGATCTTTGTATTAATTTATGTTGATGACCTTCTCATATGCTTTGAGAAAGAAGAGGATGAGTGCGAAACAATGAGAGCTCTAAATCAGGACTTTGAAACTAAGGACCTGGGTAACATAACGCACTACCTTGGAATACAAATTGAAAGAGAAGATGATGGAAGCTATCTTCTCAACCAAAGTCAGCACCCGGGACAGCTATCCTGCTAGAAAAGGCCAGGAGATTTCTTTCCTCAGGTAGTCAGGTCCAGATTGCAACCCTGCTAGAGCAGAGAAGGCTGCTTGGACTTGGCTGCTGGCCTGACTGTGGAAAGGAGCCAAGCCCAGAATTGTCAGTGAGGAAGGGGAAACAGACACGCTCTGTGCTCCAACCGCTCACCTTGAGTCCTAGCCCGTCCTTCAGCCTGTGAATGGGGGGAATTGTGCCCGTCAGGATAGTGTGTGGGTCAAATGTCTTAGACAGAGTGGTCTGGACTAGACCCCTATCATCATGGGGCGCCGAGAAGGTGGACAGAGCAAGGCCCACACCTCTCACCTCAACCACACTTATACTCACACCGGAGTGGAAGGGAGAGCGGTGGGGAGTGATGTGAAGGGATACCGGGGTGGGGCCCAAGGCAGGAGGGTAGGAAAAGAGGGACTTGCTCACGGAGGGAGGGACAGAATGGAGGAAGCCCAGGGAAGGGGGAATGGGGACCACAAACAAGAACACAATCTCTCTCACACTCACTCAAGGTCCAGTCGTATCGGGGCAGTGGGAGGTACACAAGACTCTAAGAAACTTCCTTCAAGGTATACAATAGTTCACGCAATCACTTAGCTTTCGGGCAGCCGGTCTGCACACATTAACCAGCAGTGAGGTTTCCTCCCTGCTCATCATTTAGAGTGCTGGCCCTGCCCCCTGATGGGCCACCAGCCTTGTGGAGTGATGCACTGCATGCGACGATGCCTCTGCAGATTAGATGGATGCCCCACCCGGCTGTTGTGCCGACGGGGCTGTTGGAAGGAGTGATGCAGAAGGGAGAGCCTTGTGATTGTCTGGGGAGGCAGAGTCCTGAGAGTTCGTCCCACCCCTCCATGCTGCTGGCAGGGCTGTCATGGTGCATTTGATGGGGGGACAGATCCCGAGATCCAGCAGGGCAGTGGGGGTCTGCCCCGCCGCTGGCATCCAAGAGTCTGAATGCTGTCCCCACCCCTGTGGGACCTCATGTCCCACCCGTCAAGGGCGGCGGCTGCTTACAGTACCCTCCCATTGATCCCCTGCCCAAGGGCCCCAAAAGGACCAGGATAGGACGGGTAACGAAGGTGAAAATGGTGCATCAATTGGGGTGCCGAAACATTGGATGCCAGCTCCCAAGAGCAGTTGGCAGGACCATACCCAACCCAGTCCACAAGGTACTGGAGATGGCCGTAGCTGCGGTGGGAGTCCAAGATGGCCCGGACTTCGTATTCGGGACCAAGCAGGAACAAACAGGTGGGGCCCGGGGGGGGTAGCAGATGACGAGGAAGGAGGAGACGAGGCCTTCTTTAGAAGGGAAACATGGAACGTAGGGTGGATATGAAGGTGGGGGGGGCAGACGAACAGTGTAGGTAACGTCGTTGACTTGTTGAAGAATCGGGAAGGGTCCAATATATCGATAATCCAGTTTAGAGGAGGGACGAGTAGATGGATAGTGCCGGCGACTCACCCATACATAGTCCCTGGGTTGTAGCAGGACGGCTTCCCATCTGTGTTTGTCCGCAGCCTTTTTATATTGTTGGCGGGAGTGCTCAAGTGTCCGTTTGGTGAGGGCTTGGGTGGTATGTATGCGGCAGACCATTGCACCTGTAGCAGGAACATGTATAGAAGGAAGGTCAGGGGTTCCAATCTGGGGGTGAAACCCATATGAAACATAGAACGGGGAGTCCCCCAAGGATGCATTTGGCGCGTTGTTATATGCAAACTCTGCAAGTGGGAGCCAGGTATACCAATCCTCCTGTAGGTGGTTGATATAACAGCATAGGTATTGTTCAAGGTTTTGGTTGACCTTCCACCTGCCCATTGGTATGGGTGAAAGGCCGTCAATGGTTTGAGAGTGACATGAAGAGCTGTAAAAAGGGCCTCCCAAAAGCGCGACACAAACTGGGTGCCACAATCTGAGATAATTTCAAGGGGCCACCCATGGAGCTTTACAACGTGCCTTATGAAGAAAAGCACTGTGCGCTGTGCAGAAGGCAGACCTTTGCAAGCCACAAAGTGTGCCATCTTCGAGAAATGATCTACCATGACAAGGATCGTGTTATAGGCTCTGGACAGAAGGAGTTCTACAATAAAGTCAATCCCAACTTACTGGCATGGTCCTTGGGGAAGAGTGAAAAGTTGCAAAAGTCCCAGAGGGGCTTGTCGGGGTATCTTAGTTTGTGCACATGTAGTACAGGCATTTACATACTGATGAACATCTGCTGTCAGGTAGGGCCACCAAAAGGCTCGCCAAAGGAGTTGGCAGGTTTATTGTGCAGGTTTGTTGGCAGGGTGCCCTGCTAGACGGGCGTCATGATGAGCCCAGAGGATCTGGGGTCGACAGGAAGTAGGTACCACGACAAGGCCGTCTTTCTTGCACAACCCATCCTCAAGGGTATAGGATGGATCGTGGAGACACTCAGGATCTCGGGCACTGGCCTCTCGAAGTTGGGCAAGTTGTACATATGTTGCTGCGAAGACCTTGGGTTCCAAAACGGTGCCTTGTTGGCCTGTATTGTATCCTTCGTGGTACCGGGAAAGGGCATCCATGAGGATAGTCAAGCGTCCAGGACGATATTTTACCAAGAAGCAAAAACGAGCAAAAAATAATGCCCAACGCGCATGCTGGGCGTTGGTGATTTGTGCTGTCTGTAAGAAGATTAGATTTTTATGATCCGTGACTACTGTAACAGGATGCTTGGCTCCTTCCAGGTAATGCCACCATATCGTAAAGGCTGCCTTAATAGCAAGGAGTTCCCGGTCGAGGATCATATAATTGCGTTCTGCTGGAGTTAACTGGCGAGAATAATATGCACAGGGAAGTAACTGTTTACTGTTGGAGTCTTTCTGTAATAAAACTGCTCCTAATGCCCCACAGGATGCATCTGATTCAACCTGAAAGGGCTTCTCAAAGGAGGGGTGTTGAAGGAGAGGGGTGGATGTGAAGGCGTTTTTGAGGAATGTAAAACTGTGCTGTTCTTCTGGGCCCCATGCAAACACCTGATTTTTCTTCAACAGGCATGTCAAGGGTGTGGTGATTTCAGCATAGTTAGGGATGTACGGTCTATACTAGTTCGTACTCCCAAGAAAACTTTGCAATGCCTTTACCGTTTTTGGCGGGGGCCATCGTAGCAGAGCATCAATCTTTCAAATGTCCATTCTAATGCCGGTGGGATCAATCACGAATCCAAGGAAGTCAACTGAAGTAAGGTGGAATGCACATTTCTCCCCCTTGCAATATAGCTAGTTACAGAGAAGTCATTGTGACACTTGCAACACATGATCAATGTGTTGCTGCATTGACATTGAGTAGATCAAGATGTCATCCATATAACGAATACATCAAGGAGGTCCCGGAAGATGTCGTTAATGAAATGCTGGAACATGGCGGTGGCATTAGCAAGGCCGAATGGCATCACACAGTACTCAAAGTGTCCATAGTGAGTCCGGAAAGCTGTTCTCCACTCATCCCCCTTGCGCATACGCACTAAGTTATAGGTCCCTCGTAGCTCTAACTTGGTATAGATGGAGGCTCCTTGTAGGTGGTTTAGCAATTCAGGGATGAGGGGGAGAGGGTACCGGTTCTTGATAGTGATCTTGTTAAGTCCTCAGTAATCGATACAAGGTCTTAGGCCCCCATCCGTTTTTGACATGAAGAAGACGGGGGGCCCGCGGGGGAGGATGAATGGCGAATGGTGCCAGTTTGGAGGTTCTCATCTAGATATTGACGCAACGCCTTATGTTCTGGTGTGGCTAGGGCGTAAATGTGACCAAAGGGGGGGGGGTTGGATCCAGGGATCAGGTCGATAGGGCAATCGTAGGGTTGATGTGGTGGTAAATTCGCCGCGTGCGTCTTGCTAAACACATCACAAAAATCTTGGTATTCGATAGGTAACCATGAGGGAATAGGTTCCACAGTGGTGCTGGTCCCCAGAGTGCTGTCAGGGGCAGGGGTCATTCGTAGGCAATGCTGTTGACAATAAGGTGAGGTAAAGGACAAGTACCTTGCGGTCCAACTGATGTGGAGGTCATGGAGTCCGAACCAAGGGAGCCCTAAAACCTCGACAAAGAAAGGGGTACTCATGATGTCCAACGCTAATTGTTCATGGTGGGCTCCAATGGTGCATTGCAGGGGCTGGGTCTGAAGGGTAATGGGTCCTGACACCAACGGGGAACCACCTCAGGTTGCTCCTTCCTGGTGGTGGGAATGGCACAGGCTCGAACAAGACCTTCATCGATGAAATTTCCAGAGGCCCCGGAGTCGATCAGAGCCCAGACTACTTGTGAGCGCTGAGGATCAATTGTGAGGGTTACAGGTAGTAGGGGGTGTTGTAATGGAGGGCCAGTGGTGCAGGGGAGTCATCTTATGGCCGGGACGACCCCTGTCCACCCCAGTTCTTGTCATTTCTCGGTTTCCTGGTATCTGTGGGGAGGACCAGGCACTAGTTAATAAAGTGGGTTGGGTCCCCACAGTAAAAGCAGGCCCTGTTCCGTCGTCTCCAGTCTCACTCTTCAGTAGAAAGGGGTCCTCTTGACGCACCTATTTTCATAGGTTCAGGGTCACTGGTCTTGATACCTGCTATCAGGGTCGAAGGGGAAAGTAGTGGTCGAGGCAAGAATAGATGGGGTTCTTGTCTTTGTTCATGACGTCATTCGGCCAGACGTTCCTCAATCTGTAAGGCCAGATTGGCTAGCTTCTCCCAGGTTTCTGGTAAGGCCATGAGAGCCAGTTGGTCTTTTATGTCATCAGTGAGACCCTGTCGGAACATGACCTTGAGAACATCGTTTGGCCACTGCAACTCTAGGGCCAACTGCTGAAAGTGTGTGATATATTTGATGAGGCCCCCCTTTGTCTGCTTGAGAGACATAATGGCAGTGTCTGCATCCTTCACACGATGAGGATGGTCAAAGAGAAAGGAAAATTCTGTTACGAAGTCTGCATAGTGGGTCAAGAAGGGGCTATTTCCTTTCAGGAGGGTGGTATCCCACGCCAGGGCCACCACCCCTAGGTTACCAATGATGAACGCCACCTTAAGGGTAGGTGGCAGGCTGTAAGGTGAAGGTTAATCTATACAGGGCTAGGAATCCCTGAAAGGCCTTACGGTCCCCAGAAAAATGTTCCACTCGGGGACCCCGTGGTTCCTGCGGCACCGGGACCGAGGCAGGAGGCGCCACCACTGGAATCGGGGGCACCAAAATGGGAGGTGGTGGGGCCTCCCCCAGTGGTGAAACAACCCCCCCGACCACCCCGGCATCTGCAGAGGCCCCAGCAGGGGCAGCCCCCTGTGCCACAATTGCCACCAATTCCTGCTGTTTCTCTTGGAGGTCTTTGACTAGAGGTGATGCGGCAGGAGCTTTTACCGTGCCTCAATTCCATTCCTAAACCTTGGCATCTCACATTGCGCCCCGCGGAATTCTGCCCGGTACCTCCACGATTCTGCATTTGCCACTATAAGAATCTGCAGATGCGGCATTTATGTGCTTTACTGTTTTTTCCGATCGTCACCGTTGTCGCGTACAATCGGCGGCCTTTTTCCGCCTTCTGCCAATTTAATATATGAGACAGTCATGAGCGTTTATCGTGGTTCCGCGAAGGGAGTATGCAGCGCTGCTGCGCTGCTGCACATGTGTGTGCTATCTGTGCTGACTGCTGGTGTTGTGTCTCTCTGTGCCACAATCACTGCCCATTCTTCTCAAATACATACATGCATGCACATGATCTGAGTGGGAGTTCAAGGAACGGTGTTTTTATTTAATGGTAAATTGATCTTTTATGTAAACGTAAATTGACCTCCATACTAAAGTTTTTGGAGCAAAACTCCTGGTGGAAGTTTAAGGTGACCTGTGTATTGACTGACTGATTCATTTTTTAGACATCATCGGACCAGTACAGAAAGTTGAAGGAATGAAGTCCATGCTGAAGAGTTTGTTACAATTACAATCCTCATTCCGCACTTCCTCAGCCTAGAAGTCAGAAGAACAACAGAACTCTGTCAGAGTATCTCTTGACTGCTGTAACACCAATATGGCATGGTAGCATCGTTGTTAAGGTTCCTGTTTACTGTACAATTTGAAGGTGTCATTCTGCGGGTTTGAATCCCCACTGTTCTGTGTCACTTAAATTTTTTTTTTTTTTACTTTTACATTACTGTTATTGTATGTTAATCATAAAATTATTGCTGTGTTGGCATTATTGCTCATGGCATACTTTGTATGCCAAAAAATTATGCTTGGTTATTACATTAACCCAAGACTGAGAAGCCGAGGCCAGGTGGCGTGAGTTCTATTATGCACCCGGGCTATAGCGCCGCCGGCGTTACGCTCACTCAGATGCAATCACTGACTGCCCTGCCCCCACCTGTCCTTACGGGCCCCCACCTTCCCTGACCCCAGAGTTAACTAACTCCACCTTACCTGCCCCCGCGCTCACTGCCTTACCCCTCCCTCCTGTCCTGCCTGGCCCTGCACATGATGACCTGACTGACCCACTGGGAAACCCACCCATATTCACAATGTAACTTGCACAATGGGTATTTTCAGACTTGCTCTTGTTGTGATGATCTGATAACCAAGAGGGTTATCCCTCTGTAATTTTAATCAATTTTAACCAAGAGGGTGAACCCTTTGTAGTTTTAATCCCAGATAAAGTTTTTATTTTGGAAAAATCAGTAATAGTTGCAATCTTTGTAAATAGTTTTCACCCCCCAAAAAGGGGAATTTAAAAATATTTTATTAATACAAGTTATTATTTTTCTATATTTTTATTTGAATGTTATATTCTTATATATGTTGAAAGTTTTTTTACTTTGTTTATTATTATTATTATTATTATTATTAGTAGTAGTAGTAGTAGTAGTAGTAATAATAATAATAATAATAATAATACTTTAAAAAAAACGTGAATAGTAGTGCCAATCTCTTTTTTTTAAACATTGTTTATTTCAAAATAAAACAGGCAATGTAACTGTATATACACATATGTATATAAATACATATAAATACACACGTCAGCGAGGGTGCGATGAACAGAATGGAGGCGAGCCAGAGTCGGAGAGCTGAGCTGGCGATCCACAGCAGGGAAGCATGGAGGTGCGGTCCGGGGGGCCCAGAACCCCAATGGCACACAGTCAACTTGGTGGGAGGCACAGGAGGGTGGGTGGACAGACAAAGGAGGACAGAGGCACCTGGGGTGCCGGGAGCTGGGCCGGAGAGCAGGACACAGCCACTGGGCGAGGGGACAGCTGCCATGGAGGGGAATGCCAGGTCCAAAGGAGGACACAGGCAGGACACAGCCAGGACACAAGCAGGGGCTGCGGGAACCAAGGAAGAAGCCAACACAGCAGCGAACCCAGGACATCAGGGAGGAAGCGGGCAGAGATCCAAGTCATCAGGACGGAGGCGGGAGCACACTGCGGGACAGCATCCAGGTCCCGGAAGGCAAAGGGGGCTTCACAGCCAGTTGCAGGTGGCTACGAAGGGGCCCGGGGCCGGGTGGCCCGCCAGGTGCATGAAGTGGGGCCACTGGAGCATGCCCCAATGGTACCCCAGCGCAGACATGTGGTGGACAACAAGATAGTATGCCTCGAAGGGATCCTGCATGGCCAGCCCCACCTGCACATCCAAGCAGGACCACACACCAGCCAGCGCCGCCAGCTCTGCCTCGGTGGGACAAGCCATAGTCAGCAGCAGGGGGCCACGGAAGGTGGCCAAGCTCCAACAGTCGGTGGTAGATTGCCCAACGAGAACGCTGGTAGCCACGGGCCCCGTGCACACTGCCAAAGTAGGAAACAGTCAGGGACAACAATAACAAAGCAACAACAACAACAACAACATTAAATAAAACAAAAGCAAACATGCAAATGAAACTTATTAACAAACCTATTAACAAACCTATTAACAAACTTATTAACAAACCTAAGAGTCTTTTGCTCTGCTTCCACTGGGTCTATCCCCCGGGAATCGGTCTAAGGGTCACCCTCCACCAGACAGGCCGTGTAGGTGGACAGGCTGCACACAGAGAGGGCAGACACTGTCTCTGACAGCATCCAAGCCACATGCGTGCACCTCAGCTCTGGAATGCGCCCGTCAGGAAAGGGACGCAGGCCCAGCAACTCCGCATGAAGCCAGTAATTGCGGGCTCTCACCTCATAGCCATAGTAGCGTAGGCCCGAGTTCATACTCGCATAGGCACCCGTGAGGCTGTCTGGGCAGCTCAGGAGGAATTGCATGGCCGGGGAATGCCACAGGTCACACAGGGCCATGGTCTCCCAGTAGTTCCAGCTATGGGTGGCCCCGGGAGAGGCAGAGCCCATGAGCACCAGGGACACGTGACCCAGCATGGTCCAGTAAGCAGATTAGACTAAAGGCAAGGAATCAGGGGCCCCACAATCCCTGGAGGGACGGGAGGGGAATCAGGGGATCTCCAAGGGCAAGCGATAAGGGCACAGGCCACAACATGGCATGGCAGATGAGCAAGGCGTGGGTTGCGGACCCAGCTCAGCTGCCGGAACAGAGCACACACACAGCACAGCCAATACAATTAGTAGGGAGGTGAGGACAACCGGCTGCAGCCAACACAAATAGGTGGGAGGTGATGACAGCAGGCATGCAGCTGCTGCCTGTACACCAGGGAGTAGCCCAGTCCAGGGGACAGGCACCTGGACATCCAGCAGGACCCCCCCAGAGGAGTCGACCACTCTCAGTCTCCTCTCCCTTCCGCCTCGCTCCATTCCGCCACGTTCCCCTGCTGCTGTGTGCCCTTTAAACCTCCCTCCCTGGTCTCTGTTGTTGCTCATTGCCTGGCAGCGATTCTGTGTGCTTTTTCCCTGCTTGGGAATCTTGTTGCTTGATTCCGGCTGATGATTGCTGGTCAGTCGTCATTACTTTTTGCTGTTTCCTGGTGGAAATTGCTTTTATGACCACCCTTTCGGAGATGGGTAGTCATCAAAGCTAATCATTAACTGGTGGTACTGCGATTCGTAATCAGTTATATATAGCACCAACTATGTACCTGGTATCTGTTCCATAGTTTGAAATGTTTAAGTGTGGTTAAACTGTGGTTAGTGTCATGTCAGAAAACACCCTTTGTGCACTCACTTCATCTTCATCTTTTTAGATTGCAGAAACAGTAGAGATACAGGCAGGGACTGGGAGGGTGTGTGTGTGACTGTTGCAATTTGCAAATCCATGCTGTGGTGGCCCTGCACCGACAAAGCCTTTGAAATGAAAATATCATGAATCCAATTCAGTTACAGGAAATTCCTCCCTCCCCAGCATAATAATGTGTCCTCTTTAGTGTGACTGGCTGGCTGGGCTGGCTTAACTGGCTATGGATGGTTATATTCTTCTGCTCTCTCCAGGCCACACATCCACCCTGATCCTGCTGCAGTCTGCACCCCTCCAGGCAATAAACCCACCCTGATCCCTCTGCACCCCACCAGGCCATGCATCTGCCATGACGCCTCCATGGTTCCTTCATTGGCGATATAAATATGTGTGTGTGGCCTGGCCCTGGAGTATGTGTGTGTGTGTGTATGCCTCTGCATAGACACATGTGTGTCCATATTTATATGTATGTACATGTTTATATATGTGCATGTATATATGTGTATATATACCAATATGTGTTTATATATACAAATATATATATATATATATAAAGAGAGAGAGAGAGAGAAGAAAAGAAAAAGAAAAGTGAAAAATATTGGTATTCATTTACAAGTGCTTTTTTATTACTGAATAAAAGAATCAGAAGCAGGTATAAAACTATACAAAACATATACATTAATATACAATTGTCTGAAAATAAATATTAGTATATAAAATAATTAGTGAACCAGCTATAAAACTTTAAAAAAACCATACAAAAATATAACATTGTAAAAAAAATATATATAATCAACTCTCACATTTTTACATATTACTTAAAAAAAAAGGGGGGCCCATTTTGATGGTTTTTTTAAAAAACTATTCAGGAACCATAACATTAAATTAAAACAATTTCTCCCGCTTCCTTGATTAATCAGGGATCAAAATTATGAAGGGCTCATTAACCCCCTCGAGCTCCTCCATACTAAAGTTTTTGACCTCCATACTAAAGTTTTTGGAACAAAACGCCTGGTGGGAGTTTAAGGTGACCTGTGTATTGGCTGACTGATTCATTTTTTAGACATCATCGGACCAGTACAGAAAGTTGAAGGAATGAAGTCCATGCAGAAGAGTTTGTTACAATTACAATCCTCATTCCGCACTTCCTCAGTCTAGAAGAAGTCAGAAGAACAACAGAACTCTGGTGGAGTATCTCTCAACTCCTAAAAAACCAATATGGCATAGTGGTATAGTTGTTAAGGTTCCTGCTTGCTATACAATTTGAAGGTGACATTCCACAGGTTTGAGTCCCCACTGTTCTGTGTCACTACATTTTTTTTTTTTACTTTCACATTACTGTTATTGTATGTTAATCATAAAATTATTGCTGTGTTGTGTTGCTCATGGCATACTTAGTATGCCAAAAAAATATGTTTAGTTATTACATTAACCCAAGACTGAGTAGTTGAGTCCAGGCAGCGTGAGTCGCCATCACAATGTAATGATTGCATCACACACACACACCGCCACGCCTACCTCTTTGTTATGTTACCTTGCCAGTTAACACTAAATAGCTAACTGCATCTGCAGTAAGTAACTAGGGTGGAGTGAACGTGAACTCCCTCCCCCCAAAACGTTAGGAATTACGAAACTATAAATTCCCCACTCCCCGTCCCCTCCCCCACCGGCCGAGATTGTTTCCCTTCCAACATGCCATCCAGTGTGGTTGTGGTCCCATCATGATACCAATGTAAGAGATGGATTGGAGGCAAAGTAGTTCAAATGAAATGATATCTTTTATCATTCAAATGAAATGATATCATTTGCTTGCATTCTGTAGATGCGCTGGTGGGCGGCAACCGGCAACAGACAGGGAGAGGGATGTGTGGTGCCCGCCCGGTCTTGCTGGCAGTGGCTGTCTGCTCCTCCTGGCTGGGGATTGGGGGACACTTTCTTTTTTCACTCACTGACTGATCCATCCACACAACCCACCTGTTAATTGTTTTAAGAAATTTATTGAAATTTATTTATTGAATATAGCAATCCTCCGCGTCTCTAGTGCTTTTACTGAGGCGCGCTGTGCCACCCGAGACCGTTCCATGCTCCCACTCCCACCAGATAGACAGAGACGGCTTAAAGCTGTCACTATTAGCCAGACTGACCCACCCCACCTCGGCCACATGGGTCATTTAATTAGCAACGGACGCACACCAATAAGAACAGTTCTTCCCTGTGACTGACAGCCACAGGCATTTAACACAGGGAGGCGGGCTTATTTCACGTTGGCCATGTGGTGCATGTTTTCATGTCAAATCTATCTCAATTCAAAACTAACAGAATGACTTTGTCATGGTTTGCTTCATTGCTTGATGGACCTATTCGAATTGGTGAGTTAAATACATTTATTTTTAATGTGATCTCTCACTGTGTTCCATGCTTTACATTAGTAGGGCTTTTGTCATTAATAGTGCATTGATATGTTTTATTTTTCAATCCCATTACAGGGGAAATACTGGTGGACATTGCTTCTGCAATGTGGTCCACGGTTTGGGACACCGCAGATGCAGTG